>JANAVB010026000.1:6380345-6803433 GCA_029216955.1 Iris pallida
TGCACGCAGGACTCCATTTTGTAAATTTGGTACCTTGCGTAAAGCAGTATAAGAAGGTTGTTGGTGTAGAACAGAAGTTGTACCAACAATATTTTTACGCTGCACGTTTAGATACATTCACATTCGACATGTGAGCATCATTGTGAATTTCATCTACACTGTCATAGACAGGAGATTGATCTTTATGCATGGAACGTAAAATCTTGTTATCTACCACGTTACCAACGGGAGATTTTGTTTTACGCGAGGAGCGTAATTTATTCGGGCCTACCACGTCACCGACGGGAGACTGATTCTTACACCTAGAAGCACAAGCTTTAGAGTCTGCCCCATTACGAATGGGAGTCTCATTCTTATGAACTGAGCGTAAAATTTGGTTCTTACCCACTGAGCGTGAAACTTGATTTTTATGCAGTGGGCGTGAAACCTGATTATCTTCACCGTTACAAATGGGAGAAAAATCATCACACTTCGAGTGCAACTTTGAAGTAGGGACTGCCTCGTTATGAACGGGAGCCCCTACGACAGGAGTGGGAAGAATCCTCTTGTCATCAGAAGCAGCAGAGAGATCAGAAATCACTTTGGATTTGGGAATCTAAACTTTTCGTGCTTTGCGAGACTTTTGAACATTGGAATGGCGAGAACCACCCCCAGTTCGGAGCATTTCTTCATAGGCAGCCTGGTCGTAGTGTACCACCAGAGTCTTCTTGGTCGAACCGACCGAAACATCATCATATTGAACAATCACCTCCTCGTCAGAGGAGAAGGTCGTCCCCAGCAGAGTCGCCATTTTTGTTTCGATTAACAAAATGCCTTGGAGGAATTGGCTTTTGAAAACAAAAACAAGAAGAAAAGTACGAGAAGTACAAATTTGTTTCTGGGAAAGTATTGCTATGGAAGTCTGATTCGAAAACGATCACTTTGTTCCTTGGACCATATGATGATGATGAAGATCACTGCTTGAAGTAGAACAACTTGGAAGAACTAATGCACCAGAAAGGTATCGACGCACTTGGGCACTGATGGCGAGGCCGAATGCTTTCCTGCTTTGCTTCACTTTGTTCTGGAAGAAAAGTTGAAGAAGGATGCTCTAGAGAATCAAAATCTCGAAGCTCTGAACTCTGTATTCTCTCCTGTCTCTCCCTGTCTGTCCCTTTGTATGAGAAAAAATGAGTCTATTTATAGACTGGGGCTTTCCTGCGTAAAAGAGCATCAACATCTGTCTTTATGCTAACAACTGCCCTCCACGATCAGAATCATCCTCTGTATGTGCTGACACGTATCCTATCATTTCAGTAAGAATAGGATACATGTACACACGTTCTTCGAAATAGGTGGCATGAAGACCACGTAGGCACACCACGTTCCAAACTGGCCAGAACGAATCGGGCGTAAAAAGATGAGCGTAAACTAGCTCTGTCATAGGTTTCCAGCGTAAAGTAGTTATCGAATAACCTTGAGCGTAAAATGGCTCAAATAGACTTCACATACACATTGTTTCTTATGAGCGTAAGGACTCATGTAAAACCTCGTACGTAAAAGAAACCATTCAGTGAGCGTAAAGTAGCTCGATCTCTATAAACGACAACAATGGTCTTTGTATGAGACAAATTCCATTGACTCCTGTGGTAAATGCCATCATTGATATCTTCATGTCAAAGTCTGCATTAAATACGAGATTTGATAGCTTTTGTCCAGCGTGAAAGAGGCTGCTCAGTCCTTGGCGTAAAATCACCGGTGTATACCCAAGCGTAAAAAGGTCAATCTGCTTAGGCGTAATACAATTAGCCTTGTCTTGGGCGTAAAGAAATTATCCGCTCTGTTAGGCATAAAGCGGGCCACTTATGAATGAGGTAACTCTTTCTTTGAAGCACTTTTTACGCTCCTACAAGACCCCCTTCAAAGTTTTCAAATGTCTCCAAAATTTGAAACACTTTGAACAGAAGCGTAAAAGTTGAGATTTGCTGAGCGCAAAATTTGGGATACGCAACATTCATCCGCGTAAGGGCGGGGATATCCAACAGTCAGCGTAATGTTCAAGAGAGAAAATAATGTTGGTCAACACTTTGACCGTCACAATAAATTTTCTTCTTCGTAACTTTCAAATGTATCTTCATCTTCCCGAGGTGAGCGGTTTTCAATGAGGAATGTGAAGAGTCATTTTAATTTGTATAAATAAGGACAAACTCTTTACTCTTAATATTCATCCTCATAGTTGATATGGCGCCAAAGAAAGAGCCAATTGTGGAGGGGCCTCGGTCGCCAGGCTTAACCTCGAGATAGAGAACGAGCGAGCGCAAAATCTTCTAAAGTGCTTTGGGCTGACCCCAGCAGTCTTCAGTCGTATTGATGGTGGTCCTTCAACTGCATACGAGGGACCAGGTGACGCAGAAGCATTCCTTTGTCTGATGCGTCGCGCTGGGATTCACAGTATGCGTGAGTTGGGTGCATCCTTTTGTCAACCCAAAGAATAATAATATTCTGTATACTTCGACTTTTATATGTAGGGATCCGCTTCCATCCTTTATAAATAAAATATTTGATGTTTTAACCCCATCTATGAACGCGCATTGTTTATGCACTTCTGTTGACTGCTTCCGTGATTGTTGATTTCCAAGAAACAAACCAACACGTGGTGTCTATCTTATGGTTACAAGATCCTTTAAATAAGATCTTCTCCCGAAATAGACTCATCTTAATAACTTCTTCAGTCTTTATAAATAGCCGAAAATATTTCATGTATTCTCGTACTCATCCTCCTAAAGATAGCTTTCTGCGATGTTGTTCTTCAAATAAGAGATGGCGGAGCTTTTCAACGTTGTTCCTTTGCATGGTCGATCGTTAGGCGTAGATTCAACCATCATTAGAGCCAAACCTTTCGACTCAAATGGCAAGTTCGACCGTAAGTAAATATCTGTCTTCGAACTTCTTATTTTTGAAAACGGTTATTTTACGAGCGTAAGGCCTTGCTGAAGTACTGGTGTAAAAGCCTTATTTGAAGCACTGGCGTAAAAGCCGTACTGAAGCACTGGCGTAAAAAGCCTTGTCATATCACTGGCGTAAAAGCCTTCGTGAAGTGCCGGCGTAAAAGCCTTGTTATATCACTGGCGTAAAAGCCTTTGTGAAGCGCCAGCGTAAAAGCCTTGCTGAAGCAAATGGCGTAAAAGCCTTTATGAAGCACTGGCGTAAAAAGCCTTGCTGAAATACTGGCGTAAAAGTCTTGCCATCTGTCTTTAGTTAGCGTTCAATACGCATTTGATGACACTTCTTCTTCTTTGTTTTCTGCAGAAGCCTGGCTGAAGAGCTTTTTCAGAACTGGCATTGGTGACTTCGACGCTGTGGAGAGCGTTCTTCTGACATCAACATCAGGGAGCTCATGCGCTTTTGATGCGCAAATCAAACAACTCAGAACTCTTCGTGAGATAGAAGGGTCTTCCTCCGTTGGTAGGAAGAGCCTTTATACACGGAGAGTTGGACGGTGGAGTCAACTCAACCCCGAGGGATCGGGTAGTAGAGTTCCTTTCACGGCAGAACTAGAAATCGTATCCCAATGCTGGATACGTTCCTATCTCCTTTGAGGTGCTGCCCCTAATCCACCAGTTGTATTGGCAGCAACACGCCTTCGGGCTGCCCTACTCTGGGGTTCTCCTCTCGTCTGAGAGATAAGACCAGAGTTTGTTTCCTGCTGTTCCAGTTACCACAGGGGCTCAGACAGTCAGGAACTGCCACCAACAACGAACCCGCCAAAGAAGATCAAAGAGGAAATAGATCTCTATTAGGTTTATTGTTTGGTGTATAGAATGAAAAATCTAAGATATAATAGATTTTTATTGTAAAGAAAAGTCTAAGAAATGTAATAGACTTTTATGATGGTATGGGAAATGATGATTCTTCTATGATCAATGATTTGTATCTATCTGGATGTAATATGGGCATGATAGATAAATAAAATCTTATTTTCTGTTTTAGAGTATATGATACTATCAGAGGTAATATGGACATAATAGCATATATGAACTCAAAAGAAAATTAGATTAATATCTATGCAGAGGTCCAAAATAGAAGTGATAGATAGAAAAAAAGAAGTAGGTTTAATATTTATTCAGAGGTCATGGAAACATGATAAATAGCAAATCCCAACTTCTAATCAATCGATAAAATAGAAGGTGTAGAATCCCTTTCCCTGGAAATGAGGAGTCAGCTTAACCAAACATTGGTAGCTAGGGATTATGAAGGCGGGTGTTATGAGCGTAAATGTCAAGTTGGTGGAGGTTTCAGCGTGTTTCTTGGAAACAGAGGATGAATCAGCGTATTTTTTGGGGACAGAAAGAACGATTCAATTCCATAATTAAATGGATGAACCTAGTAATATGAACGAATGGGTCTTTTCGGAAATGAGAAGTTGTTTTCAATTTCAGAGACCAGTTCATTAATAATCCTCTTCTATAAATAGACGAGAACTCTCTGTAACCTTTTCATTCCCATTTCTACTCCTCAATTAAGAATGTCTTCTGAGGATGCACAGCAAAAGAATGAAGTCTCTAGGGAGATCGAGGACGTCACTGAGATATGCCCCGCTGAGCCAATAGTGACGAGCCCGACTGAAGTAGGCAACAGTTCTTCTACGCCCAAGTCGCCCCAGGACATTCTTGCTTTCCTAGTAGAGCCCGGGAAAACTCCTGAAGAAGAAGCATTGAGGATGGCTGTCTGCCAATTTTTCATGGGTTCAGGAATCGATGCCTTCTCTGCATTGGCTGACTATGTATTCAATAAGGAAGGGAGTGGCCCTCGTCCTTAATCTTTTATTTTGAACAAAAATAATAAAAGAAGTTTTATTTTTGTCCTGTCTCTTTTTTTTTCCTTTTTATACATAGTATTTCTTGAGAAATTTGCCATTGATCGGCAGCATGAGTAGATCTCCATTGGATTTTGACAACCGGTAAGCACCATTAGAGAACACGGACTCAATCATATACGGGCCTTCCCATTTTGCTTGGAACTTCCCTTTGCTCTTGTGAGTCATCACCATTGGCCTTCGGACAGCCAACACAAGTTCACCATCTCTGTTAATGTTTTGTTCTTCCTTTCCACAACACCATTTGATTAAGGGGCGTATGGAGTAATCGCCTCGTTGACAATTTTATGTTCTCTGCAGAACGATGCGAATTCATGAGACCAATAATTTCTACCTCGATCACTTCTGATTCTCTTGAGTTGTTGTCGGTTTGATGGTCTGCTTTTGCCTTGAAGTCCTTAAATTTATCGAACGCTTCATCTTTAGACTTATCAAATAAACGAATACGTACTTCGAGAAATCATTGATGAAGGTAATAAAATACTTCATCCCGGCCTTTGTGGAGAACTGTTTGAAGTTACAGATATCTGAGTGCAACAACTCCAGAAGATCTGTGCTTCGGTTTACCCGCTTGAACGTATAAACCTCCTAGCTTTTTGCAATATTTTTTATTTAATTAATTAGAATAACTATGTTATATACTGAGTATATATACAATATATGGATTACTTTATGAATTTTTATTCGAATAATAATAACTATAACTATAACTATAACTATATATATATATATATATATATATATTATATATATATATATATATATATATATTTATATATATATATATATATATATATATATATATATATATATATATATATATATATATATATAGTTATATAGTTATATAGTTATATATATATATATAGTTATAGTTATAGTTATAGTTATATAACTATAACTATAACTATAACTATAACTATAACTATATATAGTTATATATAGTTATAGTTATAGTTATATAACTATAACTATAACTATAACTATAACTATATATATATATATAAAATATATATATATATATATATATATATATATATATATATATATATATATATATATATATATATATATATATATATATATATATATATATAAAAATCTACCAATAGTATTTTTTTATTCAATTTTTTTTTTGTAGTTAGAAAATAATTTCTCTTAACTTTGTAAAGAATATTATGTTATTTTCTACATTTCAAAACTAGTTAAAATTTAATGGTTTGAAAACACTAATTAAATTTAATAAAATAATTCTTCTTAAAATTTGTGTTATTTTTAATTATAAAGTTTTTATCTTATTTTTTTAAAAGATTGGTTTCAAAATTGAATTTGAAGATCTTAAAAATATTTAAATGATAAAAAGATTTGCCAAACTATTATTGAATAAAATTTGGATTTATACAAATATACTTAAATTACCTTGATAAATATTGAATAAGCTTTAAGTTATTTTGAAGATATAAAATATTATTTTCAATTATTTTGGTGATCAATTATTGGATTAAGATTTTATTATCTAGTTTTTTAATTTATTTGATTTAAATTAAGGGGTAGATTTATCCATTAGAAATTCTAATCCTATTGGAGTAATATCTATAATTATTTAAATCTCTTTTTATTTATCTGAAGTAGTCCTAATCCTATCTAAATTAGGTAATCCTTATCATATCCGTATTGATTAAATTCTAATCATATCCTAATTAACTAATTGCTACCCATTATATATACCTATTGAACCTATGAAATAAAATCATCTCTCATATTTTTTTCTCATAATCTCCTCTCTTTTTCGTCCAAAACAGTCCAAAAATTAGTCATATAATTCAGCTTCATTTTTCAGAAGTTGTAGCAACTTCCCGAAATTGTTGCGACTAACTCCGGACTCCGTTTCACCTTCAGTTTTTTTTGTTTGAACTGCATTGAGGTTATTTTTGATAATCTCTAATTTATTTTAGTAAATTTGTAATATATTTTTCTATAAAAATTATTTTAGTGCCAGTTGTTTGAAATCGATGCGTCCGTACTATTTTCGAGATTCCGGAAGATCTTGAACTCAGTTTCGCGATTCGTTTGATGTTTTGGAAAACAGACACGAAGATAGTGGAATACAATTTTTTTTTAGAAATTTATTTTGGGGCCATATAAATGTTTAGTTACTACTAGTAATGGTATATATAGCGTATATATATATTGGGACTTGGACCCTACATCTATTTTCAAAGTGGGTTTAGAAATCCTAAAAAATTAAGATTTTTTTATCTATTTTAAATATATAGTTTTTAACCTAAAATTATATTTTGACAAATTGTGAGTTTTTGCCCTAAATAATTTTTCTAGATTTTTAAATTTTATCGAAAATATTTTGACTAATAAAATATAGTTACAAATATAATAAATTTTTCTAAAATAGTTTTGAGTAATATTTATGCAAATTTTCTTCGATCGGCATCTTGACTGTGGCTAATCGTACGTTTCTTATTTCTTTGCGAATCTGGACTTCTTCATAGCGACCCTCACTATTCGAACTATTTGGACATTGTCAGATCGTCGCACAAACTCCAAGCAAGTATACCTTGCCTTCCTACGTATATTTACATGCTTTCATTTCTTTTCCTTTGTTACATGTCATTATCTAGTTTTTTTTGTTGATTTTTTGATATGTGTTACCTCTCATATTCTACATACTAGTTTAATTAGTTGCCTCGTTGATATATAGTTCTTGTTCATGTTTTGGCATTATAGTCCATACTGGATTTGTTCTCACTTGTACCTTGTTTGAGTTGTACTATAGGACGCGTGCGTCAAATGATCTGTTGTTATTATTTTTGCTTATTCTTAACCTGAAAGTCCACGCAGGGAGAGGATTTGGTTATTCATTTGACTTCTTGTCATGTGTTCACTTAGGAACTTGGCATCTGTTGCATGTTTCCTTTCCAACAGTTCATTTATGTATAGTTGTTCTTGCATGCTTGTATAGTATTGCTTGGTTATTTTGTTTCCTTCCTTAGATGCATGTATCATTGTTACTTAGTTATTTTTGTTTCTTTGATGGTTATTATTATGCATGTTATTTACTGTTAGAAAGACATATTTTTATGTATCTTGCTATATCTCTAGAGGACCTGATGATCTCATCAGGTCAAGACGATATATATGATCTCGAGGAGTACGAACCAGACTAGACTATTCCTTTGTAGACTTATGATCCTTCCTTGGATAATGGACTTCTTAGTTGCTATTCCTTTATTCTACTTTTGTTTCAATCACTTGGTATGGATTTGTCTCCACCCGACAAATATTTTATCTTATATTTCAATTAATACGTTGGTTAGTTAATTCCTTTAATTGTTGTTGTGAATAAGATTTAGTATTTCCTGTGACTATTCATGAGCTGAAGCTCTTATATTACAGCTTATGTATGTATATGCATATTTCATACATTGGAGTAGTATTCATATGCATACAACTGGCATGTATGTATCATAGTCCTACGTATTTTGGGACTGGGGTATTACAGAATGATTTTCTAGTGATCTTAGTCTGTGCACAAACTTCACACTTTTCGACCTTCTTACCCCCATATTTGGAGATAAGCCCTATACTAGACATCTTGTTAATTCTTTTACAATGACCATGTCCTAGTCTATTATGCCACAACTCGAAAGAACAACCATAAGAAGAGACCCATTTATTTTCTCCACTGGAGTTACAAGTTGAAGTTTGAACATCTCTTCGGTACAAAATACTTTTTCGAAGTATGTTCCTTTATATGACATAACTATCTGACCAGCGTTAATATCCATCCTCAAGCCTGCGTTGTAGAGCAAACTTTCAGATACCAGGTTCTTGGCTATCACACCCACTTTTTCATTTCAAGGATATTTTGGTAATTTTAGATTTTATTTATTATTGAATTCATGTGATGATATGTGGGTTAGTTTGCTGCCTGAGTAGTTTTGATGGGTTTAACCTAGCCAACCACGACCTAGAACCTTGATGACATTTTAGAATTATATTTATTATCATTAGAGTTAAATTAGATTTTATTAATTAATTTTAGGCTTAGTTAATTAATTTTTAGCCTTATTTTAGTAGCCTTTCTAAAGCCTATTCGACTTGGGCTTTACTAGCAACCTAGGGAGACCAAGCCCATACACATAACCCTAACCCTACCCCTATACTTGGCCGTCCATAGGGCCCCACTACTCCCCCTTATTTGCATTAGTTGTAGCCTCCAAGAAACCCTAGTTTCCCACTCTTCCAAATTCACAACTTTTGCATCCGGAGCTCGATTCTCCTCAAACGAAGACCGTCGTGCTCGTAGGAAGGAGAGGATCTTGCTGGAGTAGTTCTATCAAGGTGGTGGGAACGTTTGCTTGAGGGTACTCGACCGTTGGAGCGTTCGGAAAGTCTTTTGCATTGAGATCCTTGGCTCTAAATAGGTAAATCCTAATCTAGTATAGTTTTTACTGATTTTTCTTCATGATAGGGAGCATCTAGGTACCCATGACCGGTAGGATTAATTTTGTCTATTTTGTATTCTTTTGGAGTCCGTATCGGACACGTGTCGGCTAATATACGTAGGTGTTCGACGAAATGTCGCAACAAATTTAATTCTGTTTTCTATCGAATCTTTTTGCATGTTTGGATAGCCCTATACACGAGGATCACAACCCCATAGGTTTTGTCACGAATCAGACTTGTGTCCATGTCCAAACATGACACGAACGTGATGCACGCCAGGCCACACGCGTGCCCTGCTACTCGGGGGTGATTCGTCGACGCACAGGCCACGTGGTCGCGTGAAATTTGACGTGTAGGTTGGGAACGTGACTGAGATTATGCTCACAAAGTTTTGTGACATTTCATCGAGAAACGAGGGAGAAATCCCGTCGATACTGGCCGTACACACGCGCACGCACGGGACAGCCGCCGCGAAATCGCGTTTCGTGCGGACACGACACGACACGTGGACACAAATCAGGGTATCCAACGTGTAGTACTATACCTACCCTAGCCTAGGACATGAACACGTGACACGATATGGGACACACGAGTCCATAGACTCGATGGCACGCGTGTACGACGTTGTGCATGGGGCTGTGCACACGCGTACACCTGCGTGCAAAATTGCTCTGTGTGCGTGTCAGACATGACACTTGGCCACACGATAACTCGGCCAGTAGGTTGGGGATGTGTACGCCTAGGTATATGCGAAGTTTCACGAGAAATGGTTCAGAAACGAGCGAGAAATCGAGTCCGCATCGATTCGGTTCATGCGCGTATCGGGTTTCCCAATACTCGTTTGCTGGACATGATACGGACACTGTTTCGACCCGAGGAAGACCGAGCACGTCCCACATGTCGAGATCGACCTATTTGCCAAGTTTTGCGAGTTAATTCTTTGTATTTTGCGTTTTGTGCATTTTTGTGAAAAATCGGGTTTTCTTTGAATTGGAAAATTGGGATTTATATGATAATTTGATTTCTGAATTTAATGGCGATAATTTCTGAGTATTTGGTACTTGGTCACTGTTTGGGACTTCTGGGAATCAACTCTCGGGGTTGATTCATATTTTCTACCTATTTTTGGACATATAAGGTGTTTTACCTATATACTTATATAGATATATAAGTATGTGTGTATATATATATATATTAATTTTCTTAATGCCTAATTTCGAAATACGTATTTGTGAGGGTCGAGACCCTGATCTCAGACCTGGGAACATACTCCAGGTTCGAGTGCGACCTTCATTAGCTTCATATTGGGTATATACCTATATATATATATATATATATATATATATATATATATATATATATATATATATATATATATATATATATATATATATATGTTTTGCTGTAATTGTAATATGTTATGCATGGATTACTCTTGTAGGCTCACACTATTTCTATTCTCAGATTTTAGGCTCTGTACCAGCAGCCCAACGTCATTATTTACTCACAAAATTATTTTCCTTATATATATATATATATATATATATATATATATATATATATATATATATAAAACATCATTTTATTGAATGAAAAGCGAGGCTCGAAGCGAGCATTACAAGTGCCAGGGTTCCAAAAACACAAAAGTCCTGGTAGGCAAAGTAGAAAATACAAAAGATTTAAAAAGCCAATTTCGAAATTCGAAAAATTTCGAAAAAGAGAAAAGTGTGGGCTCTCAGCCCTAAGAAGAGATCGGCCCGCAGCCCGAAACGACGGAAGCGCAGTCCGGCGTCCCGAAAATCGATGGGGGGGTCACCTGTCTGGATTTTTTTTCTCTGGAAAATCAATGCACGAAAACCGAAATTCGAGAAAATTCGAATTTCGAAAATCGAACAGAGCTCCAGGCGAAGGGCACTGGGCCCAGGGGGGGTGGTGGCGGTTCCACTGCCCGAGGGGGGACCCGAAAACCAAAGCAACGTACGGCGCGAGGGGGCGCGCTGTCCAAGGTGGGCGCGCATCCCGGGGGAGGGAGAGGCCCAAGCCAGCGCGGCTCCCGAGGGCGGGAGCGCCGGCAGTGAGGCCGCACGGGGAGGGGACGGCGGATCTAGGCCGCGCGGGGGGGCGTCCGCACTGGGAGGAGACGGCGGATCTTGGCCGCGCGAGGGAAGGGGACGGGGAAGCGGCCAGGAAGGGGAGGAGGGGGCTGGGTCCGGCGGATGACCGGGCCAGAGGAGGCGCTGATGGGGGGGTGGGCGGGGGAGGTAGCCCTCCGGACGACGATGAGAGGAAGCGGCCGCCCAGAGGAAGGAGGGACGGGCGGAGGGGGGTGCTCGACCTCCGGGGGGAGGGAGCTACGCCGCCGGCGCGCGGCGACTGCCAACAGAGAAGAGGGAGACGGAGCGCTCCGGCGGGGAGACGGAGATGGGATAGGGGACTGCACTCGAACGACCAGGGGAGGGGGCGGAGAACGAACGGCCAGAAGAGCTAGGCTGGCCGGTCGAATCTCAGCGGCTACCATCCGGGAGGGTGAGGGTCCTCCGGCCGGAGCCGGAGAGAGCGTCTGAGACCAAAGCTGAACGGGGAGGAAAGAGAGGAGGCGTCGCCGAGGGGGGGATCGGGGACGGACGGTCGTCCAGCGTCGGGGAGGACTCCAAGGGTGGGGCACAACGCACGGCGGAAGGAGGCGGGGCCGACGAGGGAGCTGGTGGGGGAGCCGGCACTGGGGGAGGGAGGCTAAGGAGGGGGGCTAGCCCAAACCTGCCGGGGGACTCTGCCGGGGGGCAGAGGGAGGACGAGGCACAGTAGGGCAACCGGGCGCGGAAGGCCGGAGCCGAGGGAGGGTACGCCATCGCGGGGAGGAGGGGGGGAGGAAGGATGCCGGCGACGGGACGGGCTCCGGCGAAGGAACCGAGGCGTGAGGAGCCACCGGGGACTCCGGAACGACGGGGAGGAGGGGGAAGACGCCAGGGTCGGGCGCAGGGGGCCATGGCGGAGGGGGAGGTGCTGTCGAGGATGGTACGACGGGAGGAGCGGCGGAGGGAGGAGGCGCCGAAGCGGGAGGGGGAGGCTGCGGGCCGAAACTGGGCGGGAGGCCGAGGAGGGAGGGAGCCAGGGATGGCTGCTGGCGCCTAGCGCGGCGGCTCCTCCGACGACCGGGGGCGGCGGCTCCGACGAGGGCGGGAGGGGAAGGATCCGCACGTCGGGCAGACGAGGGGTGGGCCCCGCGGGAGCGTCCGGGGAGGTCCCGTCCTTCCGAAGAGGGGGCGAAAGGGGGAGGGGGTCACGGCGGCGGGAGGGGAGCCCGGCCGTGGCCGGCTGGGGGACCTCGAAGAGAAGAGGGACTACACCGAGAGGGAGCCAAACCCATGTTATATATATATATATATATATATATATATATATATATATATTTTTTTTTTTTTTTTTTTTTTTTGTGTAGTTGTATATATATATGTCTACATTAATTGTGATGAATGTGTAAATGTAGGCAATGCAATATTTTATTGTGATATGACTATAGGAAGTGTTTGGACAGATTAGGATCGTCGCTAGTAGTCTAGTTTGGTCGAATTGGCCGACAAGTTGGCCAAGTTGACAAAAGTCAACTTTGGATCAAACTTGATCTAAATCGACTCAAACGAACTCCGAATAACCTAAAATTTTGTGTATGACTTAGAAATTAGTAAATGGACTAGTTGATCTTGGGTTGACTAGGTTTGACCAGAGTTGACCAAGGGTTGACTTTGACCTAGATGGACCTAGAATCATATAGAAGTGCATTGTAGGTATTCCTTATGATATGTTACCTTGTTGTGACTTGTGGTTGTATTAAATAGGTTTACATCACTCCAGTACAGTTACACAGCCTCATCAGTAGCTCAGATTGTCAGGCGAGTACATTCTCTAACCGTTTCATTCTTGCTTGGACGTATTTACTTGTTATAGACTAGTTTACTTGTTGCTGTCACGATATATAACGGATTAGTAGTATATGGATCTCTTCATGCGATGTTATCCCCTCGAATACATCGGGTATATTGTGCTCATATACTTTATCATGTGCATCGTCTACTCATTGTATTCATACTTATTCATGTATACTCATGTGACATTCATGTACACTCAAGATCATATGAGCCTTCATGTATATTCCATTGTGCATGTGGACTAGCTATTCATGTGATGCACTACTTTCATGTGCAATAACATAACCTGGACAGATCCTTGTGTACTGATTGGGGCAGGGGAGTATTTATTTGGTTATGTGATCTACACCATTTTCATGTGCAAATCCAAACTAGATTTAAGTCATGTATAACCTTAGCCAGTTTACATAACCAGATTGTGCTCTACATCACGTAGTTAGTTCAGTTCTCTATTATATCCTGTATATTTATTTCCATATACCATGTTCTCTCATTTACAGTCTCATTCTTTTACCAGCAGATCATATATATTATTCTATAGCTTGTTTCATATTTCCTTTCATGTTATGAACTGTGTGAGAGATATGTATTCGTTCCTGTCCTGACTGGACCTGTTAAAATATTACAGATGATGAGGATTACTGTGGCACTTACTATGGAGCAGGCCTAGTTGACACGGGTGACCTGGACCCTCAGCAGGATCCAGTAGTCGCTGAGGACTTGCCTTGAGTTAGATTAGCCTTATTGTCTTTTAGTTATGAGACTTTGTGGTTGTATTGAGACTTGTTATGGTGTGATTTTACACCAGGATTTGTATTCATATTATAACTCTCTTCTGTGATTATCTTTCTTCTATTCTATCTTAGCTATTGTGATTGAGTAGTACCATTTATATATTATTCCCCATTCGGAGTATTTACTATATTGTGTTAGCTATTGGACCCAGGACAACATTCTACCGCCGACACTGCGGCGTAGGCTGGACGTACCCACGTCTCGTGCCCTTACACTGGGTGCGGGTTATGACACATTTTTAGTGGTATCCTATACAGGTTCCAATCACACCTAGTGTGATTTTGTAGTGGTACTCGAACTAGAGTATTATTACAGCCTACAGTAGGATATAGGATATAAGTTAAAATACTCAATCATATTAGGAAAACTCGCATCTAATTCTTGCTGTTATTTATCTCCTTTTTGAAAACAACTGTACTCCTTGGTTGATTTTGCTTCTTTTTCAGTAATTGATTCCTTGTTTGATCTGTCTTCAGGATGGTGGAGACACGATCATAGCGCTCTGGTCTTAGGGATACCACTGAGAGGTCTGCCACTTCTCGTCCGACTCAGCAGGACCTAGGGACCACAGTGCCTCTTGTTCCAGCTCAGGTGGGCCTGTCTGTAACTTTTGGGGGTGCTCCTCTACCGGTTCCGAGGACTACCCCAAGAGTTCAGAAGATGCTACCACCACCGCCCTAGGGGACAGTTGATGTGGCACAGTTCTTCGCCTTCATACAGCAGATGATGGAGACGCAGTGACGACATACAGAGGACATGAGGTAGTACATTGATAATGCCCATCAGTTAGCGATGGTGGCAGTAGATAAGGTGGCTGTCCAACCCCATAAAGGGCAGATCCAGCCATACCAGTCGAGGACTCCAGGTATTCAGGATATCCAGAAGATGAGGCCACGAGACTTCAAGGGTACCGAGGGTATCCTATATGCCGACGACTGGATCGAGCATATAGAGAAGATCTTTCATCTCGCAGAGATACCCGCTAGACTCCAGGTGGAAGCCGCGGGCAGTCAGATGCAGGACCTTGCCCGTACTTGGTACCAGACCGACCCCAGGGTTGGTACTACGGGGCAAACTTGGAAGGCTTTTAAGAAGCTTTTCAAGGAGAAGTTCTTCCCCAACACTGCACTTGGCGCGTTGGAGACGCAGTTTGAGAACCTGGTTCAGGGGAGCCAGACAGTTGAGGAGTACGCCGGAGAGTTCTACCGCCTGGACAGATTTGTGGAGGGCCTTAGCGAGACAGCGAAGGCTAGGAGGTTTAGGAAGGGCTTGGTTAAGGAAGTCATGTCCTTAACCAAGAGCAACATGAATGCTACATTCGAGGAGATTTTGATGGAAGCTATGGCAGCAGAGGATGATCTGGAACAGAAGACAAAGCGAGGACGAGATTCACACGGAGCCAGTGACAGTGGGGGCCCAGCCAAAAGGCCTTACTATCAGCAGCAGCAGCATCAGCAGAAGCCATTTCAGCAGAAGCAGTTTCAGCAGGCACCGAGACAGCAGCAGACCATCAGTTATACCTTCTGTAAGAAGCCGAGACATGTATGGAATGAGTGCAGGAAGAGGCTCGACAAGTACCTACTTTGTGGTACAGCAGACCACCAGTTGAGGGATTATCCTATGGCTGCGGGACGAACAGCTTATGAGGCAGGAAACAAGGCCCCAGTAGTGCAGCAGAAAGGACCACTGCCAACCCAGCAGTGGAAGTTTATTCAGCACCAGCAGCAGGCCAGAGGAGGTCAGTAGGGCGAGCTTTCGCCATAGCAGCTGAGGATTCCGAGCCAGTAGGAGATCTTATAGCAGGTTCTGTTCTTATCGACTCTTTTCTCGCATTCGTATTATTTGATTCGGGTGCTTTCCATAGCTTTGTGTCTGTATCATTTGCCATTAGATACCAGCTTTCATCTGAACCATTGCCTAGAACTTGTAAGATCATGGCTGGGGGTGGTATTATCCTCGTCCGTGATGTTTGCAAGGATCGAAAAGTAGTTTTGGAAGGCCAAAAATTGGATGTGAGTCTGCTCGTAATGCCATTACCGAACTACGATATTGTACTCGGTATGGATTGGTTGAGCAGGCACCGTGCCAGTATTGATTACCGAGGTAGTAGAGTTCTTTTCAGCATACCAGGAGAGCCAGAGTTCGAGTTCACCAGGCGGAAGACAGAATAGAGCAGCAGAGTTTTTTGTGGAGTTTCAGCAGAGGAGCAGAGCGTGCCATATCTACTGATAGCTGAGTTTATGGATGTATTTCCGGAGGAGTTGCCAGGGTTGCCTCCCGACAGGGATGTGGAGTTCTCTATGGACATGATACCCGGTGCAGAGCCGATATTTCAGCATGTCTATAAAGTGAACAATAATGAGCTTGTGGAGTTGAAGAAGCAGGTAGATGAGTTGCAGGACAAGGGCTTCATCCGATCGAGTTCTTCATCGTGGGGTACACCAGTACTTTTTGTACCGAAGAAGGATGGGTTGGTACGGATGTGTATCGACAACAGGACACTCAACAGCCTCACGATCAAGAACAAATACCCGCTGCCGAGGATCGATGACCTGTTCGATCAGTTGAGCGGAGCGAAGAAATTCTCCAAAATTGATCTGAGGTCAGGTTATCATCAGGTGAAGGTAAAGAAGGAGTATATTCCAAAGATAGCTTTTAGGACTTGGTATGGCCAGTTTGAGTTCATGGTAATGCCGTTTGGGTTAACTAACGCCCTGACGGCATTCATAAACTTGATGAACAAGGTGTTCCACCAGTACTTGGATAAGTTCATGGTGGTGTTCATCGATGACATCTTGGTGTATTCGAAGACCCCAGAGGAGAATGAGGAGCATTTGAGAGTGGTTCTAGAGACTCTCAGGAAAGAGCAGCTTTACGGCAAGCTCTCGAAGTGTGAGTTCTTCTTGGATCGAGTTGATTTCCTAGGTCATGTTGTGACTGGAGATAGGATCTCATTCCACCTGAAGAAGATCAGAGCAGTCGAGGCGTGGACAGCACCGAGTTCAGTTGCAGAGATCAGTAGCTTTCTAGGATTGGCAGGATACTACAGGAGGTTTGTTCAGGATTTCTTCCGAATTGCAGAGCCATTGACTAGGCTGACCCGGAAGGACGCAAAATTTATCTAGTTAGAGGAGTGTCAGGTTGCTTTTGATGAGTTGAAGAAGCGACTAACGACAGCCCCAATTTTGATATTGCCATCAGGATCAGGCGGGTTCACTATCTACAGTGACGCCTCAGAGAAAGGTTTGGGTTGTGTCTTGCAGCAGCATGGGAAGGTGATTGCCTATGCATCCAGGCAGTTACGTCCGCATGAGAAGAACTACCCTACCCATGATTTGGAGTTGACGGCAGCTATCTTTCTTTTTAAGCTGTAGAAACACTATTTATACGGAGAGCGTGTGGAGATCTTCACAGACCACAAGAGCTTAAAATATGTATTTACACAGAAAGAGCTCAACATGAGGCAGCACAGATGGTTGGAGTTGATGAAGGACTTCAAAATTTTATTATAGTACCATCCAGGGAAGGCCAACGTGGTTGTCGATGCCTTGAGTAGGTATCCGGTAGCTTTGTGTTTGACGATGGATCATCACTTATTAGCAGATTTGGAGAGCTTGGGGATCGAGGTGATCGTGCCAGGAGTTCAGATGCAGATGTAGGGCCTTCAGATTCAATCAGACTTGATGGAGAGGATCAAGTTAGCTCAGTTCGACGATGTTACTCTGCGGTGTATCCGAGAGCAGGTTCGAGCAGGATTGGTGGATGAGGAGTTCATCATTGTAGAGGACGGCACATTGAGGCACGGTTTCAGACTGTGTGTGCCTAGCGGAGAGCTTCGGGAGAAGGTCATGTAGGAGGTCCATCGCTCTCAGTACTCTATGCATCCAGGTGCCAACAAGATGTATAGAGATTTGAAGGAGCATGTATGGTGGTATGGGATAAAACGGAAGTAGCACGCTTCGTAGCCAGGTGCTTAGTCTGTCAGTAGGTTAGGACAAAGAGGCAAAGGCCAGGAGGACTATTGCAACTATTGTCCATTCCGGAGTGGAAATGGGAGCACATCACGATGGATTTTGTTTATGGATTGCCGCGTTCACCAGGAGAAAAAGACGCGATTTGGGTCATCATGGACAGGTTGACCAAATCGGCCCACTTTTTGCCATTTAAAGTGGGGACGTCTACTGAGAAGCTAGCAGAGTTATATATGCGTCAGATTCTCAGGATACACGGAGTTCCGGTGAGCATTATCTCAGAATGGGATAGTCACTTTACTTCTTATTTCTGGCGGAGTCTGCAGACTAGTTTGGGCACCCAGCTCAAATTCAGTACTGCATACCACCCTCAGACGGACGGACAGTCAGAGAGGACTATTCATACTCTCGAGGACATGATGAGGACCTGTGTTCTGGATTTTGGAGGATCCTGGGAGGATCACGTGCACTTGGTGGAGTTTGCTTACAACAACAGTTTTCAGGCTAGCATTGGAATGTCACCATTCGAGCCACTGTACGCGCGGAGATGTCGTACACCCTTGTCTTGGGATGATGTTGGAGAGCGAGCTTTATTGGGACCTGAAATGGTTGTTGACGTAGTCGAGAAGGTGAAGCTCATCAGAGATCGACTTCGTGTGGCGCAGGACAGACAACGGCATTGGGCCGACAGCCACCGGAGACCATTGCAGTTTGAGGTATAGCTTAGACTTAGGATTAGAATCTTGTTTGTTTGTAATTTTTGTTGATCATATGATTATTATAGTTAAGATGAGACCATGTTTGTGCTAGGTTGGTGATCTGGTGTTCTTGAGGATATCGCCGACGCGTGGTACTATTAGCTTTGGTGGAGGTAGAAAACTTAGTCCGTGTTTCATTGGACCTATCATTATCAGCGAAAGAGTCGGTGATGTATCATACAGGCTGGACTTGCCCCCTGCATTAGAGGGAGTCCACAACATATTTTACGTGTCACAGCTGAGACGGTACGTGGCAGATCCCAGCCATGTATTGGATCACTCCGAGATTGAGGTGGGCCCTACTCTCAGTTATCCAGAGTAGCCTGTGGAGATTCTGGACCGACGATAGAAGGTGTTGAGGAACCAGACGATATCCTTGGTTCACGTAGCATGGAGGCATCACTCTCCAGGTGAGTCTACGTGGAAGAGGGAGGAAGAGATGCGCGAGCAATACCCTTATCTTTTCCAGTCTTGAGGTATGACTTTCTATCCTTCCTTGTCTATTCAGTTGTCTTTAATTTCGAGGACGAAATTATTTTAAGGGGGTAGACTTGTCACACCCATTTTTTTATTCAAGGGTATTTTGGTAATTTTAGATTATTTTATTTATTATTGAATTCATGTGATGATACATGGGTTGGTTTGCTGTCTGAGTAGTTTTGATGGGTTTAACCTAGCCAACCATGACCTAGAACCTTGATGACATTTTAGAATTATATTTATTATCATTAGAGTTAAATTAGATTTTATTAATTAATTTTTGGCCTAATTAATTAATTTTTAGCCTTATTTTAGTAGCCTTTCTAAAGCCTATTTGACTTGGACTTTACTAGCAACCTAGGGAGCCCAAGCCCATGCACCTAACCCTAACCTTACCCCTATACTTGGCCGGCCATAGGCAGCCTCTAGTCCTCCTCATTTGCATTAGTTGTAGCCTCCAAGAAACCCTAGTTTCCCACTCTTCCAAATTCACAACTTTTGCATCCAGAGCCCGATTCTCCTCAAACGAAGACCGTCGTGCTCGTAGGAAGGAGAAGATCTTGTTGGAGTAGAGCTAGCAAGGTGGTGGGGACGTTTGCTTGAGGGTACTCGACCGTTGGAGCGTTCGGTGAGTCTTTTGTATTGAGATCCTTGGCTCAAAATAGGTAAATCCTAATATAGTATAGTTTTTACTAATTTTTCTTCATGATAGGGAGCATCTAGGTACCCATGACCTGTAGGATTAATTATGTCCATTTTTGCATTCTTTTGGTGTCCGTATCGGACACATGTCGGCTAATATGCGTAGGTGTTCGACGAAATGTCGTATTGAATTTAATTCTGTTTTCTGTCGAATCTTTTTACCTATACACGAGGATCACAAGCCCATAGGTTTCGTCACGAATCGGACTTGTGTCTGTGTCCAAAGCGGACACGAATATGCTGTACGCCAGGCCGCACACGTGTCCTGCTGCTCGGGGGTGATTCCTCGATGCACAGGCCACGTGGTCGCATGAAATTTGATGTGTAGGTGGGGGACATGACTGAGATGATGCTTCCAAAGTTTTGTGACGTTTCATCGAGAAACGAGGAAGAAATCCCGTCGGCACTGGCTGCACACACGCGCGCGCGTGGGACAGCCGCCGCAGAAATGCATTTCGTGCGGACACGACATGACACATGGACACGAATCAGGGTGTCCAACGTATATCCCTATACCTACCCAAGCCTAGGACACGAACATGCGACACGACGTGGGACACACGAGTCCCTAGACTCGACGGCACGCGTGCACGACGCTGTGCACGATGCTGTGCACGTGCGCCCACCTGCGCGCAGACACGCTCTGCGTACGTCTCGGACACGACACAACACTTGGCCACACGATAACTCGGTCAGTGGGTCGGGGATGTGTACGCCTAGGTGTACGCGAAGTTTCACGAGAAATGTTCGAAAACGAGCGAGAAATCGAGTCCGCACCGATTCGGTTCACACGCGTATCGGGTTTCCCGATACTCATTCGCTGGACACGATACGGACACAGTTTAAACCCGAGGAAGACCCGAGCACGTCCCACAGGTCGAGATCGACATATTTGCCAAGTTTTGCGGGTTAATTCTGAGTATTTTGCGTTTTGTCCATTTTTGTGAAAAATTGGGTTTTCTTTGAATTGGAAAATTAGGATTTATATGATAATTATTTGATTTCTGAGTTTAATGGCGATAATTTCTGAGTATTTTGGTACTTGGTCACTGTTTGGGACATGTGGGAATCAACTCTCGGGGTTAATTCATATTTTCTACCTATTTTTGGATATATAAGGTGTTTTACCTATATACTTATATATATATATATATATATATATATATATATATATATATATATATATATATATATATATATATATATATATATATATATATATATATATATATATATATTTTATACTTATATATAAATATATATATATATATATATATATATATATATATATATATATATATATATATATATATATATATATATATATATATATATATATATATATATATATTCTTAATGCCTAATTTTGAAATGCGTATTTATGAGGGTCGAGACCCTGATCTCAGACCTGGGAACATACTCCAGGTTCGAGTGCGACCTTCATTAGCTTCATATTGGGTATATACCTAAATAAGGATATATGCCTATACGAATATATAAATATTATATATATATATATATATATATATATATATATATATATATATATATATATATATATATATATATATATATATATATATATATATGTTTTGCTATAATTGTAATATGTTATGCATGGATTACTCTTGTAGGCTCATACTATTTTTATTCTCAGATTTTTGGCTCTGTACCAGCAGCCCAACATCATTATTTACTCACAAAATCAATTTCCTTTCCTAACTTATATATATATATATATATATATATATATATATATATATATATATATATATATATATATATATATATATATATATAATATATATATATATATATATATATATATATATATATATATATATATATATATATATATATTAAAATATGTATATGTATATATTAAATATGTATATATATATATATATATATATATATATATATATATATATATATATATATATATTAATATGTATATATATATATATATATATATATATATATATATATATATATATATATATATATATATATTAAAATATGTATATGTATATATTAAAATATGTATATATATATATATTTAATATATATATATATATATATATATATATATATATATATATATATATATATATATATATATATATAGTATTCGTGGCTAGGCTTCGGGATTTTGAGCCTTTAGCCTTGTTTAATAAAAGGAGGGGGTTTTCTTAATATATATATATATATATATATATATATATATATATATATATATATATATATATATATATATATATATATATATATATATATATACATAAAAAATATATATATATATATATATATCTACATTAATTGTGATGAATGTGTAAATGTAGGTAATGCAATATTTTCTTGTGATATGACTATAGGAAGTGTTTGGACAGATTAGGATCGTCGTTAGGAGTCTAGTTTGGTCGAATTGGCCGACAAGTTGACCAAGTTGACAAAAGTCAACTTTGGGTCGAACTTGATCCAAATCGACTCAAACGAACTCCGAATGACCTAAAATTTTGTGTATGACTTAGAAATTAGTAAATGGACTAGTTGACCTTGGGTTGACCATATTTGACCAGAGTTGACCAAGGGTTGACTTTGACCTAAATAGACCTAGAATCGTATAGAAGTACATTGTAGGTATTCCTTATGATATGTTAGACTTTGTTGTGACTTATGGTTGTCTTAAATAGGTTTACATCACTCCAGTACAATTACACAGCCTCATCAGCAGCTCAGATTGTCAGGCGAGTACATTTTCTGACCATTTCATTCTTGCTTGGACGTATTTACTTGTTATAGACTAGTTTACTTGTTGCTGTCATGATATATCACGGATTAGTACTATATAGATCTCTTCATGCGATGTTATCCTCTCGGATATATCGGGTATATTGTGCTCATGTACATTATCATGTGCATCTTCTACTCATTGTATTCGTACTTATTCATGTATACTCATGTGACATTCATGTACACTCATGATCAAGTGAGCCTTCATGTATATTCTAGTGTACATGTGGACTAGCTATCCATGTGACGCACTACTTTCATGTGCAATAACATAACCTGGACAGATCCTTGTGTACTGAATGGGGCAGGGGGAGTATTTATTTGGTTATGTGATCTACACCCTTTTCATGTGCAAATCCAAACTAGGTTTAAGTCGTGTATAACCTAAGCCAGTTTACATAACCAGATTGTGCTCTACATCACGTAGTTAGTTAAGTTCTGTATTATATTCTGTATATTTATTTCCATATACCATATTCTCTCTTTTACAGTCTTATTCTTTTGCCAGCAGTTCATGTATATTATTCTATAGTTTGTTTCATATTTTTTTTTCATGTTATGAACTGTGTGAGATATATGTATTCGTTCCTGTCCTGACTGGGCCTGTTGAAATATTACAGATGATGAGGATTGTTGCGACACTTACTATGGAGCAGGCCCAGTTGACACAGGTGACCTGGACCCTCAGCAGGATCCAGTAGTCGCTGAGGACTTGCCTTGAGTTAGATTAGCCTTATTATCTTTTAGTTATGAGACTTTGTGGTTGTATTGAGACTTGTTATGTTGTGATTTTACACCATGATTTGTATTCATATTATAACTCTCTTCTGTGATTATCTTTCTTCCATTATATCTTAGCTATTGTGATTGAGTAGTACTATTTATGTATTATTTTTCGTTCGCAGTAAATTCTAGATTGTGTTAGCTATTTGTAAAACCCATGTTTTGTATTTAATTAATATTAGTGTTAGTGCTTATTATTAGTATTTCTAATATTATTATTATTATTATTATTATTATTATTATTATTATTATTATTATATATTTTTGATTGCAAATGATTTCGAAAAAAATAAATAAACATGGATTTTTGAATTTAGACCCAGACCCGAGTCCGAACCCAGACCTAGGCCTGAGCCAAACCCAATCATTTTCCCTCTTTTTAAAATCTGATTTGGCTTGGTTATTATTATTAAAAAAAAACTTTTAGCTGGTCCCGTAGGACCAGCACCCACGTACTTGGCCAACCCACTTTTTCTTACCATTCCTAAAACTCCTCCACACGTTCAGGTCAAACCCCTCCCCCTTTTACTCCTTACCCCATCTCTATCTCCCACGAATAGGAGAAGCTTTCTTCTTCTTCTTCTTAAACTCATTCTTTCTCATTTTTTCCCTCACAGAACAAAGCTCATCTCTCTCCCTCTCCTCCTTCTCACTATATCAATTGCAGAAGAGAAGCAAGCCCATCTCCCAAACCCCCTTCTCTTCACCAACCCCCACAAACCCTCTCTTCCCCCAATCCCTCTCCCTCATCCGACTGCCAGAGCACGCGACCACCCGTGCCAGCCCGACTCCGGCGACCCCTCGGCCAACCGTCCCCGTCGACGCCGCCTCCGACCGCCGTCCCCCTCGCGCGCCCCGTGTGCCAGCTCCCCGCCGACGCTCCCTGCCGACGCCGCCTCTGGCCCGCGCCCCGTGCGGCCTCCTCCCCGCCGAGCTCCCCTCGGTGAACCGCCGGTAACCCCCTGCTGGCCTGCTGTCCTAGCCCGCTGCCCTTTGGCCAAGCACCCCCGCGCCCCCTTGCGCGTCTCTCTGGCCAACTTCCCTGGCCGCAACCCCCTGGCCGTGCCCTATCTTCTGCGTTTTTCAGCGTTCTTCGATGACGCTGCTGTTCCAGCACTGTTTCGGGAATACTTTCGCTGTCGGAGCTCATTTCTTTCTTTTTTTTTACATCTGAGAGCTCTAGCCGAGCAAACCGAGGTATAACCTCTGTCCCGCTTATTTTATTTTGTCGATGATGAGAAATGGACTCCGATTCCCTTTTGGGAATTCGGTTTTAGCGACGTCATAATTTTTCGGGACTTTCGGAAAGATCCTGTGGATAATTTTGGATTCCCGAAATGTTTCGGGAATTGATTTTTGGTATGTTTTAGCTTTCCGGATTTTTCCGGTAGCGTTCTGTGATTTGTGGGATTGGAATCGGACTTCCGAAATTATTTCGGGTCGTTCCGATTATTCTGTGGATTGGTTGTGGATTTCATATATATATAAATTCGGGTTTTCCCTGGTTTGGGATTTACAGGAAATTATCGGCGTCATTTCCCAGTTTTTGGGTTGACCAAAAACAGAGGAGATGCTGCCGGATTTTTTCGTAAATCCTGGATTATTTTTAAAAATGAATTTAAAATGATTTTCGGATTTTATTTCGATATTTGATTTTGGGTGGCGACCGTATCGGTCAATAGACCCGGCTAAGTGCAAACGAAACCGGCCCCGCCCGGACGTTGAGGCATTAGCCAAGATGAGGATTGAACCATATCTGAGACTCCATATTTATCTTTATTTTTATTATTTATTTCTGTTTATATTTTATTTAATATTTCAGTTTAGGACTAACGGCGGTTTGTCTTATTTCAATTTATGTAAATAAATTGTAATGGGCATAAGTCCAGCTGGCTGTGGTCTGTAACTGTGATGGATAGCTTAGATTTTCTTGTCATTTCTGGTTTTACGAGTTTTTCTATTTAACGATTAAATTGGCTAAAAAGTATTTTCGTATAAAATTAATTAATATTTTCTCACCTAAAATTGACAAGTTTATTATTAATTAAAAATCATGTATTTCTCACTAAATAAGAAAAATTAGCTTTATATTTATAAACTATAAAGATGCCAAGTTTTTATTAATTAATCTGGCATCGACGAGTTTTCCGAATTCAAAAGTTTAAAATGATCTTTTTCCCTCGTATTAAATCAACGCACTAATAACCGTATTTTCTGTGTTTGGTTAATTAAAGAATTAAAATTGGATTAGGACGCAAATAGAGATTTCAACTAGCGTAGCTAGATTGGTAAACCTGAAATCTGAGTCTATTTCTCGAATGTAGGAATTCGAGGACGACTCTAATTACCTGTCTCGAAGTCTTCTACCTCTCCAGTCATTTCCTTTGAGGCAAGTATAGTTTATGTTAGTTTACAGTTATTTATTTAATCGCTTTACTGCAAGTCTAAACTACGATGCAAACACGAAACTCTCTCTGAGAGCACTGTAACTACTGGGGACTGGGGGAATAGCGTAATGATTATGACCATACTGTAACAAAAGCCCCTATCCTTACTGTAACAAAGCTAAGTCGGTCATATTTTATTGCCTGTTCAAATCACACTGTTTTACTGTTGCAAACTGTTTCATATTTAAAACTGTTTAGAACTGCATGATTCTATTATTTAATTTAACTGTTTAAATTAGCATGAATTGTACTTTGCTCCCTCCTGACTGGAGATATATTTTTAGGGGACATTGAGGATGCTGAGCTGTTAATCAGCAGCTACTATGACCCTGTGTTGTACCCAGTTGTGCTGCCAGAGTCCCCACAGGAGGACGTTGGGACTGAGGTCGATGATCCGGCCGATAGATAGATTTTCTTTTCTGCATTGTTGTTTAAATTTCAAATTCTGTTATTTCATTTCAGAACAATTTCCACTTGTATTTAAATTTCAAAGTTTAATAAAGTTTCATTTCCCGATGTTGAGTTGTGACAAATGTAGTGTGTTGTATGGTTACCTGCTACTGAACAGCTTACTGCCGCCGTCTCAACAACGGTGCAGGCTGGGCATGATCCGGTTCGACCCAATTAGTTGGGATCGGGTCGTGACATGTTTTTAGTGGTGGCCCATGCAGGTCGATCTTACAACAACTTAGGAAAACATACCTAGAAACAATTAGAATACTAGAACATTGATTTGTCACGACATAGGACCGAATTATATAAATAAATATTTTTGTTTGATTATAGATTGGTAGGATACCTTGCTTATGTATGTACCCTAAACCTTCCAGATCATGCCCAAAGGAAAGACTACCCGATCCGGCCCTGCTGGCGATGAGGTGTCATCAACTGATCACATCCCTTCTCAAGCACGTCGGGACCCACCTCCCTTGCAGCTGACAGACCGTCCTCATGCTGCACCAGCTACCCGGCCTGTTTACGCTTCTACAGCACAAACGTCGGAACCGGCACTTCCCCGGGCTGAGCCGCAGACCCCTGCGGAAGTGGTCGCACCAGCTGCCCCACCAGTACCCGTGGATCCTACTGACCTAGTGGAAATGCTACTAGGAGTGCTTGAAGCACAGAGAGCTCAAGCAGAAGCCCACAGAGAGCAGACTGCTGCCCAAGTTGAAGTCCATCGCGAGCAGACCGCGATTATGAGAGAAGGCATGGAGAATACCCACAACGTGGCCATGGCTGCCCTTGAGAGAGGAAGAACCACTTCATCAGAGCCACGACCTGCCAAGGTAAGCATGATTCAGGAGTTAAGTTATATTTCTTTAAGGCCATTCTTTTGATTAGAGGCGTATTATTGCATGAAGGTTGGAGATATAGAAAGCTTTAAGAAGAAAGACCCTCGACCTTTCAAAGGAACCGAGGGTATCATCTACGCCGATGAATGGCTAGACCATATGGAGCGTCTCTTGAGCGTCGCTCAACTCCCGGAGGACCTCAAGACTCAAGCTGTAGGACTCCAACTACAGGATATGGCGAGCACCTGGTATCGGAATGAACCCCGACTCCAGGACAAGCAGCTCGACTGGGATACCTTCAAGAAGCTGTTCCGCAGGAAGTTCTTTCCGACATCGGAGATGCGGGAAATGGAGAGGCAATTCCAGAACTTGAAGCAGGAAAACATGACGGTCAGCGAATATGCGGCAGAGTTCGGCCGACTAAGCCGCTTTGTCCAGAACCTGGTAGCTGACCCCAAGGATCGTACTGAGCGATTCAGGTATGGCTTACGAGAAGAGATTCGTACCCCTGTGATCGCAGGTGGCACAAAGACTTATGAGAGGATCCTGATCCGAGCTCAAGACGTGGAGAAGAGCCAGCCTTCTCGATCCAAGAGAGAGTATCCTGGAACTAGCAACTTCCAGGGTAGTCAGAAGAGGCCCAACAACAACAACAGGCCCTCGTACCACCAGCCGCATCATCATCCAGCGAGAACCAATGACAGAGCACACCAGAAGCAGATCCCTGTCTGTGACTATTGCAAGAGGCCAGGGCATCAGTCAAACATTTGCAGGAAGAGGCAAGGACACTGCCTAGTCTGTGGATCTGCCACCCACCAAGTGAAAGACTGTCCCATGTCAGCCCACCGGACCGGAACCAACCAACAAAGAGCTCCCCTACCTACTCAGCAACAACAGTTTGGACAGCACCAGCAGAAGACTGGGCGAGCTTTTACCCTAGCAGTGGATGAGCAGGAGCCAGAGCAGGAACCCACCGCAGATGTCATCACAGATTCTATTTATGTGTTTTTATATCCTGCTTTAGCGTTATTTGATTCGGGTGCATCACATAGTTTTATATCATCAAAGTTTATATCTGCACACCACATAGATTCGGGACTTAGCAAGGTGATTAGTAGAGTTATGACCGGTGGTGGACCTATACCCATCACTGAAGCTTGTAATTGTCCCATAACCATCTCTGGCCATCATTTCTCAACACCTTTACTAGTGATGCCCCTGCCCAACTATGATGTAGTCCTAGGGATGGACTGGTTAAGTGAACAGCATGCGCTGATAGATTGTCACCGAGGATGTGTCAGCCCACCAGGAGAACCGGAGTTTGAAATCTCTCGGGCTCCGGAAGATATGAAGAGTATTTCCTACTCCTCAATCACCGAAGAACCCGGGCCTCCTCACCCTATTATTACGGAATTTATGGATGTCTTTCCAGATAGTCTTCCAGGATTGCCGCTAGATCGAGATGTGGAATTCAACATCGATCTAGTACCCGACTCTTCCCCTATTTCTCGGGGATGCTACAGAGTCAACCCAAAGGAGGCTAAGGAGATGAAGGATCAGATCGACGAGCTGAAGTCGCAAGGATTTATCAGAAACGAAGCTTCACCCTTGGGAGCACCAGTTTTGTTCGTGCCCAAGAAGGATGGAACTGTGCGGATGTACATTGACTACCGGGCGCTGAACAACATCACCATCAAGAACAAGTACCCCCTGCCCCGGATCGACGACCTGTTTGATCAACTGAGTGGAGCCAAGGTATTTTCAAAGATAGATCTCAGATCAGGCTACCATCAAATCAAGGTCAGGAAGGAGGATATTCCCAAGACGGCGTTCAACACCAAGTATGGACAATTTGAATTCTTGGTTATGCCGTTTGGACTGACAAATGCTCCTGCGGTATTCATGAACCTCATGAACAAGGTTTTCCATGAATATCTGGATCAGTTTGTTGTTGTCTTCATCGATGACATACTGATCTACTCGAAGACGGAGGAAGAATATGAAGAGCACTTGAGGAATGTGCTGAGTACCTTGAGGAAGGAGAAGCTCTATGGTAAGCTATCCAAATGCGAGTTCTTTTTAGACAAAGTGGAATTTTTGGGCCATGTTGTCACAGGAAAAGGAATTTCGGTGGATCCAAAGAAGATAGCTGCTATTGAGAAGTGGACTGCACCAAGCTCGGTTGCAGAGATCAGGAGCTTTTTGGGACTAGCTGGCTACTACCGAAAGTTCGTGAAGGATTTCTCCAAGATTGTGGAGCCAATGACGAAGCTTACCAGGAAGAATGAAGAGTCATATGGTCTGAAGCGTGCCAGTCAGCTTTTGAGGAACTGAAGAAGAGGCTTACAACGGTGCCGATACTTGCGCTACCCGCAGGTACCGACGGTTTCTCAATCTATAGTGATGCTTTCGGAAAAGGACTGGGCTGCGTTCTTCAACAACATGGGAAAGTGATTGCCTATGCATCTAGACAATTACGGACTCATGAGAAGAACTATCCCACACATGACTTGGAGCTTGCAGCGGTGATATTTGCTTTGAAGCTATGGAAGCACTACCTGTATGGAGAGAGAGTGGAAATATTTACGGACCGCAAAAGTCTGAAATATGTTTTCACTCAGAAGAAGCTGAACATGAGACAAAGACGATGGCTGGAGCTGATGAAGGATTTTGATATCAACCTGCAATATCATCCGGGTAAGGCTAATGTTGTTGCAGATGCACTTAGTCGATACCCAATGGCGATGTTCTTGACCAAGGAGCGCCATTTGCTGGAGGACATGGAGAAGCTTAGATTGGAAATTGTACTGCCCGAGGAGGAGATGAAGAAACTTGGAAGAGAAGCCGTCGTACCAGGAGCTGAATCATCATTGATGCAGTTGTAAGTGCGTTCGAGTCTTATGGACAGGATCAAGGAGACACAATTCCAAGATGAGATGCTTTGCAAACTTAGAGACCAAGTGTTGGCAGGAATACTTGAAGGATTCTCAATCGCCAGCGACGGAGCACTGAAGAATGGTACGAGGCTGTGCGTACCAACTGGCGAACTAAGGAACGAGCTGATGCAAGAAGCGCACCAGTCGCAGTATTCCATACACCCTGGAGCCAACAAGATGTACCGGGATATGCGGACTATAGTATGGTGGTACGGAATGAAGAAGGATGTATCCAGGTATGTGGCTAAATGTTTAATTTGTCAGCAAGTTAAAGCCAGCAGACAGAGACTAGCAGGATTATTGCAGCCGCTTGACATTTCAGAGTGGAAATTGGAGCACATAACGATGGATTTTATATCGGGACTGCCTCGATCCCAAGGAGGGAAGGATGCCATTTGGGTTATTGTGGACCGACTGACGAAGTCAGCTCACTTTATCCCCTTCAAGGTTGGTTTATCCACCGAGAAGTTGGCAGCACTGTACATACGGCACATCTACCGGATTCATGGAGTTCCGGTAAGTATCGTATCTGACAGAGATAATAGATTTATCTCTCACTTTTGGAAGAGTTTGCATGACAGCTTGGGAACCCAGTTGAAGTTCAGCACCGCCTACCACCCTCAGACTGACGAGCAATCGGAGAGAACAATCCAGACGCCAGAAGATATGCTGAGATCCTGCATCCTGGAATTTGGAGGGTCTTGGGAAGACCATTTGTACTTGGTAGAGTTCTCTTACAACAACAGCTACCAAGCTAGCATCGGGATGACACCGTTCGAGCCACTCTATGGACGTCGTTGCCGCACTCCACTTGCCTGGGACGACGTCGGAGAACGAGTGTTGCTTGGACCTGAGATGGTGACCGAAGCAGCAGAGAAGGTGAGAATGATCATAGACAAGCTCCGGATAGCCCAAGACAGACAGAAGCATTGGGCCGATTGCAGCAGACGGCCTTTGGAGTTTGAGGAAGGCGACAGTGTGTTTGTGAAGATCTCACCTACCAAAGGAACAATCCGTTTTGGCACAACAGGAAAGTTGAGCCCCAGGTATATTGGTCCATTTGAAGTACTTAACAGGATTGGAGAAGTGGCTTATCGGGTAGCTCTACCCCCGAGTCTCGAAGGCGTCCACAACGTCTTCCACGTCTTGCAGCTGAGACGCTACATCCCGGACCCGAGCTATATCTTGGACCATTCAGAGCTGGAGATTGGACCCAGCCTCACAGTGCCGGAGAAACCAGTGGCAATTTTGGACCGAGGCGAGAAGAGAACCAGGAACACCGTGACGCCAATAGTCAGAGTGATGTGGCGACACAACTCACCAGGTGAGTCGACCTGGGAGCGAGAAGACCAGATGCGGGAGCAGTACCTGTACCTGTTTGAGACTTGAGGTAATCCCTAACCTTACTTTTAAATTTCGAGGACAAAATTTTCTAAGGAGAGAAGATTGTGAAACCCATGTTTTGTATTTAATTAATATTAGTGTTAGTGTTTATTATTAGTATTTCTAATATTATTATTATTATTATTATTATTATTATTATTATTATATATTTTTGATTGCAAATGATTTCGAAAAAAATAAATAAACATGGATTTTTGAATTTAGACCCAGACCCGAGTCCGAACCCAGACCCAGGCTTGAGCCAAACCCAATCCTTTTCCCTCTTTTTAAAATCTGATTTGGCTTGGTTATTATTATTAAAAAAATAAATACTTTTAGCTGGTCCCGTAGGACCAGCACCCACGTACTTGGCCAACCCACTTTTTCTTACCATTCCTAAAACTCCTCCACACGTTCAGGTCAAACCCCTCCCCCTTTTACTCCTCACCCCATCTCTATCTCCCACGAACAGGAGAAGCTTTCTTCTTCTTCTTCTTAACCTCATTCTTTCTCATTTTTTCCCTCACAGAACAAAGCTCATCTCTCTCCCTCTCCTCCTTCTCACTATATCAATTGCAGAAGAGAAGCAAGCCCATCTCCCAAACCCCCTTCTCTTCACCAACCCCCACAAACCCTCTCTTCCCCCAATCCCTCTCCCTCATCCGACCGCCAGAGCCCACGACCACCCACGCCAGCCCGACTCCGGCGACCCCTCAGCCAACCGCCCCCGTCGACGCCGCCTCCGACCGTCGTCCCCCTCGCGTGCCCCGTATGCCAGCTCCCCGCCGACGCTCCCTGCCGATGCCGCCTCTGGCCCGCGCCCCGTGCGGCCTCCTCCCCGTCGAGATCCTCTCGGCGAACCGCCGGCAACCCCCTGCTGGCCTGCTGCCCTAGCCCGCTGCCCTTTGGCCAAGCACCCCCGCGCCCCCTTGCGCGTCTCTCTGGCCAACTTCCCTGGCCGCAACCCCCTGGCCGTGTCCTAGCTTCTGTATTTTTCAGCATTCTTCGACGACGCTGCTGTTCTCGCGCTGTTTCAGGAATACTTTCGCTGTCGGAGCTCATTTTTTTTTACATCTGAGAGCTCTAGCCGAGAAAACCGAGGTATAACCCTTGTCCCGCTCATTTTATTTTGTCGATGATGAGAAATGGTCCCCGATTCCCTTTTGGGAATTCGGTTTTAGCGACGTCATAATTTTTCGGGACTTTCGGAAAGGTCCTATGGATTATTTTGGATTCCCGGAATGTTTCGGGAATTGATTTTTGGTATGTTTTAGCTTTCCGAATTTTTTCCGGTAGCGTTCTGTGATTTGTGGGATTGGAATCGGACTTCCGAAATTATTTCGGGTCGTTCCGATTATTCTGTGGATTGGTTGTGGATTTCATATATATATAAATTCGGGTTTTCCCTGGTTTGGGATTTACAGGAAATTATCGGCGTCATTTTCCAGTTTTTGGGTTGACCAAAAACAGAGGAGATGTTGCCGAATTTTTTCGTAAATCCTGGATTATTTTAAAAATGAATTTAAAATGATTTTCGGATTTTATTTCGATATTTGATTTTGGGTGACGACCGTATCGGTCAATGGACCCGGCTAAGTGCAAACGAAACCGGCCCCGCCCGGACGTTGAGGCATTAGCCAAGATGAGGATTGGACCATATCTGAGACTCCATATTTATCTTTATTTTTATTATTTATTTCTGTTTATATTTTATTTAATATTTCAGTTTAGGACTAACGGCGGTTTGTCTTACTTCAATTTATGTAAATAAATTGTAATGGGCATAAGTCCAGCTGGCTGTGGTCTGTAACTGTGATGGATAGCTTAGATTTTTTTGTCATTTCTGATTTTGCGAGTTTTTCTATTTAACGATTAAATTGGCTAAAAAGTATTTTCGTATAAAATTAATTAATATTTTCTCACCTAAAATTGACAAGTTTATTATTAATTAAAAATCATGTATTTCTCACTAAATAAGAAAAATTAGCTTTATATTTATAAACTATAAAGATGCCAAGTTTTCATTAATTAATCTGGCATCGACGAGTTTTCCGAATTCAAAAGTTTAAAACGATCTTTTTCCTTCGTATTAAATCAACGCACTAATAACCGTATTTTTTTTGTTTGGTTAATTAAAGAATTAAAATTGGATTAGGACGCAAATAGAGATTTCAACTAGCGTAGCTAGATTGGTAAACCTGAAATCTGAGTCTATTTCTCGAATGTAGGAATTCGAGGATGACTCTAATTACCTGTCTCGAAGTCTTCTACCTCTCCAGTCATTTCCTTTGAGGCAAGTATAGTTTATGTTAGTTTACAGTTATTTATTTAATCGCTTTACTGCAAGTCTAAACCACGATGCAAACACGAAACTCTCTCTGAGAGCACTGTAACTACTGGGGACTGGGGAAATAGCGTAATGATTATGACCATACTGTAACAAAAATCCCTATCCTTACTGTAACAAACCTAAGTCGGTCATATTTCATTGCCTGTTCAAATCACACTGTTTTACTGTTACAAACTGTTTCATATTTAAAACTGTTTAGAACTGCATGATTCTATTATTTAATTTAACTGTTTAAATTAGCATGAATTGTACTTTGCTCCCTCCTGACTGGAGATACATTTTTAGGGGACATTGAGGATGCTGAGCTGTTAATCAGCAGCTACTACGACCCTGTGTTGTACCCAGTTGTGCTGCCAGAGTCCCCACAGGAGGACGTTGGGACTGAGGCCGATGATCCGGCCGATAGATAGATTTTCTTTTCTGCATTGTTGTTTAAATTTTAAATTCTATTATTTCATTTCAGAATAATTTCCACTTGTATTTAAATTTCAAAGTTTAATAAAGTTTCATTTTTCGATGTTGAGTTATGACAAATGTAGTGTTGTTGTCTGGTTACCTGCTACTGAACAGCTTACTACCGCCGTCTCAACAACGGTGCAGGCTGGCAATGATCCGATTCGACCCAATTAGTTGGGATCGGGTCGTGACACTATTGGACCCAGGACAGCGTTCTACCGCCGATACTGCGGCGTAGGCTGGACGTACCCAGGTCTCGTGCCCTTACACTGGGTGTGGGTCGTGATACATGCTTCACATCCTAAAGCATCAGCGACTTCCTCGAAGTTAGTTTCAGTACCACCGGCACCCCTGAACTTTAGTTTGTGTCTGGTTCGCCACCATAACCTTCTCAGAAATAGGTTTGTATGTGGTGAACCACTACTTCTTTGAGCAAACATGGCATGATGCCCAGTGTATAGTGTCAATACTAGTTGAGTCAACCTGCGCTATCATAGCAAAAAAGTTAGCCTCACCTTTCTCTTTTCGTTTAGGTTTTTCCTTGTAGCCCTACCTAAAGTGGTCTTTCTTGCCACAGTTGAAACAAGCCCCATGGTCATTAGACTTTAGCTTGAACTGAGCCGACTTCAGCTTCAGATGGTGAACGGCCTTCTTCTTATTGTAGAAATCCTTCTGCTTTTCCTTAGAGTCTCCTCCTTGCATTAAGTTGTCTTTGGACATCTGTTTGGACAAGGTGTTCACTTTGAATTGAGCCCTCAACTTGTCTTCAACATGAATCTAGTGCAAGAGACGCTCAAGATCTAACTCCATCTTCTTGCGGTGCATGTCCATGATTAAATTGCTCTACCTAGGTGGGTGCTTAGTAACAATACCACCGACGATGAAAGCATCGACCAAGGGTATGCCATCTCCTCAAGTTTCTGACATAACTTGGAAGATTTCTTGACTAGAGGCAGCATCATCTTGTCGTCCTCAAATCACATTTTTTAGACTTTTTCGGTCACGTGGATCTTATTCCTGTTCTCATCTGCCTTGTAGAGATTCTTCACAGAATTCCAGACGTTCTTGGCATTGGTCGTCTTGCTTATGACTCTGCCAGAGAGTTCTCCATCGAGTTCAAAATAAGCAACTTACAGAGGTTGTTTTCTCGCCTCCACTTTGACTGCAAAGTAGTGGCCTCAGTGACCTTCCGAACATTTTCACCTTCTAAAATTATAGGCTCAGATTCTGTCAACATGTAGTCTTCGCTCACGAGTTAAAGATTAAGTCTGATTCTCTTCCAGACGATGTAATGCTGACCATTAAACTTCTCAAGTTTGTTAAAACTTGTGTCAAGAAGGTTTGCATGGTTGTCTCTATCGGATCTATATCTTGATTTGAGATTGTTATTATTGAAATAGATCTTAATGGAGGAACGATCAGAAAACAGAGACTTCCAGCAAATAAATTTGCATTCTAATCTGATTTAGCAACAGTTAGAAGTAGAGACTTCTTCCAAATAAATTTGCTCTCTGTTCTGATTAAGTAGGATTTCGGAGACTTCCTACAAACAAGTGTTTTCTCCTAATATCCTTAAGCCACTCGGAGAACAAGAAGAAAGAAAGAAAAACAACTCTGATGGGGTGATTAAATCATCGTTGCTCAAAGCAAGATTCACCCTACCACGATCTGCTTCCAGGAGCCAGCAAGTTCTGAGGGAACTTTTGGAATGCTTGCTATCACCTCCTATACGAACTCGACGAACTCCTTTAGACTCTAAGGACAGTGGCCACACAACTCTCTTCGTCTCTCAATTTCAAAGTAAGTCTTCAAAGGAGGCATGAAGAAAGTATTATAGAGATGGGTGGAAGCCCGAACCCTAATCCTGGCCGGCCACTAATTACGAAAAGATAGGAGCGAATAATGAAAAGTTATAACTGAATTAAATTCAAATCCCACAAAAGATAGATTTGATTTATTATTCAATCTTTCCATAACCGCTCAAATCTTTCAATCAGCCTGATTATGCGCCAACCGCATCCATGCACCTATCAACACATCAGCTCATTCGCCTGCACGTGTAGCTGCTCAGTAACGCAGGCGTGCAGTCTCGCATATGCGCAACCCAATATGCACGCAGCCACAGGGGAGCACAACCCTACAGCGACGCATGCACTTAAATGCACATAGTCTTGTATTCCCCCGTGTATGCCTCTGCTCATGCTTCCGTCCATGCGCCTAGTCCATGTGACTCGTGCATAAGACGAGCGCAACAACAGCGCACAAAGTGCCATGCACCAATAATGACGTGCTAAGTGCAAAGTACCCAACAAAGTGCCACTGTGTGCCCTTGAGTCCGAGCCCGAGCCCGAGTCTAAGTTCGAATCCGAGCCACTAAGCCCCTTTTGGGGCTTAGCTCCTAAGGAAATAATCTCATGAGCATGAAAAAAAAGCATAAGTGCTTCACCGAGGAGCTAATCCTTTTTTCCCTAGAAAAATACTCCCACATGGCACCCATGTGCCCCACCACATCCCATGTGCACATCCCAACACAAGCAAGGCTTTATATTGAGATACTCACTCTTTGGTGTGAGCAATGTGGAACTATTTTTCTGGTTACAAAGGCAAAAACACCAACTAGAAAATACCCAATTTTTAAATGGCATGTGGGTGACGTCGGGTCATGATAATGATGGACTTTTGTTCTCAATACCTAACTTGATGACGACGACAAAGAAATAGAAGAAGGTAAGATATGTCCACTTTAAGATTTTGGCGTTGTATCATCCAAACTCACAAGTACATTTCTATCCATTCAATTCTTCAGTTATAAAGTTACAAACTATTTACAAACTACAAAACATTCGAAAGAACATAAACTAATATGTAAATACTTATCCACAAGATAAGTTCAATTTCTAACCAACTAAAAGAGGTAATTTAGATCAATCCCAACGAAGAAACTAAAAAATCTAGAAAGATAACCAAAACTTGTTCTCCATCATTCCTCAAACATTTCACTGCCTGTTAAATCATGTAAGTGTAAAATTTCAAAAATTATGCTCTTGTTGATGTCCTCCAAATCAGCCACAACAGAGGACTATGTTTCAGTAGTATAGTCAACACAAAAACTTCTGGAAAGACGAAGGAATGCCAAATAGAAGATCTAATAATTTCTTTAAATTCATTTGATTCATCAAATGCCCTCTTTAATAGTTGAAACATACACCTAGACCCGGACATGGATGTAACTGGTGATTTATGTAAGATATTCTCAGTATGGTATATTAATTTTATATGGGACAACGACCAAGACAATTTACGATTAATAGAAGATTAGCAATCTTGGAAAAATTAGACCCAAAACTTTAAAATATTCTTGAACAATTAACTATAACAATTTATCACAGATAATTGTAAAAGAAATACAAAAATACCTAATTTTAGAATGGCTTGTGGGTGACATCGGATCTCGATGATGGGCTTTAATTCTTGAGACCCAACTAGGAGACAACGACGATGGTAAAGAAGAAGACAAGATAGATCTACTTTAAGGTTTTGGCATCTCACCCGACAAACTCAATAGTAGATTTCTCTTCATTTAGTTGTTTAATGAATTAATTCTGAACATACAGTCTATATATAGACTACAAAACAATCGAAAGAAGAGAAAAAAATCTCTAGATACTTATCCATAATATAAGTCGAATTTCTAACCAACTCAAATCGGTAAAATTCTTATTATTTTAGATTACTCCTAACGAAGAAACTAAAAATCTTAAAAAGCTAACTGGAAATCCAAACTTGTTCTCCATTGGAAAGCTTCAAATATATTATTCAAAGCTTGATCCAATATTAAATTATACAACTTTCAACAAGTTTAGCTAATATATTCAATAATTTAAGTGAAGTTGAGGAGACAATATATAACAAAAACAGACCTTATTAAGGGATGAGACAACACTTCCCTTCTTTGTTGACCGAATATGTAAGGAGCACACTAATTAAGTTAGATATGCAATAGTACATATTTATGTTACAATAAACCAAATACAGTTATGTTGCATATTAGGTTGATCGTTCAGACATGACTTAAGAAGGAGGCTATTAGAATCTTAGCCACTAGCCTAATTCCAGGACTTAAAACGTGAGCAGGATATTGTGTTAAAGGACTAAGGTTCAAATCCTCAAATAATTTGATTTGATGTAGCTTTCTGGAGCTAGATTCCAAAAGAACATTGTGTTTGTATAAAGACTACGAATGATTTCTGTGAGACTCATCTCACAGTATCGATATTTTTATACGGATACACGAGTATTTATTGTTCACTTGAGTTTTTTCGGTTTTCATATTGAGTTGTTAACCATACTCAATTCTAGTTTGTCCGAGACTATTAGAATACCTTTTAGCTTTGTCATAGACCTGTGTTAGGACCCGCGTATAGATCAGGGAACCCAGAATCTTTGCTAGAGAAAATTTTTCCTTTCTGACGAAAAATCCATTGAAAATCTGCGGCATACTGTGGATCATCCATGTGTGATTTTTCCCCAAGGCAAAAGTTGTTGTGATAATTCATATTTTCCTAAGGAGATCCGTAAAAACCCGCTGGAAATCTGTTCGTAGGAAAACTTGAGATATTTGATGAGTAATATCTAGATATTTTGATGAATAGTAATAATACGTTCTTTTGTCCAATGGTTTCTTGGTTTTGATACGTTCTATTATCATGTGGTTTCTTAGTTTTCTTTGATGAACGATCGAGATGAATATTGATCGAGTCGCAGAATATGATCCGACGGTCACGATTAATTCACCTTCTCTATATATACTCATTCGATTCTTTTTAAAAATTTTACTTTCTCTTTCTACTCTTCCTCTATCCTCGTTTCCTTTTTATTTTTCTCGTGAGCTAGAAGCTTGGTCTTGAGGCCTCAGAGTGTCACTTCTGAACCCCTCTTGGTGGTGGAGTAGAAGACTTAGACTGTGAGCTATTTTTGGCAAGTACATCTTACTGAACTATTGGACAAATATTGCTTTATTACTGTTTTGATTTATTTGGTCTTGATAGTTTAGTATTTCCTAGAATTTGCATTACTAAAGATGTTAATGTCAAGATTCTCGTCATTTTGACCGTCTCAGATTTTGGTTTGAGCTATGTTTTGTTTTTCTTACGTTGTCATGATATTTTCTTAATTAAAAAACTCTGTATCTGAAATGATACGAGAGTTACTACCCCGAGACTTAGTCCATATGATATATATGACTTATCTTAGTATTGATTATAGCTGGATTTGACTTAAGCGAGATATGTGACTGGATTCTGCATCGAAAATTTGTTTCCTATCATTTACTGAATTTTTCACCTAGTTTCAGAAATCCTACGAAAATTTGCGGCAATCTATCGAATTTTTGAATGGCCCATTTTATGTACAAAAACTTACAGTGGCCGATCGAATCATCCCTCGAAAATCTGCAAAAATCTGACGAATAATCTGCATGGATGTCCAAATTTCCATACTTAGTAATTGTTTCACTTAACAAAATGCCTAAAATTGGCTTTTGAAAGAAAACTAGAAAAATTACAAAAGTACAAATTGTTTCTGGGAAATATTGCTATGGAAGTCTGATCTGAGAGCGATCACTTTGTTTCTTGGACTATACGATGATGATGAAGAAAACCGCTTGAAGAAGACGAATAATCGGAAGAACTAAGTCACCAGAAAGGTATCGTGCAACGGCACTGATGGCACAGTCGAATGCTTTCCTGCTTTGCTTCACCCTGTTCTTGAGAAAAAGTTGAAGAAATGCTTTGGGAATATCACTCTGAAAGTATGAGTTTTCTCAGAATCTCCTCTCCCGTATCTCTCTTGATGATCCCTTGTGTTTAAAAATAAGCCTATTTATAGACTAGATCCTCTGTGCGTAAAAAGCAACAAAGTTTGGTAACTGTCACCCACGATGAGAATCAACCTTTACGCGTGATGACACGTATCCCACGTAGAGTTTTGATCTCTACGAATGGTGACACGTGTCCCACTACTTCAACAAAAATAAGGAGAGCACGTACACACGTTCCTCGATAAGTGTGGCATGAAAGCCACGTAAGCATGCCACGTTCTCCTGTAGCCAGAAAAGATCGGGCGTAAAAATGACCTAAAATAGACTTCCTGCGTAAAGTAGCAGACTGGGCGTAAAATAGCCCAAAATAGACTTCCCACGTAAAGTGGCTGAAAAATAGCCTTAAGCGTAAAATTAGCTCAAATAAACTTTACGCGCACAACAGCCTTGAGCGTAAAAAACTCGAATAGCTTTCGTGCGTAAAAGAAGCAATATCTTGAGCGTAAAGTAGCCCATCTGCACTAAACGACAAGTGTTGGGTTTGGTGTAAATTAAATCTTCTCGACTTCTGTACTGTCCGCTGTCAGAAAATCATTATGTCAAAACCATATCACACGCATTAAATGCAATGATTTGACAGTCTGTCCCTTGCGTAAAAGCTTTGAGGATGGCTCTCGTGTAAAGCAGCTCGCGTAGAGTTTTACTCTGTTTGTCTTGCGTAAAGTCTGAGTTTGACGCTGCTTGACTTGCATAAAGCTCTTAGCTTTCTTTGACTTGGTCCATGAAGCATTTTTTACGCTCCTACAAGAACCCCTTTAAAAATTTTTAATTTTTTCAAAATTTTAAATACTTTGAACAGAAGCGTAAAATCTGGGATATTCAACAGTCCGCGTAGAATTCGGGATACTCAACAATCCGCGTAAAAGTCGAGATATCCAACCGCCAGCATAAATTTTGGGAATTTGAACCGATTTCAAAATTCTCTATAAATAGAGTTTTACGAGTAGAGAGAAAACTTTACTCATCCTTTACAATCTTGATTCTTTACTCTCTTTCTCTACATACTCTCTCACTTCGACTCGATGGCCCCCAAAAGCAAGATCGCCGCCGGCAGCAAGGGCAAGAAGCCCGCAGTTGCTTCATCGACGGCCGATCACACAAAAACTAACACCCCATCATCGGCGGCACCCCGACAGACCAACCCCGTCGTAGCTTCGGCCATGAAAGATAGAGCACTACCTAACTTCGGCCGTGAATTCGACGGAGAAGAAGAGGAATCAAACTTTAAACTTCACGCCCACGTTATACGTGTCAGTATAGAAATTGAAATAACAAAATACGTCCACGTTTATACGTGTCAGCATAAAAATAAAAACATACGCCCACGTCTATACGTGCCAGCGTAAAAATCAAAATCCTACGTGACAGCGTAAAAATCAAAATACGCTCACGTCAATATGTGCCAGCATAAAAATTAAATTACGCTCACATCAATATGTGCCGGCGTAAAAATCAAATTACGCTCACGTCTATACGTGCCAGCATAAAATTCACAATACTCACATATCAATATGTGGTAGCGTAAAATTCACAATACGCTCACATCAATATGTGCCAGCGTAAAATTCACAAGTGAAAGACTTTGCGTAAAAAACAAAGAACTTTTACACTTTAAAATTTTTATCAACTTTATTTTTTGTGCATAAGCGTAAAGTTTGCATAGTCAGAGTCTTTAATCTTTATGCGTAAAAACTCAGACCAAGTCATCTGCATAAAAATTCAAATTAGATTTTTACTAACTTGATTTTTTCTTGTTTCTTTTGGCAGTGGACTTGCAAATTCACCCGCTTGCAGAAATATTTGGCTCATCAGCTGGTATGGTAGGCTCGAATTACTTGGAGAACTCGTCCCATGTGGAGTTCACTCAGTTGAATCCGGAATACCCTGAAGGGAGACAAAAGCTAATAGCTGCCCAGGGGGACAGAATGTTGTTGTCTATGATAGATGGAGAAGTGTTGGTATCGCTAGATGACCAACAATTTTTGAAGCCAGCCTTCTTGTTCGGGGATGTGATAGATTTCTAGTCACAAAACACCCCAAGAAGGAGTCCTGGGTGTTCAAGTTTGGAGAGAGAGCAATGTATCTCCCCGATATGGTCAGAGATTATCCCCTGTCTGCATTTGTCCATGCCACCCATCCTCGATAAATACTATGGAACCTGACTTCCACCAGTCATGGTAGGCCTGGCAGAATTATTTTCAAGAGGGATAGAGCCAATGACATGGGCTACCACATCAGTCCTCCTAGTGGTGGTGCCGTCCCTTTCTCCGGTCTTTTATCTGGATTCCCCCCAGTGAAGATTCAGCTCTGATTCAGCCGGTGCAGACCCCAATGTTCATTAACAAGTTCATAAGGGTTGTAGTATTATATCCTCAGGCCAACCCTAGGCTACCAGGGTGGTTGACTCCTTATAACAAGAATTGAATTCAGCTTAGTGCCTGGATCATGAAGAACTTCAAGACAGAGTTGGAAGCCATTGGCCTTTATGAAGTGGTAGCCTCTATAAGCCAGGGTATACCGATGAACAGTAACCTGTTCTTGTCTTTGATGGAGTTGTATATGAGTTCAACATGAACTTTTACAACCCCATTAGGTGAGATGGGTCTTGCCCTACACGGATGCAATTCATCTCAAAGCTGCCGATGGGTGAAGCGCCCTATGAAGAGTATGTTCCATCTAATCGGGAACTGGCAGAAATCAGAGAGAAAAATCCTCAATTGGTTGAGGTCTACGAAGAACTTATGTGCCATTACTTAATTTGTACCTCTATGCATGATAGTGGGTCGCACTTGGCATATATTAATAAATGGACAACCTATCTATTCTACCATGAGAATAGGATACCCAAGAACGAAAAGGGGAGATTTCAAGAAAATAAGGCTCCAACCATCAACCTTTGTTCAATAATCCTTTCAGATTTGATCCACAGTTTGATGGTCTTGCATAAATCTCCAGACCAGCATCTGTCCACTAAGACAGGAGACATCCCTGCGGGGACTGAAACCTTAAGCTACCTGAGGCATGGTAGTCGAAAGAGCTCCAGGGAAGCCTTGCTGGCAGGCTTTCTATCTCTGTGGCTGCAGAGATGGGTTGTGCCCGGGATCAGCACAATAGACAGAATTCACCGAAACGTATTATGGCCGACAGTACGTTTGGTGTTCAAGGTCAGAATCAACCTGTTATCGGCAATGGTGTGCCGAATAAATGCAGGTTTGAGAACCTTTGGTGAGGAACTAATCAACAATGCTTCTCACCGAAAAGAATTCCCAAGGGTGGAGATGCCCTACACTTATCTGATGGGCTGGCTACTACATCATAACTCCAGTTTGTTGCCACCAGGCCATGGAGATATTACGGAGGTCTTCCTCCAGAAATTCAACAAAGCCACATGGACTGCAACTACAGTGGCAGACACCCGAGCAGTGCTGAACTATTCTCATGGATGGAACTTCTTTTGCACAAGGCCACCAGTTCCAGCCGATTGCCTCGGTGTACAATTTGAAGACGGAGGTGAAGGGAGGACTTTATTGCCTGTGCCAGTTTTGAAATGGCTAGAGTGCATCAGACCCTCTCATCTGATGTACAGGAATGAAGACAACTGTGCGTTCGAACCATATCTACCAAGTCAATTCGCTCGTTAGTTTGGACATGACTAACTTCATGTTGGTAATCCCTCCACCAGCTTCTACCATTATAAGAAGCTAATTGATGGTGTGAGGAGATACTTTAGCACAGCTTGTACCGGTACTAAATTCAGAGTATCGACTGCTACCAGCACAACCGAGCTATCTATACTTTATATGTATGCTAGCTTTTACGTATCCATCCGCTTCTTCGCCCATGGCTACAACATGAAGGGGGGTCTTAGATGGCCCAAGGAAGGGAATGTCGAAGAGCCAGTCAGGGTACTTCCAAACATACCCGATGACACTACTGTTCCAGATGAGTATCTAAAAGTAATCCATACGGGAGTTGGGGAAATAGCTGCGGGACCTATTATTATTGGAAAAATCCAGAAACGAAAATCAGGTGCAGCTGTTACCCTTCCAGAGAAAGCCCTCCTAGAGAAGAAGAAGAAGGTTACTGTTAAAGGGCCTTCTAAACAGAGAGCCGCTACTCCAGAGAGCGACACTCCAGTCGAGGAGCCGCAACATATTACATCTTCTTCAACTCATCTTGGAGAAGGGTCCTCGGTGTCCCAACCAGCAATGTCAACAGAAGGTGTGGGAGTCCTATCTCCTGGACGCCTCAGATCATCACTTCATCTGTCTTTGCCACCAAAGGCACGAGCTACTAAGGAGGCTGCCACTATACATACTGTTGATCGAGAGCTCATCCCATCAGATGAACCAGCTCTGGCCTTCGATGATGACGACGGGGATGGGGACTATGACTCGTATTTGGCACGTCCTGCACCTACTCCAGGTAAATATAAATCAAACAAAATCTATACAAGATTATGTATTATAATTATGTATATTAACTTATTTTGTTTAATTTGTAGGTGTCATCACTGCAGCAAAGCCTGTGGCTCCTCCTCCTCCTCAAGAAGATATTCATGAAGAAAACATGGAATCTGAGGAAGAGAGTTCTTCTTCAGAAGAAGAAGATACAGAAATACAACAAGAGCCTGAAGTGCAGGCTCTGCTAGAATTGTCTCCTCCTGCTGAGGGCAGAGAAAAAGAACAAACTGTAGTAGAACCTACTGTAGATGAAGAAACATCTGTTGCAGAATTGACAGACTTCAACGAAGAACCAGTTGTAGAAAGACCCACTACAACTGAACTACTTGAAGAGTCGGTTGAGCCAGTAGTCTATGAAGGTGATGAGGATATGGTCACCTCATCAACTGAAGCTGGAGACATTGTAATAACATCCTCTGTTATTGCTACCGATCCAGTACAAGTTCCTGAGAAGACTGTGTCTGAAATAGAGTCAGCTACGATATTTACTATTCCTTCCACAACTATCACTGCCACTGAAACTCAAGTAGTTTCAACTCCAGAAGCGGCTGGAGTAAAAAGTACTGAATACATTGTCCCTAAAACTCCTAGGGATCAGTTAGCTATGAAAGCAGCGACAACATTAACTCCATCTCAGTCTGCTACCAAAGCAACAACATTTGCCCATAGTCTTCAAAAAAGAGACTTGGTAGACATCGCTGCCACGCCGAGTCAAACGCAGAAATGAATCTCTTAGTTGAAATTCATATTAAAACCTTCTATTAAACGATGGCAGCTTTGATCAAGATGGTCCTGAAGAAGGGCCTTAACTATGAAAGTCTGAAAGCTGCGATTGCTCTCACGATCAGAAATGTCGCCATGTTCAATGATGCAGCGAGAGCAGCGGCATTGGAGAAAGTAGTAAAGGAACTTGAACAACCCATTAGAGAATATCGCAGGCTGTCAAGCGAAACTATTGAAAGTCTTATCCAAAGCGAGTATGAAGCTTTATCAGCTGAATACACCGCTCGGGAGACTACTTTCAATGAATCTCTCCAAGAGTACAGCAATAAGGTCGCCAAAAAAAATCTTTTTTGGCTGAAGCTAAGCCCCAGCTGGATATCCAGAGAGAAGCCTATGAAACTTCCAATATGAGAATTCATCAACAGAATGATAGAATTTGTCAAGTTGAGGCAGAATTGGCCTGCTTGAAGGCAGCGAGGGAGCAGTTGATCATAGCTCGAGACCCGCATCTAATACAGAGATCAATTTTGGAGGAACAAGTCTTCGGTGCTGAAGCTACTATCAAAACACTTGACGAAGCCAAGGATAAGATGATAGCTAATTTCGTCGACTTCTCCCATATTTGTACTCCGGAAGCTCGACGGACTATGGCTACTGCAACTGTGCTGAGCTCTCGCGAGAAGTGCCTAGCGGAGCTACAAAAATTGTTTGAAGATATCTCTGCTCCGCCTTAGGCAAATAAAGAATTTTTGTAATCTTCTATCTTTTTCATTCTATAATATTTACAAAAAATGAATGAAATAATTGTTTAGTGACCATATCGTTTATTTTGAATTTAAACAATACGTATGAGATAGAAAACACTTATCAGAGGTAATATGGACATGACAAGTCTTCTAAACTCAATGAATTATATCTATCAAGAGGTAATGTGGACATGATAGATAATGAATCTTGTTTTCTGTTTAGAGTATATGATACTATCAGAGGTAATATGAATGTGACAAATCGTAACAACTCAAAGAAAAATAGATTAATATCTATTCAGAGGCCATAGGGACATGATAGATAGGAAAAGAAATAGACTTAATATTTATTCAGAGGTCATAATAACATGATAAATAATAAATCCATTTTTTTAATCAGCTAGTAAGACAGAAGATCAAAGTTCTCTTTTAGGAGACAAAATAATCAGCTTAACCAAACATTGGTAGTTGGGGAATAAAGAAGAAATTTAGACATAATATTTCTTCAAGAATTTGCCATTAATTAGCATCATGAGCAAATCACCATTAGGTTTAGACAACCTATAGGCACCATTAGAGAAGACTGTCTCGACTACATAAGGACCTTCCCATTTGGCTTGAAATTTCCCTTTGCTCTTATGAGTCATCACCATCGGTCTTCGAACAGCTAGAACTAGCTCACCGACTTTAAATACCCTCTCTTTAACTTTACGATTGAAAGTTCGAGATATACGGGCTTGATATAGCTCAATATGCTATTGCACTTGAAGACGTTTCTCGTCTAGACCTTCAAGTTCTTGAAGTCTCAACCGATCATTATTCTATGTAGTTAGATCATTAGCAATGGCTATTCTAAGAGATGGAATCTAGATTTCTAGTGGAAGAACAGCCTCACATCCGTAAACCAGTAAAAATGGTGTAAAACCAGTAGGAGTTCAGACTGTCGTTCGGTAAGCCCATAAACATTCTCCAAGTTTCTCATTCCAATCACGTTTATTAGAAGAGATGAACTTTTTGAGAAGTTTAATGATTGTCTTGTTGAAAGCTTTGACCAACCATTACCAGCTGGATTATAGGCCGTAGAAGCCAGATTTTGGATCCGATTCTTGTCACAGAATCGATAAAATGCCTGACTGGCAAATTGTGGTCCATTGTCATGAATTATCCGTCGGGGAATCCCAAAATGATAAATGACATGATGTTTAATAAAACTAACCATATTTGATGTTTTCACTTCAACAAGGGGAATCGCTTCTGCCCATTTAGAGAAATAATCCGTTATGGCTAGGATAAACCGATGTCCCTTGACAGATAGAGGGATAATCGGACCAATAATATCTATGTCCCAAGCTTCAAAAGGCCAAGAAGTTGCTGTAGGATGTAAGAATTCATATGGTTGTTGAATAAAATTAGCATGAATCTGACACGCTTTTCACCATCTGGCACAATCCACATCATCTGCTATCATAAAAGGCCAATAATACCCCATTCTTCGAATGCGGTCCTGCAATATTGGACCTGGTTGATGAGCACCGCAGACACCATCATGAGCTTCACGGAGTATTTGCTTAGCTTCACTCTCGGAGAGACAACGCAACAAAAGTTTGTCATAAGAACGACGACATAACATATGCAAAGAAGAATCATAGTCGAATCGAAACGATCTTCTCTTGATTGATACAGCTTCTTTTGGATCTTCAGGTAAAATCCTATGGAATGCATAATCAATAAAAGGACTTCTCTAATCCCTTTGCTGAGAACTTGATTCTGTAGTATAACTCTGTTCAATATGCAAGTTATTCTTTACACAGAATAAGTCTTGGTCCAACAAAGTAATGGTATTTTGTCTTCTAATTGAAACAGCTAAGTCTGTAGCTAAACTAACAAGAGCATCAGCTTCCAAATTTTGAGAATGTGGTACGAATTCAATAAAGAATCCTTTGAATGAAAGGACCAATTCAATTACCACTTGATGATAAAGAATGAGGTCAGGATTTCTGACTTCATATGTCCCTCTGACCTGATTAACAATCAGTTGAGAATCTCCATAAGCTTTTAAGAACTCAATGTCCAAATATTTTGCTACTTGGAGACCAATTAGCAGAGCATTATATTCTGCCACATTGTTGGAGCATGGTTCATTAAGAGAATAAGCATAGTATATGACCATTTTATCAAAAGAGACCAAGACGATGCCTACTCCGGCGACAATATTGCCTTTAGGTCCAACCCGCGATGCTCCATCAAAATATAGTTGCCAAATATTATCCTTCAAAGTCATGTTGCAATCCACGACTTCATCTGAAATGTCCTCATAAAGCTTAGATTTTTCAGGTATAGGGTGAGCTGCTAAGAAATCAGCTAAAGCTTGACCCTTCACTGATTTTTAAGGTACATAGACCATATCATAAGGAGTAAGCAACATTGCCCAGGTGGCTAACCTGGAGTTAAGAATGCTCGGTTTTCTCATCAATACCCGAACAGAATTTATTCTGGAGATGACATGAATAGTCTGTCCTGACACATAATATCGTGTCTTTTGAACAAAAAAAACTAAAGCCAGACATTCTTTCTCCACAGGAGTATAACTGTATTCAGCTCCGACCATCATTCGGCTAAGATAATAAATTGCTTGTTCATGACCTTTATCACTTTTCTGTGCAAGAAGAGAACCAAGTGAATGATCTATGGCTCGAACATGGAGCAAAAATGGTCTTTCCATCACTGGAGGTACCAGGATAGGTGGATTTGTAAGGTATTGTTTGATGTCATTGAAGGCTTTCTGACATGCTTCATCCCAAACAAATGATACACCTTTCTTTAATAAACGAGAGAAAGGTTGACATCTCCCAGAAAGATTGGATATAAATCTCCTGATATAAGCAATGCGACCTTGGAAACCACAGAGTTCTTTTAGATTGCGTGGAGGACGCATTTCAAGAATTGCTTTGATTTTATTAGGATCAACGTGGATACCTTGAGAAGTGATGATAAATCCCAAAAACTTGCCACTAGAAACCCCTAAGAAAGACTTAGTGGGATTCATCTTCAGTTGATGTTGACGCATCAACTCAAATACTGTCTTCAAGTCTTGAATGTGATAATCTTTTGATCGACTTTTGACAGCAATGTCATCTACATAACATTCAACTATTTTTCGTAGATGTTCTTGAAAGATGTTGCTCATAGCCCGTTGATATGTAGTACCGGTATTTTTTAGACCAAATAGCATAACTGTATAGCAATAAACCCCAAGGGGTGTACGAAAAGCAGTATGCTTTTCATCTCCTGGATGCATCTTAATTTGATTGTATCCTGAAAATCCGTCCATGAAAGACATGCGTTCAAAACCACATATATTGTCTATCATGACATCGGTAATTTAAAGTAGAAATTTGTCCTTTAGACAAGCTGCATTAAGATCTCGAAAATCTATGCAAACTCGGACTTTTCGATTCTTCTTCATAACAGGAACAATGTTGGCAATCCAGTCTGGATGTTGTTCTTCATGAACAAAGCCACATATGATCAGCTTTTTGACTTCTGCTTCAATTGCATCTATTATATCTGGTCGAAAATGCCGCTGCTGTTGTTTTACAGGCTTGGCATTACGAAGAATATTGAGTTTATGAGTAGCTACTTTAGGATCTAGACCCGACATATCCTCATAACTCCATGTAAAGATACCAATATATTCTTTAATCAGTTGTACCAATTTTTCCTTTTCGTCTTCAGAAAGGTTTTTACTGATGACTATTGGCTTAGACGTAGTTCCGTCTCCAACGTCAATCTGGACAATTTTATCTTCTGTAGGTGGCTATCACTGTTCAAAACGAAGCTCCCATTGAGTATCCATCTGTTGTGCCCAAGGGTCATTTTCAAATGGTTCAGATTTACCATCAGTTTGAACCATGTGGACTAAAAAGACGTACTCGGATTCATTATAATAGTCTCCTCCAGAATATGAGGATTGTAAAAAACTGGAAGAACATTCTTCCATATCATCTTTGTACATGTGGGATGTATCCGATTCGATGAACTGGATTTCTTCAGAATCTGAAGATTATGAAGAATTGGAGAAAATTTTTTCTTGTATATCATCATTAAACATGTGGGATGGATCGTATCCCAACTCATGACGAGTTTTCTGGTAAAATAGATCACCACATAATGGTAACCGTCTACCTTTGCTTTGATTGAGACCTTGCATAGTCTTCAAATCATATCCCATATTCTGGATAATCTTAAGAGATTGTTGACTATATTTGTTAATTCGGATTCTTTCTTTATCTTTCTCTCTAAGATCATCTGTCTAAGTAACTGGGATACTTCTAGCCAAGCCAAACACAATTTGGTACTTGTTTTTCTTATTAGACGAAATCACAAAATAAGATTCTTTATGATGTCTATAAGTTACACAAGGTTGTGATGATGAGGCTACAGGAAGAAGATATGGAGAAGTTTTTAAGAACCTTTGAGCATAAGGTCCAACATCGACATAAGGAGGAAAGGAATTTTTCTTATGATTAATATATAAGGTTTTCTCTGTATTTATGTCATTTTTATGTTGATGACTTTGATTATCAGCAGATAAAGTCATTCTTTCAATAAATTTGACTGCCATGTACTCCAAAAGAAAATCTTCATTGATATTAGAAAGTACAGAATGATCAATATTTACATCATTTACAAGTTGACTACTACGCTTTGGATTGATCATTAACGGACCATCATCCGTCTTATGCGTAGGCTTGCCAAGGTTGATGACCAGTGGTTCTGGCTCATTCGTACGAGAAGTACGTCCCTTGACCTTGATCATGAGAGGTTGAACTTGGCTCTTGACTGGAATTTTCATAGATTCCTCAGACGAAGCTCGAGTTCTTCTTTTGACCTTGATCATCAGAGGTTGATCATTGACAGGTTGGGGTTGGATTCGGCCTTTGACTTTACTCTTCAAAGGTTGCTCTTTCAGAGGATCTTCACTCGGCTGGTGATCGATCTTCGGCCATATTCGATATCTCTTTCACATGCTCATGTTTGTAGAGTATTGAATCAGAGAAATAGGCTTCAACACCCTTAAAAGGATTGATATATGCGAACTCAGTCTTCACAACCCCTCGAGAATCTATGTACTTGAAGCATTGGTGGAGAGTTGAAGGCACAATGTTATGCTCATGTATCCACGATCTTCCAAGAAGGATATTGTAAGATACATCTGAGTTAATAACATAAAAAGTCACCATAGTTCAAAGATCACCAATTTGAATCTTCAGACGAATCTTTTCCAGTGGTTTACTCTTTTCAGAGTTGAAACCAACTATTATTGTACTAGTGTAAATCAAATCACTAATAGAAATCCTCAAAGGTCGTGGCATACTCTGAAGAATAATGCTAATAGAAGACCCAGGATCAATATAAATTCTGCCAATTTCAGTAGATTCAATATACCCTGTATAACACAGAGGTATGTCATGCTTATTATGTTTCAACAGCATATCTTCTTGTGTGAAGGTAATGTTAGGAATTGCTTCCATCACACTATAACATTGTGGATATGATACTGGTATATTGTCAGGACTCTTGAGTTGAGCTAAGCATGAATCAACTTGTAGCAAAGCTTCACTCAAAGTTTCACGGCTTTCTTTAGAAAGAGGAAGCAGCTCGAAGATAGAAAGTCTAGCCGGGGTATTAGCTAGTTGAGCTAAAATATCGAACTTATAGGATTTCATCATTACCCTTTGATTTGAAGCAGATTTCAATGGGACGTCAAAGTATACCGCTTTCTATTTCCCTTTCTCAACCACAGGTGGTTTAGAAGGTCTTGCATCAGCAGGAACATGAGATGGTTGAGCTGGTAGTGTTTCAGCAACGTCCTCCGCTTCTTTTGAAGTTCCCTCATAATCTTTGTGGTACTCTTTTCCAGATCTTATACCAGCAAAGGTTTCTTCTTTAGACTCAGGAGAATGAAGTACCATATTACAGGTTTTGTTCTTGTTTCCATTAGTCTTTTTCTTGCGAGGATTTTTATGAGGGACCCCAAAATCCAATCCAACAGTGGATTTTTGACTTGGAATTTGTAAAGGAAGTCACATTCCTTTATCATAGTTCAAGCCTTGTGCCTTCTGAAAGTCATAGCCCATCTTTTTCATAAGATGGACTGATTATTGACTGTACATATGAATGGCTAGCAGACTTTCAATAGATGGTTTAACAGAGGAAGAAGAAACAGAAACCTCTGCAACCCCAGGAGAAGGAGGAATAGAAACCTCTGTAGCCACAGGAGAAGGAGGAATAGAAACCTCTGTAGTTACAGAAGAAGGAGGAATATAAACCTCTATAGCCACAGGAGAAGGAGGAACACTCGGGACAGGAGAAAAATCCCCTACAGGAGATTTCTCATAAGCATCAAAGACTTGTTGTGCCCTGTATAAGGGGCCGCTACTCATTGCTAACCATTGCTGATGAGTAAGTTTGAGTTTGGTAGGAGGAGCCAAACTTGGAGGGCATATATTCAAACCCCTCAGCCTATCCTCCAAAGGAATGCCATCCCAAAGATGATCCAAATCATCATGATCTGGAGTAATAATATGGGAAATCATATTACAGGTTTTGACTTTCCTACCTTTTTTGGATTTTGAAGCTTTACCTTCATCTTCTATTTCAGGTACTAAGTCAGGATGTACCCACATGATTTCGCTATTTTTTAATGTGAGAGGTAATAGTCCTTCATTTTGCTCTCTAGCAGGCGGAGATTTACAATTTTTATTGTCGCCTTAGGAATTGGGACAAGCCCATCTGGAACTTGCTGTGGAGGAAAACCTCCAAATTGAAGAGAAATCATATTAGTTGTGACCGTATGCTCATCATTGGTTAAAGGCATTGGCATTTATCAACTCTTGGATTTTTTTTTTAAGATATAGCAAGCCTTGGTAGGATCATTTATGTATCTATAATAGATACAATATTTGGGATTGTCAGTCAGATTCAACTCATTAGGCCTTTTTGGCTCCGGAATCTGGAGTTTGCCACTCTTAACGAGACATTAGAATATCCCTGGGATATCAATGTCATCAAAAGTGTATTTTTCTTTTGGTTTGGAAGACTGGATTATTCGGCATCGTTTTGGGTTTTGAAAGATTAACCACTAGGGTTTCCTTCCCCTTTCCATTGCGATTGCCGAAATTATTGCCTGAAGAGCCTTTCTGTCACGCCCCGGTTCCCAGAATAACACGAGGCACGTGATACTTCTCTCCAGGCTATGCAACTGTACAATGAGTACCGAAATGTACCCAGCGATTGTCGCCTGTAAGGTCCGGGATAGGCATAGATAAAAGGAATAATCACAGAATTCCACAATTACATAACATTCATTTATCCAGAAATATTACATACTTGGTCTAGAATTCATCAAAACATATATTTTACATATTTGATTCACTGTCTTCAAACACATGATTGATTCATTGTCTTCAACACATAATTTACATAATTGAAAATGTTTTCAAAATGAAACTACATTCCATTCGTTCCACATCATTCATAGAGATCATTCTCAGTGTACGCCTGATCAACATCTTGATCTTCTTCAGTCCCTAGTGAACAAAACTAGGTCATCAATACGACGAGCAAGCCCTCAGTCAAAGGAGAAGTATGAATACGTAATAATAAGACAAGTGGACAAGATTTATTATCTAGAGCAATTAAAACTCATACCCTGATATCAGTCAAAAGTAAGTGATTCTCAATTAATGTCACAAGGACACGACAAGATCTTTCTAGACCTAAATGCAATTTAGAGAAACTCCTGGATCACACACACTCGCCTAGCATCTCAACAATAATCCCATTTGCCCGAGATCAGGCACATACAAAACGGGTTGGTGCTTAGATTCTCCAGCCGTCTGTACTATCACATATTGATGTGATTACAAGCAAGATAACATCATGAGTGGTTTTCGAATCATCTAGGTCGAGTCATCGCATTATGTATTATAATCAAGAAGTTCGTATGACTTGGACCTTTCCAAGAATATAGAACCCATTCATTAGAGAGCTGAGCTGAACTCAGGGCCTGGATATCTAATGAATTAACAAATATTCTGAGCTAAAACTCAGGGTAATGTGCAAATGGATAGCTGAGCTGAAACTTAGGGCCTGAATGTCCAATTGCGATCAAGAAAGTGAGCTAAGCCTCACCCCGAATATTCGCACGGCCGCACGAACACCGTATCAGGGACTGATCAGTACGAAAATAAAAAATGATATTGCTAAGAAGTCAGCCGGGTGTGATCCAACGGTTTCTCTCCCAAAACCCCATGCAACCTATTCTAAACATTTAGACTTCAGAGAAACTATCTCCCAAACGGGAGTCCTAGAAGTCAAGTCGCTTTCAAATATTAGTTTCATCTTTCTGAAACTAAACTAGTTCGAGAAATGTTGGAACCAAGGTAAAGTTCCAAGATATCCAATTAGACATGAATCCAAAAATCCCTCCGATATTGTAGGTCGGAGATGGATGGTTCAAGTGGTCTAGAACTAGAGTCAAAATTTCCAAGAAATCCGAGTTTGTCGGAAAATAGACTAACTCTGGAAATTCTTAAAAATTTTGGCAGAGTCTCCTTTGTATTTACTGTCCCGAAAATATTTCAGAACATATAAATACAAAGAAATAATAAATGGGCACGTCGACCCCTTCGGTGGAGCAACCCTCAACACCGGCAACACGCAAATATGATGTACGGTATAATAATACGAAAAGTACAACTTACCTTAGCGTGCTAGCTATTTTATTTAAAAGTCATAAGGTTCCCTTGGGTCTACACAAGTTCAAGCACATAAATCTTTGTGGAAACTATATGGAAAAGTGACTCAACACAACCATTAAAATGAATAGACTTCCCAAAATCAACTCTACGAGTTCAAAGTAAATCCATATTTATGGTACACTTTAATTGTGCTTTTAGAATGTGTTTCAAAGGTCATTTGACTTGGAATTTCAATGTTAGGGTTACCGTATCATACCGACACCTAAATAAACTTATTTTGGCTAATTAATCATGATAAATAAGTTATTTATGTGTAAATTAAAAACTGGACAGAAGTGAATTATTGTAAAATAATAATGAAATGGGCTTACAACTTCTTGTTTGAGGTTATTTGGGGATACTTTAGTGAAGACAACATTATTGGCTTCTAAGTTCATGAAGTTATCATATAAGCATACGTATATATATACATACCATTGTATGAAAGGTTAGCATTTACAAGTTTGCATTGCATGGGGCAATCAAGAAGTTTCATCGTGTCATGGTTTCTATGTATATGCAATCATACATATATGTAGGTTTTATGCATAAATTCGTTCTAAGGAAACATCAATATCTACCTCTATGCATATGCATATATATAAATACATCTAATCACAACAAGGTGTAAGCACATTACATTGCATTTTGGTTGATTGACCAATAGTTTCAAAATTCAGAATATATATATATATATCATGCAAAAATACAAGAATACTAGATAATTTAATATGGGACAAATTCAAAGGAATAGGGAGAGAGGGCTTGCCTTGGCTTTGTAGTCAATCTCCCCTCTAGAAGAATTTCTTCAAAACCCGAAATTTAGAATCCTAGGCACAAATTGAAATTGGGTTAAAATTTAGAACCCTAGAAATATTCTTGGAAAAAAATTGAGAAGAGGAATGAAGAAGGATGAAGAGGAAGGGGGAGAAGGAAAGAAGATGATGATGGAGGGGGGCTGGCTGACCGGCCGGCCGGCAATGGCCGGCGCCGGCGCCGGCATCGGCGACAGCAGCTAGCGGCAGCAGCAACAGCAGTTAGCGGCAGCAGCAGCAGCAGCGATTAGGGAGAGGGAGAAATAGAGAAGAAAAAAAATAAGAAGAAGATTGTGAAGAGAAAAAAAATAAGGAGATGAAGAGAAAGAAGAATCCTCACCTGGCAATCAAAATGGAGAAGAGTGGTTTTCTCTCCCTCATTCTTCATGTTTTAAGAGATATTAATAATTAGAAAATACCTAAAATGCCCTCTAAGACTTGTCATGAGGCATGAGTACCAAATGGCACTCATCCATGCATGTTTGACACTCAAGTATTTTGTGAAAAAAGCAGAAATAGACTTTGCATGAGGAAAGATTTGGAAAAATTTTGATTTATTCATTTTCACTATAATAATTTTTGAGAAATAATTTATAGAAAAATAATTTTTGAATGGTTGAAAATTAATTAAAATACCAATAATAAAAATAGAAATTTAAGGTTATGACACCCTACCCACCTTAATTTAAATTCTGTCCCCGAAATTTAAAGATAAGAGAGGTAGAGAAGGATAGGTTGCTAAGTACCTTAATCATCAAAGAGGTAGGGATACAGTCGCCGCATCTCATCTTCTCTTTCCCAAGTAGATTCTTCCGGTGAGTCCTTGTTCCAAGATACTCGAACTAAGGAGATGGTCTTATTCTTAAGAATCTTCTGCCTTCGATCCAGGATCCCTACTGGCTTTTGTTCAATGCGGAGAGTTGGGCTAACTGTGATTTTCGAATGATCCAGTATGTGACTGGGATCTGGCACATACTTCTGCAGTTGAGATACATGGAAGACGTCGTGAACTCCTTCGAGAGATGGTGGCAAGGCCAATCGATAAGACACGTCGCCAACTCGATCCAGGACGTCAAATGGGCCTATAAACCTTGGGCTCAACTTCCCTCTCGTTCCAAACCGGATGGTTCCTTTAGTTGGTGAAATCTTCAAAAATACATGATCACCAGGTTTGAAGTTCAAGATTCTCCGATGCTTGTCTGTCCACATCTTGTGCCTGTCCTGTGCAGCTTAAAGATGACTTCTGATTGCCTTGACTATGTCTACTGTCTGAGTGACCAACTCTGGCCCTAGAAGTTGTCGTTCTCCGATGTCACCCCAACATATAGGTGATCTGCACTTTTTCCCATACAGTGCTTCAAATGGTGCCATCTTGATGTTGGCCTGATAACTGTTATTATAAGAGAATTCTACCAGATGTAGATGGTCATCCTATGATCCCTGGAAATTTAGAGAGCACGCTCTCAACATGTCTTCCAAAATTTGTATCATCCTTTCTGACTGTCCATCAGTCTGTGGATGATATGCCAAACTGAACTTCAGGCGACTGCCAAGACTGTCTTGTAAGCTTCTCCAAAACTTGGAGGTGAACCGAGTATCCCTGTCTGAGACGATACTTACCGGCACCCCACAGTGACTAACAACTTCCCTCATGTACATATCCGCTAGATGCTCCGTAGATTGTCCAACTCGAAATGGTAGAAATCTCGCGGACTTTGTAACCCTATCCACTATCACCCAGATAGCATTGTTACCTTTCTGTGTTCTTGGGAGTCTTGATACAAAATCCATTGTAAGATGCTCCCACTTCCATTCAGGTACTGGTAGTGGTTGCAGTAGTCCAGCAGTCCGTTGGTGCTCAGCTTTCACTTGTTAGCACACTAAACATTTCTAGACAAATTTAGCTATCTTCCGCTTCATTCCATGCCACCAAAAATTTTGTCTCAGATCCTGGTATATCTTCGTACTCCCAGGATGAATGGAGTACTGAGAACTATGTGCTTCAGTCATTAGCTCAGTCCGGAGTTCTCCAAATGATACACATAAACGACTCCCGAACCTCAAGGATCTATCAGAATGCTTCGTCAATCCAGTTTGTACCCCAGCTTCAGTTTGACTCCACAGTCTTTACAACTTCACATCCTTCTTCTGTGCTTCCATAATTCTCTCTACTATGGATGATTGAACTTATAAACTTTCCCAAATTCCATCCGCAACTAGGCATATCACTTCAATCCCCATTTTTCTGAGATCATCCAATATCTCCTTGGGCGTGTTCATAAAGAAAGCCTCATGCCTCCTACTAAGAGCATCTGCCACTCTGTTCGCCTTGCCTGGATGATACTCCAACTCCATATCAAAATCCTTAAGTATCTCGAGCCATCTACGTTGCCTCATATTTAACTCGCTTTGGGTGAACACATATTTCAAACTTTTATGATCTGTGTAAATCTTGATCTGTTCACCATACAAGTAATGCCTCCATAGTTTTAGTGCAAACACAACAGCTGCTAACTCCAGATCATGTGTTGGATAGTTCCTCTCATGAACCTTCAACTGCCGTGAAGCATAAGCGATAACCCTTCTGTGCTGCATCAGTACACAGCCCAAACCCTTGCCAGAAGCATCACTGTAGATCTCGTAACCTCCTGATCCTGAAGGTAGAGCTAGTACTGGTGCTGTGACAAGTCTTTCCTTTAATTCCTCAAATGCCGCTTGACATTTACCAGTCCAAACAAATTTCTCATTCTTCCGAGTCAATCTAGTAAGTGGCTCAACTATTCTGGAAAAGTTCTCCACAAATTTTCTATAGTATCCAGCTAAACCAACGAAACTTCGAACTTCAGCTACATTCTTGGGAGTAGGCCATGATTTAACTGCTTCTATCTTCTTAGGATCTACTGTAATGCCTTCTCCACTAACTATGTGTCCCAAGAAAGGAATTTCCTTTAACCAAAATTCGTATTTACTCAGCTTTCCATACAGCTTCTCCTGTCATAGAGTCTCAAGTACTATCCTCAAATGTTCTTCGTGCTCCTCCTCATTCTTCGAGTAGATCAATATGTCATCAATAAATACGATCACAAACTTATCCAGATATTGATAGAATATCCTATTCATCAAATCCATGAATATGGCCGGAGCATTTGTCAATCCAAAAGGCATGACTTAAAACTCATAATGTCCATATCAAGTTCTAAAAGCAGCCTTTGGTATATCTTCTTTCTTAATCTTTACTTGGTGATAGCCTGATCTAAGATCTATTTTGGAAAATACAGTTGCTCCTCCAAGTTGATCGAATAATTCGTCGATCCAAGGGAGTGGATATTTGTTCTTGATTGTCAGTTCATTCAGTGCTCTATAATCTATCACCAATCTCAGGCTTCCATCCTTTTTCTTTACAAATAGTACAGGCGCTCCCCACGGAGAAACACTAGGCCTGATAAACTCCTTAGCTAGCAATTCCTTGATTTGTTTATTTAATTCTTCTAGTTCCTCCTTATTCATTGGGTATATCTTCTTAGCAATTAGGGCTGCTCCAGGGATTAGATCAATGCTAAATTCAACTGCCCTATCCGGTGGCAATCCGAGTAATTCATCAGGAAATACATCCTTAAACTCATCTACAACCCTTGGCCATTCCTCTATTACTTGGTTCATGAGACTCCTAAGTTCAAACCTTTCTAACTCTTCTTTGTCAAACTTATTCTGGGCTCTAACAAATTCATGCAACTTTCTACTAGGTAAGGAAAACTGAACCTTTCCTTGACCACAATCAATGATTGCTGAGGTTGCTATTAACCAATCCATTCCAAATACTATATCATAGTTGTCCATGGAAAAGACTAATAGTCTAGTTCGGAAGCTTGCTCCTCCCATCTTGATAGGACAGTTTCTACAAATTCGACTCACTTCTACTACACCATTGCCCGTAAGGATTTTCAATTTTCTAACTAGAGGTTGAGTCTCGATATTATACCCAGTTATGAATATGCAGATATGAAGGAATGAGTAGCTCCAGAATCAAACAATACTGATGCAGGGCTAGAAGAAACGAGTATAGTACCTGTCACCACGTCTCTCGCACTTCCAGCTTCATTGTTATCCATCATAAAGGCTTGGCCGTGATTCTTCTTCTTTCTGTTGTTATGATTCTGATTAGCCTTTTAAGCTTGATGGAATTGATGCGCCTGTGGTGCCAATGCCGGTCTCTGCTGATATCCTGTAGGGGCATGACCTTGTGCTCACTATGCCAAAATGTCCATTTTGGAACGGCAGAATTTCGTGTCAAATAATTTCTAGAACACCTAAATTTAGTGCCTATTTTCGGGCTGCCAAATTGATTGGAACGGAAAAAAGGTGTTCCAAATAATGTATATTGGAACGGAAGTAAGGTGTTCCAAATAATGTATATTGGAACGGCAGTAAGGTGTTCCAAATGATGTATATTGGAACGGTTTATATGTGTTCCTGATTTGGAACACTAAAAAAGCGTGCCTACCAAAGCATTCTAGATTAATTTTTTGCCTCTTACTGGAACGGGTAAAAAGTGTTCCAGTTTTGGAACACCATAAATGTGTTCCAAAAAAAACCGTTTCATATTAGTTTTTGCACCACCTACTGGAACAGCTAAGAAATGTTCCAATTTATGGACATATTCTTTTTATTTGGATGTCTAGAATTTCCTACAAAGTTCCAATTTTTGGAGGTCAGGACACTTTCAAAGAAAACATTTCATATTAGTCGTGTTTCCATTTTTGAAGATCAAAACAAATTAATAGCATAGGTTCCCCGAATAACAAAAACCACATCATACACTTCCAATCTTTATGCAAGCTAGATACCAAAAAATTGCCAATACATGATAGCATCATCAAAAATTAATAGCATCAATGCTAAAAGAGTTCAACATTTGTGCACATAAAGGCACAAATCACTCATCCATAATATGCATTATCATTATGTTTAAGCAATATCAGCTAACACAACCTTGTAACCAAAAGTCTCGCATGCTCCAATCAATAAGAGAAATCAGACAGATAATATAGTTGTTCAAAAAGTCTCATGTTGCACTAATCGACGCTCATAGGTCTTGTATCCTGCTTTAGAATTCTATTTGATGCTCCAGCTTTCTGTAAAAGGTACAACACCGATAAATTAGTTAACTCGTAAGCATATTAGATAAATTAAGTTACAAAAAAATGGATCTTTGAATTTTATGACACTGTAACTTTTATGCCACCATACCTTATTGTGGGTAGGGAACAAACCCTATATTTGAAAGTTCCAAGAATGAAGTGACAAATATTTTTACAACTAATTGTTAGCATGATATCAAACACCTGTGAATTAGGACCAAATTCTTCAGGAACTAGACTGGAGACTTTATGCAGAAGCAAGGCTGCCAGTTGGTAAGTAAAATGATATATCTCATTAATTATACCATGAAAGCTCATGCATTCATTAACCAACCCTTTAAAATTCCTCAAGACCAAGAAATAGCCTAGAGAAAAGATATCTGGTTTTGTATAGTGATCCGCATTCATATTTGAAGCCATATATATGTCAAAACCCAAATGCACGCACAATTCCAGAGTTGAGAACATTAAATTTATATGATTAGTTTCACTACTATGTTCATATATTATCCTTACAGATAATAGATGCACTTTTATATTGTACCAACCAACAACAAATTGTATATGATGTATCATTTGATTTGGTAAACCTGATATAGACTGCTATATAGATGCACTTTTATATTTTACCAAAGTCACAAATGTTAATTTCAAATGTGAATTAGGACCAAATTCTTCAGGAACTAGACTAGAGACTTTATGCAGAAGCAAGGCTACCAGTTGGTAAGTAAAATGATATATCTCATTAATTATACCATGAAAGCTCATGCATTCATTAACCACCCCTTTAAAATTCCTCAAGACCAAGAAATAGCCTAGAGAAAAGATATCTGGTTTTGTATAGTGATCCGCATTCATATTTGAAGCCATATATATGTCAAAACCCAAATGCACGCACAATTCCAGAGTTGAGAACATTAAATTTATATGATTAGTTTCACTACTATGTTCATATATTATCCTTACAGATAATAGATGCACTTTTATATTGTACCAACCAACAACAAATTGTATATGATGTATCATTTGATTTGGTAAACCTGATATAGACTGCTATACAAACCTGATATAGACTGCTATATAGATGCACTTTTATATTTTACCAAAGTCACAAATGTTAATTTCAAATGTTTTGAACTGATACATTTACTTCCAAGCTTTCCTCTTCCAAGCTCTTCCCATCCAAGCTCAGTATCAGAGTTTCATGTTCAGTATTAACCAGATAGCAAATGTTCAGCATTAGCCAGCTCAGCAACCAAATGCCTTCGAGTCCAGCTCAGCACCAAATGCAGTGTTTGAGTCCAAATCAGCAGCTTATTACTCGAGACAAACTGAGTATCAGCTCAGTATAGATCAGTTTTTGTATCAGAATTTACTATAAATGAAGAGGAGAGGAAGGAGAATGTATGTGTGAAATGATTTAGAATGTATTTTAGGATTTACTTGTTCTTCCTTTCTTTAGAATTCCTTTGTAACTACTTTCCCGTCCAATCAAGATTTGAATAAAACCCAGTTCTCCAAATTGGAATATTTCAGCTTGACCTTGTTCAACAGAGGGCAGTTTTACTTTCCCATCAAGTTGACTGATCAATTGAGGAATCAGCTAATATTTCATACCAGGTAGTTTTACTTTCCCAGGTTCATGCCAGGTAGTTTTACTTTCCCAGGTTCATACTCAGGTAGACAAACTGAGTATCAGATGACTGATCAATTGCCTATAGTTCATGCCAGGTAGTTTTACTTTCCCAGGTTACTAATATTTCAGCTTGACCTTGTTCAACAGAGGGCAGAGAATTGGTAAGAATATTGCTAGCTGCTGGCGCTAATCCAACAGCTCAATTGCTATCCATCCAAATGTTATAATTTGAATATTTTTGTTTTAGGCTTTGATATGTTAAATCTGTTGTAAACTGTTGTAAGCACAGACTAATAGTAGGTCATAAGTGCAAGGCATAACAGCAGATGAATATGATGGAGGTCGCTAAATGCAAAAGACTGATAAGCACAGACTGATAATAAACTGCAGATCAGAGAAGAACGAAGAGTATGATGGATTTAGATGCGGAATTTGTTTTAATATATTTCACATCAAGTTAAATGCAAAAGCACAAACATTCACTTCAATACCTTCCTTTGAGAATCCTGGGAACTCTCCAACAAAGTAGGCTTCTTGATCTAGGTTCCAGTTTCCTGTAAAATCAAGATAACAGCAGATGAATATGACATATTGTTACTCATTAGAAAAGTATGATAAGAAAAATACTCACAAACAAATTTGATGTGTGACTTGGGCCACACGAAGAATTCGCCGACTCCTACTTCTTTAATTACTTTTGCATCGGGAGTTTCTTTGTAGAGCTTTGCGGAAAAAATCTTTCGAACAGACATGCTCAACTTCATTTCATATTGAGGGTCTAGTTGATAATTATGACAATTACCTCGATGCAGTGGATCAATTACTTCTTTTGCAACTGCAACACAATTCCAATTCCAATCAAACAATTCACACAACCTTGCCGTAGGAGTTGGTTCAGTGTGTGCCGAAGTCGTTGAATCCCTTTCACCCAAAGATTGCCTATGTGCATTGTTCATCGTCACTGGAGGCATGGATGTTGATTTCTCAACATTTGCTTGAAGTTCTTGGAGCATAGGTGTTGCTGACCCACCAGCTGCCTGCGACATAGGAATGGGTGATGACGACCCACCTGCATGGGGCATGGGCACTTGTGTTGATGACCCACCAGTTGGTTGGGGAATAGGTTCTGGTGGACCACCAATCTGTGACTGTGGTACAAGAAATAAAATTATAAGCATAAATTTTCATATTTTGATAGGCATGTAATTATGTTCTTTTGGACCTTCATATAAGAAGTTGGTTGCCTCACCTTACAATAATCAAAAATAAAGTTAACCTTTGTCTGCATCTCATCAACCTTATTTTTCAGACACTCCCTCTCGCCTCTTTCCTCTGTGTACATTATATGAGCATGAAGGGCATCATCATATTTTCTCTTGGAAACAAAGCTCCCAACACCTGGCAGCCCCTTCGCTTTCTTGCCAAACACTTGAGTCAAAGGATCATTATCAATCGATAGAGGGTGGACGCTACTGTTGTCACTTTCATTTTGTGTGGATTTAACAAGTTTCTCTTTGACTAATTTCTGTAATACCATAAGTAGCTAACATTAAATTAAATACAAAGGGATAACAAAGTTTTATATGACCTCACCATAAACGGTTCAGCACTAGCCAACGTAGATCTATCCTTCCTCGTATGGGTTTCTATCCACACTTGAGTCCGTGTAATAGGGATAGTAGGATCTTCCCGCTTTGCCTTCTGGATAAATCATGGAATAGTTTTGAGGTTTAAGCTTAACATTGGGAATACAAAATTGTAAAATGCTAATGTTGGTTCAAGAGAAAAATTACCATCTCATACTCTACCATTGCACTGCTCTTACGACCCCCAGTATGACCATACACACTAAGCTTTCTGCTTTCAACTGCTCTAGCTCTTCTTTTTAGTTGTTTTTCATCAACCTCATTGACACAAAATTGCTCCCAATCTTCCTTTCTAAACCCGTTTGGAATAGCCAACATTTTTGCCTCCAAATTTGGTTGCTTGTCCAAATGATCCTTTCTCAGGGTATACTTCAGCTTCCTGAATGCATCTGGCATTGATCTTTCAACATCTTTTCTGAGATAACTTAGGATATCAAATTCTACCTGCAATTAAAATGCTTTATTAGAAGAATTGTTGAAATACTTACTTTCCAACTATATATTATGATATAAGAAGAAATTGCAATATGGTAGGTTCAACTATGAATTTGCAACAGGATTTCAAGAAAGCAAACAATAAAATAAGTAACATGTAGCTCCAAAATCCGAATTGGCAATATTCCTGTATTTGATCCAATAAAACCTGAAGTGATGATGGAAGGTCTGAGATAAACCAGCAAATCTTATTTTGTGTGATCATATAATGTCTTGAGGGAACATGTATTGGTTATATAGCCCTTATAGTAGATCATATACAGAAGATCAAATGAGATAAACACATCAGTCTTGTATTATGACATCAAATACAGAAGATCATAATGATCATTAAACATGTGCAGTCAAACAAGAAGAGAAAGGTGGATAGATGATTCATACCAGGATATAGTAGATGAACCACTTGCAAAGAGTTTATTTACTATTTTGAAATCCCCTCATGAAACATGTCCACCAATGATGATGATCGAAAAAAGGAAAGCATTGTAATTTCATCTCCTCTTTTGATAGAAAAGTTTCAGGATCTCAATGATAAGTATAAGTTTACAGAGGAAAACATCCCATAAGTTTCTATATCTTTTACTTTATATCGACTAACATGCATCAGTCTAGCAAGAATTTAGAGATGTAAAATGCTAATAATAATGTGAAGATAAACATTGGTTCCATTTGCCAAAGCCATCAGATAACCTGAAGAACGATTCAGAAATATTGGTTCAATTGCCAAAGCCATCAGATAACCTGAAGAATGACTCAGAAATATTGGTTCAATTGCCAAAGCCATCAGATAACCTGAAGAATGACTCATAAATATTGGTTCAATTTCCAAAGCCATCCAACAACCCGAAGAATGACTCAGAAATATTGTTTCAATTGCTGGAGCCATCAGATAACCCGAAGAGTGATTCAGACAGCATGATTCAACTGCCAAAGCTATCAGATAACCTGGAAATATTGTTTCAATTGCTGGAGCCATCAGATAACCCCCACCTGTGCCTTTTGAAGACCTAAAGAATCTATTAGAGACCTTGTCATCAGAAAAAAGATGAATGGTCTAATGTTTCAAGCATACCTATCACAATGCCTGCAGCAGATACAGAAGCAATAGCCGCTTCTTCAGGCCAAGGTAACTTCTCCTTTTCTTGAAATCCCCTTTTTCATAAACCGTATGAGCAATACCAGCAGATACTGAAACTACCGAAATCGGCAGATTCAGTTTGTGGTTGCTCTTTTTGCTGGCATTTCTTGAAAGCATTTTGTGTTTGGCAGGTGCACTTAAAGTTGCTTACTGCAACAAAGCTTCATGTAGTCAATGATGTAGCCAACATGATGTAGCCAATAATTGTTGAATCCCTAGCTAATCCTCCCAGGTTAATCCTCCCAGCTTAAAAAAGGGAAACAAAAAAAAAAGCTGTAGCCAACATGCCTGGCCAACATTGGCCTGCCCAAGCCTGCACACTCAAATGCAGGTGCATACAGGACCTGCCCATCTTCTGCCTGTGCATCATGTGCACGGGCTAATATGGCCTGCCCCTGCCCACACTGCTGTAGGCAGTAACCTATCCTCCACTTAGTACCAGACTACCAGTATGACGTAGGATTGATGAAAAAGGGCATTTACTATAAACTGCCTCCTATATGCAATCCTAACTTACCCAGTATATAACAAAATTGCTGTAGCCAATTCAGTAAGTAACACAATGCAGTGTGTGTAAAAAAGTTCTGATTGGATGGAATTCACTACCTTCGCAAAATTTCTCAACAAACTGAACATAAAATCACTGTAACCAACTAAATACATAGCATCATGTGTAGAACAAAATGTTCAGTGGATGTCACCTGTGCAATCCCTAAGTTAGGAATGAGCAGATACGCATCCAAATTATCATGTCAGTACATTATAAGATCGTTTTTATGCTCACCCTTCTCTTGGGCCAAAAATGTTTCCAGGTAAAACATGTAATGTAACCGCAAAACGTTGATCGATCTCTATAATAAATAATGAAAGACAACATCAAATTGGAACCAAAATTTAAGTTTAAAACAAAAAATATGTAAACTGCTAAAACCACATTTCAGGGGTCAGGATTGAACTGCTCCCACAGAAGCTTCAGCCTCAGCTTCAAGTGTCTTCTTATTCTTCTCAATGATGTAGCCAACATGATGTAGCCAATAATTGACCCTCTATAGCAGTCTATACATTCACTATCACTTAGGGGAATCACCTGTCCTATCTCCCAATGTCTGATACACTAGGATACACTCTAATAGACACTCACACACAACTCAAAAACCTGTCACTCTAATTCACTTACCAACACTCTTCTATTCTCCACGTCCCTGTCACTAATTTCCAACACTCACACACAACTAAATTAGATACACACACACACATCTGATCACGTAAACCCCTCACTTGCTACTGCTGTAAACAGGGTTGAACCCCCTGCCTATACTCCTTGGCCACACATTGGCCAATGGCCTGTGTGCACATGTCCTGTACTTGCAATGCTAAGTCCCTGCACCCCCTCACATGCCCTGCACTTGCAATGCTAAGTCCCTGCACTTTGTGCAGTACATGCCCTTGTCTGCAGGGTCATGGGCAGCTCCCTGTGGCCCTGCCTAGTGCAGGTCACCCTGCCCCTAGATGCCAAATTCTACACTCAAGTCCTTACCTATTGCCTGTAGGGCAGAAAACTTCCCTGCCTTTCTATCTAACCTGCAGTTGACCCTCTATTCCGAGCCACCATCGTTCTCCCCTTTCAAGTTTGGGAATAATGTGCACAGATGAAAATTCTTCCTTGACCGGCAGTCTTATAACATCAAGCCTGCCATATAACAATACAAAGTGACATAAAAGGGAAACATGATATAACAAAAATCTGATATAACATCAAGCCTGCCATATAAGAATACAAAGTGACATAAAAGTAACAAAGTGACAAAAAGGTAAATGAATGCTCGTTATTCTTACCACTATCTCATTCCAAACATCATCCTTGTAGGTCTTAGGTACCTTTTGCCAACTTATATACCTGATAGGCACATATGTCTTCACGTATTTACCAACTTGACTCTTAAAATGAGTTGCGTTGGGTCCAACTGCTTGTCCAAGATGATTAAATTCAATGCTCTTCTTAGAATTTCGTTTTTGATTGACTTTCATTGATATGGGAACTTCTTCCCCCTGGTTAGATGTGTCAGCAACACTCGAAGACATCGTGCAACGAAAGAAAGTCTGTTATTTCAATCAAGGACAACTTTGTATCATGTTTATTCATACAAACAGTAAAATAGTAAGAACATAATATGATGATACCAAATTATGCATATAGAAGAATCAGGGTATTTAAGTCATTAACCAAATAATACATATTGTAATACAACTGACAACCAAGATATGCAAGTAATTTGGATATACATGTCATTCTCATAACAAAAAGTTATCTTGTCATTTGGAAGTTGCATACATGAAGTGACTTCAGAGTACACTAGATTGTTTAAAGCAAGAAAATTATAATTTGTCCACAAGAACTTTTTCATATTGAGGGTACATAAAGAAGAAGAAAAAAGTCTGGAGTACAGAAGACCACATTTAATTTAGTTCAATCATCGAACATCAATAAATTCCTTAAGTTGGGGTTGTCGTTCAAACAAGATTGGTAGTCAGTTGGAATGTCTACTGCATCTACTTGTTTATTTAGCCTTTTTGGAGTATTTATAACCACATACCACCCATCAGCGTTTTGATCTTTGGAATAAAAAACTGACGTTGCTTCTTGAGCTAAAATGAATGGATCCTCCTCAACCTTTTCTTTATTTCTGAGCTTCTTCAAGTTTACCATCACTTGATTCCAAATCGGATCAGACTTGCAACCATTTTTAGAATCTTCCACTTTAACCCAATCACAATAGAACACTGTTTCTTTGAAATCGAGATAGTCCAGCTCCAATATGTCTCTAACAATTCCATAAAAGGTCATCTTCCCTTCCTTTGGGTTTTTGTCTTTTCGACTTGAAATAAAATTTGAATATGCTTCCATAGACACCCCACTATCTTGTGTTACCAAGCATTCATCGGAAGAACTTGGTGCAAATATAAAACCGTTGACACGATATTTTTTGAATCGTGTAGCTCTATGTTGGGGACCATTGGCCAATCTCCATAATGTTGTATTAGTTTGTCCTGCATCCAATAACTGCATAGAAAAATAAATGATTTATGTCATGCAAATAACCATAAATTAATTGTTGTGTTTTGCCATGACCTTCTTCAAGCACATGAACAAAAACAAAATATTACCTCATCACACAACCAAGGAATGAATTCCTTAATTGTTGTGTTTTCTTTTGTCGAACCACCTTTCCGATTCTGAGTGGACATGCATTGGTAATAACGATTGTACTTTCTGCATAGATTATCATATTTATGCCATTCAAATAACCATATTATGTTATTATTATAACCATATTATGTTATTAGCATGTGGTAAAAGACATACTCTTCCCATTCACTCAAGTCTGCAAGTCGATTGAGAACCCATCTACGCACTTGCTCAAACTGAACATGGTTGAGCTCGACAACTCCCCCTATTTCCAAGGGCTTCTCATCCGTGAAGTCAACACTCTCATCCAACCAATCTTCTCGACTAGACTTGTGACCAAAAGCGCTCGAGTTCGGCATATACTCCATGCAATATGTTACAGATTCATCTACAAGGTAAGCCTCAGCTATTGAACCTTCAATGTATCGCTTATTTAGGACATATTCTTTGTAGCGCTTCATCAATCTGTTATGAAAAAATATACATAAATTTATATCATCAATAAATTAATACTAAAAGCTAAATATGGAAGAAGACTAAGAGTGTACCTTTCAAATGGATACATCCATCGAAATCCAACTGTTCCGCATGACAAGGCCTCATCAGCTAGGTGAACCATTAAGTACACACTTATAACAAAGAAGGAAGGCGGAAATTCCTTTTCAAGAATACACATTGCCTCAACCAACGCCTTTTTTGCTAGCCTAAGCTCTTCTTTATTGATCACCTTGGCGCATAAAATTTTAAAAAATAAGCTAATCCTCTGAATTGCAATTCTTATGTCCCTGTCTTTATGAAAAGAATGTCTCAACAATACTGGAAGCAGGTATTGCATAATCACATGATAGTCATGTGATTTGAGCCCCCTTAGTTCGGGAGGCTGGATGGTGACACAATTACTCAAGTTAGAGGAAAATCCCGTAGGAAGTTTTAAATCTTTTAATGTCTGACAAAAAATTTCCTTTTCCTTCTTTGTCAAGGCATAAGATGCTTTTGGCATTGATGTTTTTCCAGTTTCTTCATCTTCAACTACCCACAACTTCTTATTTATTCCTAATTTTTTCATTTCTTTCCGACCTTGTATCCCATCCTTTGTTTTCTTTTTCACATCCATCAACATGTTCAATAAGTGGTCTGTGACATTCTTTTCAGTGTGCATAACATCAATGTTGTGTCTCACTTCAAGAAACTTCCAGTAAGGCAAATCAAACAAAATAGACCTTCTAGACCATGGTGCCGCTTTAGTAGATGCCTCTTCTTCATTGCCATCTTCGCAGACCATGCTTTCATGCTTCCAGTTTCGCCTCTTACGCTTTCCACAAGTAGCTTGCTTCAATCGTGTTCTTTCAATATTTTCAAGAATGTCGGCTATCTTTTGTTCAACTTCTTTCCCGGACAATCTTTGTGGAGGAGGTCGTTGTTCGAGTATTTTGTTGAATCTTTTATCACTCCTAAACTTGTGATCAGAGTTCAAGAATCGTCGATAGCCGTGATAATATACTTTCGAAGAATCTCCAAGCCGCATAGAGTCGATATCATCAGCGCACACTGGACAAGCCTTGTAACCATGAACGGTACAGCCAGATAAATTTCCATATGCTGGGAAATCATGGACCCCCCAAAACAACATCGCCTTCATTGTAAATGTGGTTTTGGTAAATGCATCCCACGTTGGCACGCCATTATCCCATAACTCTTTCAACTCTTCTACCAAAGGTTCCAAGAATATGTCGAAATGTTTTCCAGGTCCTTTGGGCCCAGAAATTAACAATGTCAACAAAGCAAATTCTCTTTTCATGCACAATGATGGTGGAAGATTTAATGGTGCTAAAATCACTGGCCAACAACTGTAATTGCTACTTAGAGTTCCATGTGGGTTGAAACCATCTGTTGATATTGCCAGTCGTAGGTTTCTAGCATCTGCAGCAAACTCTGGCCAATAAACTTTGATTGAATCCCATTGACCTGAGTCACAAGGATGTCTCATTAGATTTCCATCACTTTTTGCCTTCTGGTGCCAAGTCATTGCCTCTCCAATCCAAGGAATGCTAAAGAATCTTCTTAACCTCGGAATCAAGGGAAAGAATTTCACAAACTTTGCAGGTACTTTCTTGAAAGTCTTTTTTGTCGCTGTATCATTTCCAATCACAAGCTTATACCGTCACTCCACATTTCGGACATATATGGAGATGTTGGTATTCCTTACGATATAGGATGCATCCATTCCTACAAGCATGGATGGTTTCACATTCCATTCCCAATTCTTTGATTATGTTCTTCATATTAGGATAATTTTTTGGAAGATTACAAGTTTCTGAGAGCAAGCCCTTTAGCCACTCTAGTAATGCCGTTACACTAGTGCCTGTCCACCCATACCGTGTCTTCAAATTTTGCAACTCAATAATGGTGGACAATATGGTCTTCCCCTTGGGGCAACCCGGATACAAAGGTTCTGATGCCATATCCCTTAATTTTTTGTATTTTTTGTTGTCTTGCATCCCAGGCTCAACAATTGTGTCATCTCCCTCACAGTCTTCATTTGTTACACTCACATCAATAGGTGAATGCTCGGCCTCCTTGGTATGAATATTATATACATCATCAACGAGATCCTCCAGTCTTGGAAAGTTTGATTCTTCAATTGGTGGTTCTTCAATTGGGTTGGCCATTATTGGTATGTTTCCTCCAAAATTTCTTGCCTTTTCTCCATGATGCTTCCATACCACGTAACTTTGGTGCATGCCATTCTTCAACAAATGAAGGCTAATTTCATCGAGATCTATGTGTCCCTTTGAATTCTTACAATGCTGACATGGGCATGGAAATTGTGTTTGTCCAACTGCATTCTCCTTAACAAAATTCACAAATTGTTGAACACCTTTGATATAACTCATACCACCCCTTTTGCTCATCCACGATTTGTCCAAATTCATTTTAGTTTGTAGTAAATTTGCCCAATCCCTACAAAAACTCATACAAAATGTACAATCATTTATCAAGTGAAATTGAAAATAAAAACAATATGAGATTGAAACTAAGAAAAGTGTGAATTGATATTCCAACTTTCTATACAAAATATAGGAATTGAATCTCTCACGGTACATGTAAAAGCAATCTAAGAATCTTTTGCCATCACATTGAAATCTTTGTGCGGTCCACACATCATCTCTAACTAAAATGTGATAATTTCATGAACTCTACGATTAGACAATGGGATTATAAACCTTGGTATTCCAATTCTCTGCTCCCAAACCACTGATGATTAATCATGAATAGCAAAAGAAGCGTCACATGAACATATCAAAGAGAAAGAACAGATATTTGAGATAATTGAGTGGCTGCATAGTGTTGGAATTAGTATCTTAGTAACATTCCTTATTTTGTAATAACTCAATCCATTCTAGATGTAGTAATTTGGAACCATTTTTATTGTGTGCAATTGGACTAGTGTTATTGTGTGCAATTTAGACTTGCATTATTGTGTACTGGTGGTTCGTTCTCACGTGAACAAGGCAAAAGAGAGAGAACATTTTTTTCGGATCTAACTACTAACCAAAAATCCAAAGACGAAACATAATGTTTTTTGCAAACAAAACAAAAACAAAATATGCAATTATTGTTTATCCTTTCCACGCTGAGGTGAAAATTATGATATAAGTATATGGGTTCGTGCACATATATAATCATTAGTATTAGTTAACCACAGAATCCAAAAACTCAGACGTGTTAGGGTATAGTCCAATGATGTTTATGAAACCTGTGCATATTGTGGGTATTTGTGGGGGTAAAAGACAGAATGCAAATTTCAGATCAGATTACATTCGTGCTGCAAAGTTTATGGTCATTCAAAGCATAAAAATATGTACAAAGACCTAGTAAGTTAGCCTGGGATACAACAACCAGATCTTTGAGCATTAAAGAATTGCATCATTATGAGTTGACCATGCAAACTAGTTTGCCTCATAAAATTAATGGACTTTACTAATCAATTATTCTGTTTACAACACCTTAAGATGCTAGTGCCATGATCATCAATAATGGCTCAAGGAAGATAGCATAAGCTTAAGTATACTTTATGAAACCATATCCGAAGCTCCATTAAGGCAACTATTTGACTTGAATGAATCCATAGATGGTGTGGATTGGTAAAGGTACATGCTAATGCACCATATTCATTGTTAGAACATATGTTGTCACATCATATCGTATTGTGTATCGGTTTACTTAATTACCATATCGTTTATCATAAGATACATAATTCCATTAACAAATACACTGAAAATGAATATGACATATATGGATAAGTTGAACATATTATGCAACAATAAAGAGTATCATTAAGCATCTAAGTGACATTCATTACAAAGACAGCCGTCATAAGTTTATCCACTAAACAACATAAGGGCCACAACAAAAAGCAATGGTCAATGAAAAATCCTAAAGAAAAGAAACAAAATCCAAAAACAAAGGAGAAGAAAAATCTCAATAATAGACAAAGAAAGTAAACAAAGGAAATAAAGGTAATAGCTGGTATACTATGTATATGCTTACTCAAACTCCTTCTAACAGCTTACGTATTCTGTTGTCATTTCCAATTGGACGATACATTAGTTTATAAAAGGTAAAATTAAAAAAAAAAGTATCGTAGCGGATGTATCGTATCGGACGATACAAAAATGTATCCCACGACTTTTTGTCCTATCCACGAAACACACACGATCCGTATCGAAAACCTTTCCTATTGTATCATCGGATACGTAGGTTAGAACCCATTACACATGGGGGAAGTACTTTTTTTATTCTTTCTTAAAATGTGCGCTCAGTAGATTTGAACCTGGGTTGGTCTGATATCTTGTTAAATCGGATGGACAGAGAAATAGAAAATACTGCTAACTAGAGTAAAATGACAAGTGAGCCTGCTACGGACTATGCATGTGTTCTCAAAAGTAAAGCGAAGTGTCGGATTCGTGGACCGGAGCAATTAAAAGAAAAAGTCAGGAGAGGCACCCCCTCTCCCCAAACTAGTGAAGGTAGAAACCAGTACCTAAATTTCCTTTCCACGCTGTGGAATAAGAAAAAAAAAGAATATTTCACTAAGTAATATAGAAGATATAGCCAAAATACTTCAGGAATAAGAAAATAGGAAATTGTTTATCCTTTCCACGCTGGAACAACAACATTGCCTTTATTGTTCCCGCGAGAAATCATATTGTACTCCTCTAGTAGGAAAACTAAACTGTATAGTCCTGACTCCTTTTTACTCATGAATCAAACTTCTTATGACCATAAAAGTGGTTCACGCAAGAATTAGATAGATAATCTTTGTGAGCAAAGAAACATCCACGCTGATGGAAGCTCCGATGTGCTAGCTTAGGGTAGCCTCACGGGAGGTGTATCCCTTGGCTTTATGAGAAGCTTTTTCCAGTATTTCCTCAAACACTTGTTGGTTGATTTCAACGATCAAATTATCTTCCTCACTTTCCTACCTTATCCCCCACTGGCTACAACTGGATTAGCAGTTCAATTAAAAAAAAAATCATATATTCTCAGGGAATCCTTGTGATTCAGAACATCTTTCTTTAGATCCGAGTAAAGAAACCATACAGACGTGATTCGGAACATCCTATACCCATCGGCAAAAAAGAAAAATAACTATAGACGCCCAAAAAATAGAATAAAGCATCAAAACCCTAGCCAGAGAATTAATCGTTTTTCTAAAGAGAGATTAAGCTCTCAAAAGTGGCAAAGTATTGGAAGGATTCGACAAAGAAATTAACCGTTTAAATCATTTTAGGGTTTCAAAATACCTTAGAGTGCTCGATCCCTAGCCAGAGAAAGAGGGATGTCGCCGATCCGAGTGAGAAAGGAGGAGGGGTTTCAGGTTTGCGCCGATCCGAGTGCTTGATCCGAGTAGGGGGTGAGAAAGGAGGAGGGGTTTCAGATTCGCGCCAGAGGAAGGATTTCCCTTCCCGCCAGAGAAGGAGGATTATTTGGTGAAGACCAGGGTTTTCGATTCCCGCCAGAGAGAGGAGGAGTTATTGGCAGGAGAGGGTTTTTAATTGGAAAAAAGTGTGACAGGAAAGAAAGGACCGTATGCTTTTGTCAAGTCCATGTGAAAATCATATGGTTCAAAATTGTCACTTAAAATTTCATTTGGAACGATTTTTGTGTGTTCCAAAATAAATAATTTTTATTAACAATAAAAAGAAAATAATTTGGAACATTTTTTTATGTTGGCACGGTTTTTGGCTGTTCCAAAATCTAGGCACGCTACATAAGCGTTCCAGATTAAAAAAGGCTTACTGTTCCTAATTAGCTATTTTGGTGTAGTGGCTTATGGTGCTGCAGCAGCATTAAACCTGGGCTCATTGCTTTGAAAAAAAGGCCTTTGTTGAAATCCCTAGTTTGCAGCTCTTGGTCCATGTGTATTATTCTGTGCTATAGATCTTCTATTGTTCTGGGGATATTGGTTCAACCGGTGGTTGGAGGATCCACACTTCAGGCACTTCCCTTGAAGTCTTCTGCAGTTATTCTTCGTATGCCCGGACTTCCCGCAGTAAGAACGGCTTAGCGTGACTCTATTCTGCTCATGCTGAGCACGCTTCTGTTATCCTTGTCCTGAGGTCCTTCCTTGAGGTGAGCTGGACTCCAGACTCCGCTTTTGTCCTGCCGCCTTCGAGTTATTCTTATCATTTTGTATCCTTTCTTAGTCTCTTGCAGCTTTGACCACTTCTGCGTAAGTCTGACATTTGTAGGGGCAACCTTCATCTTCAGCTTATCGTCCAGCCCTTCCATGAATCGGACCACCTTTGCCTTCTCCGTAGTCACCATGCTTGAAGCATATCGGCTTAGCCTTGTGAATTCTGTCGAGTATTCATCAACAGATGTCTTATTCCACTTCAGATGTAGGAATCTCCTTTCCAGCTCCAACTTGGCACTTGGGGAAAAGAATCTCTCTTCAAATTCTTCCTTAAATTTCTCCCATGATACAATCTCATCTGATTCTTCCGGATGTAAGGAGCTCCACCAGATATCGGCAACGTCCTTCAGTTGAATCCTTACAAGAGACACTATGTCATTTGGTGCGATCTTTGAGCCCTTCAGCAACCCTTTTGTGGTCCTAATCCACTGAGTTGCTTCCATAGGAGTTTCAGTCCCCTTGAACTCTGGGGGCTTAATCGTCCTAAAATTCGAAAGGGTCCCAGCTTTAGGAGCAGCTGCGACATCCAATCTTTCCAGTAGCTTTGCAGACACAGCTTGGGAAAGTTGGATTTGTTGGGTGTTGGCTGCTAAGATTTTCTGAAAATTTTCTATAGCGTCTGTCGGACGCATCTCGGTGGTCTCCGTTTGCAATGCCTCGGGATTTGGTGAAGAAGATATTTCCTAAATATTAAGGATGGAAAATTCTTAATGCAAAATTTAAAGGAGAATCTTAATGAACTTAATTGCTAAAGGAGAAAAAGGCAATCACAATTAAGATAGTCAAGCCAAAAGAAGCATATTTCATTCATTGCACAAAACATGATTACAATATGCTTCACAAGGAAGTCCTTACGACTTCTATACTCTAACCTTATACAAAACTATATACATCTGTTGTAATTTCCAAAATATAATACAACAGACAAAAAATTCCCCCTCTACACCTTCACAACATATCTTTCTACACATATATATATACATATATCTGCTGATCCGTCAAAATGTTGTACAGTAGACAAAAAGCTATCCCATTTCCCAGTCATCCTGACTAACCCCTAGTCAGCTTCAGGTAAGTGATCTCCAAAATCTTATCGTAGGGGTTGATCTCTTTCCACTCGCTGATAGTCCCATCATACCCATAAGTAAAGGGAGAGGGACCATCCTTCGCAAGGAAGAATATCAAACGTAGTTCCTTCTCATAATAAACTTCTGCTCCATCTTCAATGTCCCGGATCTTGGGACGCAGGCGATGGAAGTAAACTCCGAATACTGGGAGTTTTGCATCGTCTACCACTAGCCAGGCCTTCCGGGCGAACTGCTCGTAACCGTAGAAAGTTTTGTCACTCCCATCCCAAAAGATGCTCGGCATAAATCGAGCCATGACCTATACCCAAAAATCCTCGAATTAGAAATCTATGACAAGAAACAATGCATCATCAATGTTTAAATAAAGTTCAATCAAGATTCATATCCCAAATCCTTGCATAATTCCTCGATTCTTTAATTTAGGAATACAATCTTCAATTTAAACATTTCTGTCCTGGGTATTTCAAGTGAGTCCTTAGAATATCTATTATCTATCTATACATTCTCCTTAACCAATACCCTATCCTTAAAGACTAGACCTGCATAGGCCACCAACCAAAAGAGACGTGTCACGCCCCGGTTTCCAGGATGACACGAGGCACGTGATACTTCTCCCCAGGCTACGCAACTGTACAATGAGTACCGAAATGTACCCTGCGATTGTCGCTTGTAAGGTCCGGGATAGGCATAGATAAAAGGAATAATCACAGAATTCCATAATTACATAACATTCATTTATCCAGAAATATTACATACTTGGTCTAGAATTCATCAAAACACATATTTTATATATTTGATTCACTGTCTTCAAACACATGATTGATTCATTGTCTTCAACACATAATTTACATAATTGAAAATGTTTTCAAAATGAAACTACATTCCATCCGTTCCACATCATTCATAGAGATCATTCTCAGTGTACGCCTGATCAACATCTTGATCTTCTTCAGTCCCTAGTGAACAAAACTAGGTCGTCAATACGACGAGCAAGCCCTCAGTCAAAGAAGAAGTATGAATACGTAATAATAAGACAAGTGAACAAGATTTAGTATTTAGAGCAATTAAAACTCATACCCCTGATATCAGTCAAAAGTAAGTGATTCTCAATTAATGTCACAAGGAAACGACAAGATCTTTCTAGACCTAAATGCAATTTAGAGAAACTCCTGGATCACACACACTCGCCTAGCATCTCAACAATAACCCCATTTGCCCGAGATCAGGCTCGTACAAAATGGGTTGGTGCTTAAATTCTCCAACCGTCTGTACTATCACATATTGATGTGATTACAAGCAAGATAACATCATGAGTGGTTTTCGAATCATCTAGGTCGAGTCATCGTATCATGTGTTATAATCAAGAAGTTCGTATGACTTGGACCTTTCCAAGAATATCGAACCATTCATTAGAGAGCTGAGCTGAACTCAGGGCCTGGATATCTAATAAATTAACAAATATTCTGAGCTGAAACTCAGGGTAATGTGTAAATGGATAGCTGAGCTGAAACTCAGGGCCTGGATGTCCAATTGCGATCAAGAAAGTGAGCTAAGCCTCACCCCGGATATTCGTACGGCCGTACGAACACCGTATCAGGGACTGATCAGTACGAAAATAAAAAAATGATATTGCTAAGAAGTCAGCCGGGTGTGATCCAACGGTTTCTCTCCCAAAACCCCATGCAACCTATTCTAAACATTTAGACTTCAGAGAAACTATCTCCCAAACGGGAGTCCTAGAAGTCAAGTCGCTTTCAAATATTAGTTTCGTCTTTCTGAAACTAAAGTAGTTCGAGAAATGTTGGAACCAAGATAAAGTTCCAAGATATCCAATTGGACATGATTCCAAAAATCTCTCCGATATTGTAGGTCGGAGATGGATGGTTCAAGTGGTCTAGAACTAGAGTCAAAATTTCCAAGAAATTTGAGTTTATCGGAAAATAGACTAACTCTGAAAATTCTCAAAAATTTTGACAGAGCCTCCTTTGTATTTACTGTCCCGGAAATATTTCAGAACATATAAATACAAAGAAATAATAAATGGACACGCCGACCCCTTCGATGGAGCAACCCTCAACACCGGCAACACGCAAATATAAATCGGGTACACCGACCCCTTCGGTGGAGCAACCCTCAACACCGGCAACACACAAATATGATGTACGGTATAATAATACTTAAAGTACAACTTACCTTAGCGTGCTAGCTATTTCACTTAAAAGTCATAAGGTTCCCTTGGGTCTACACAAGTTCAAGCACATAAATCTTTGTGGAAACTATATGGAAAAGTGACTCAACACAACCATTAAAATGAATAGACTTCCCAAAATTAACTCTACGAGTTCAAAGTAAATCCATATTTACGGTACACTTTAATTGTGCTTTTAGAATGTGTTTCAAAGGTCATTTGACTTGGAATTTCAACGTTAGGGTTACCTTATCAAACCGACACCTAAATAAACTTATTTTGGCTAATTAATCATGATGAATAAGTCATTTAAGTGTAAATTAAAAACTGTACAGAAGTAAATTATTGTAAAATAATAATGAAATGGGCTTACAACTTCTTGTTTGAGGTCATTTGGGGATACTTTAGTGAAGACAACATTATTGGCTTCTAAGTTCATGAAGTTATCATATAAGCATACGTATATATATACATACCATTGTATGAAAGGTTAGCATTTACAAGTTTGCATTGCATGGGGCAATCAAGAAGTTTCATCGTGTCATGGTTTCTATGTATATGCAATCATACATATATGTAGGTTTTATGCATAAATTCGTTCTAAGGAAACATCAATATCTACCTCTATGCATATGCATATATATAAATACATCTAATCACAACAAGGTGTAAGCACATTACATTGCGTTTTGGTTGATATGACCAATAGTTTCAAAATTCAGAATATATATATATATATATATATATATATATATATATATATATATATATATATATATATATATATATATATATATATATATATCATGCAAAAATACAAGAATACTAGATAATTTAATATGGGACAAATTCAAAGGAATAGGAAGAGAGGGCTTGCCTTGGCTTTGTGGTCAATCTCCCCTCTAGAAGAATTTCTTTAAAACCCAAAATTTAGAATCCTAGGCACAAATTAAAATTGGGTTAAAATTTAGAACCCTAAAAATATTCTTGGAAAGAAATTGAGAAGAGGAATGAAGAAGGATGAAGAGGAAGGGGGAGAAGGAAAGAAGATGATGATGGAGGGAGGTTGGCTGACCGGCCGGCCGGCAATAGCCGGCGCCGGTGCCGGCACCGGCGGCAGCAGCTAGCGGCAGCAGCAACAGCAGTTAGCGACAGCAGCAACAGCAGTTAGCGCTAATAGCAGCAGCAATTAGGGAGAGGGAGAAGTAGAGAAGAAAAAAATAAGAAGAAGATTGTGAAGAAAAAAAATAAGGAGATGAAGAGAAAGAAGAATCCTCACCTGGCAATCAAAATGAAGAAGAGTGGTTTTCTCTCCCTCATTCTTCATGTTTTAAGAGATATTAATAATTAGAAAATACCTAAAATGCCCTCTAAGACTTATATGAGGCATGAGTGCCAAATGGCACTCATCCATGCATGTTTGACACTCAAGCATTTTGTGAAAAATGCAAAAATAGACTTTGCATGAGGGAAGATTTGGAAAAATTCTGATTTATTCATTTACACTATAATAATTTTTGAGAAATAATTTATAGGAAAATAATTTTTGAATGGTTGAAAATTAATTAAAATACCAATAATAAAAATAGAAATTTAAGGTTATCACACTTTCTTTCCTTTGTCTTCTGAGGCAAAGATCATCCCGTGTTCACGAGCCAACCTACCATTGGTCTCGGCTAAAACTGCTACTATAATGAACGAGGCCCAATCTGTGAATTGAGAGCCCGTAAAGACAGCAATAATTGGTCGCAGATTCATTTTGCATGTATCAATCAATGCTGAATCTGGCATACCGGAAGGCATTTTCAAAGTTGTCTGTCGAAAACGTTCGATAAACGTCCGGGTATCTTCCTTCTCCTTTTGTTTGATTTCTATTAAGGAAGACATATTCATGTTCATGCCTCCTTCATAGAAGCGGGAGAGAAACATTGCTTTAAATTCGTCAAAAGACGATATGCAATTGTCGGGTAGACTGCGGTACCAGTCATAAGCTGAACCCGTCAAACACCCGATGAAAACTCGGGTAAGAAGGGCATCATTCTTCTGCAGATGCACAGTCATAATATCAAAGTAATTGATATATTGACTAGGAGAGGCTTTTCCATCGAATAACACCATCGACTGTGGCTTGAATTTTGAAGGAAAAGACACATCATTCCAGTGAGGAGGATAAGGTTACTTAATTCCTAACCTCGGGAGCTGATCCTTGTGCTTCAGAACTTCAAACTGTGCTTTTAGCTCACGTACTGCTTGAGTAGCTTTACTAGTTTGAGGAAGCACATTCGATTGAATAGTTGCTAGATGTACCGTATCGCCCACCGGAGGTGGTACATCTTCTGGAATGAGAGGATCTGGAGATGCAGAATTTTGATTGACAGTAGGCTCTTGACTAAGATTATTCAAAGGTATATCAACCCCTTGACTATCTTGAGTTTGTGCTGCTACCTGCACCGGTGTTACTACTGCTGGCTGAGCAGTTTGCTGAGTCATTATTATTTGATGCATACTTTGCATCATAGCAAGCATTTTCTTCAATGAATGCTCAACTGCAGAGAGACGTTGTTCTGTATTAGCAGTTGACGTCTCCGGTTCATCTCCGATAGCATAGGATTCAACCTCCCTTGAACATACAGAGGGATTGGTATAGTAGTTTGAATCAATACTATCAGTTTCTGACTCCAACGACTGGGTACCCCCAGCTTCTGAATCTGAAGATTGCAACGATCTTTGAACTCTTGATCGAGTATTCTGATATACCCCTTCAAAAGTATCAAGGAGTCGATTGAACTGTTGATGGCTTGGAGTCCGGGACGAATTACGTCTTGGACGTCGTCCTCTGTTGGTATGAGATGCCATATTAACTGAAGTATATGACAACTCATGTTCTTGGTCATCAACTTGTTGCTGAGGCATATTATAGCTTAATCGGTCAAAAATTAACCGTTTAGAAGCCGAACAGCAATATTTGATTACAATCTGGTGACACTCACAGTGATAATTTTTTTGGGGAGTGTTACGGGAGATTTTCTGTCTTTACGCTTTTGTACAAGCAACTCGCATAAATCAGAAGGAGTAGAAGGATTCGTCTTCTTTATTACATTTGGAACAGAGAAACGTTTAGTCCCTTGTGTATAAAGAAGATTACTGGCTGCATTAGCAGAACCAAACTGCACATTTTTACGTGCCTGGAGTTGCGTGCGTAAATCCTAAGATTTTTGTGCACAAAGGACTCCATCAGCATTACGCATAATTTAAAGGTTTGGTACCTTGCGTAAAGCAATATAAGAAGGTTGTTGGTGGAAAATTGAAGTTTTACCAACAATAGGATTCTTGTTTTTATGCTGCATGTGTGTAGGCGAATTCACTTTAGATGCAGAGGCATCATTGTGAATTTTATCTACTCTGTCACCGACAGGAGATTTACCTTTACGCGTAGAGCGCAAAACATAAATATTTGCCACGTTACAGACGAGAGATTTTCTTTTACGCGTAGAGCGTAAAACTTGGGTGTCTACCACGTCACATATGGGAGACTGATTTTTACGCGCAGAGCGTAAAGATTGATTTTTATGCACAGAGCGTAAAACTTGAGATTCTGCCACGTCACAGACGGGAGACTGATTTTTACGCCCAGGGTGTATCACTGAAGTAGAGAGTGCCTCGTCACAGACGGGAGCCTCCACAACAGGAGTGAGGAGGATTCTTTTGCCTTCAGAGACAACAGGGAGATCCGAGGATGCTGTGGACTTAGGAATCCAAACTTTTTATGCCTTCCGTAATTTCTGAACATTGGAGCAGCGAGGACTACCCCCAGTTCGGAGCATTTCTTCGTAATCAGTCTGGTCGAAGTGAACAACCAGAGTCTACCTTGTCGATCCAACCGATACATCATTATATTGAGCAATTGCCTTCTCGTCAGAGGAGAAGGTCATCCCCAGCAGAGTCGCCATTTTGTTTTACTTAACAAAATACCTAAAATTGGCTTTTAAAAGAAAACTAGAAAAAGTACAAAAGTACAAATTATTTCTGAGAAGTATTGCTATAAAATTCTGATCTGAGAGCGATCACTTTGTTCCTTGGACCATACGATGATGATGAAGAAAACCGCTTGAAGAAGATGAACAATCAGAAGAACTAAGTCACCAGAAAGGTATCGAGCAACGGCACTGATGGCACAGTCGACTGCTTTCTTGCTTTCCTTCACCCTGTTCTTGAGAAAAAGTTAAAGAAATGCTTCTGGGAATATCACTCTAAAAGTATGAGTTTTCTCATAATCTTCCCTCCTGTATCTCTCTTGATGATCCCTTGTGTTTAAAAATAAGTCTATTTATAGACTAGATCCTCTGTGCGTAAAAAGTAACAAAGTTTGGTAACTGTCACCCACGATGAGAATCAACCTTTATGCATGATGACACGTGTCCCACGTAAAATTTTGATCTCTACGCATGGTGACACGTGTCCCACTACTTCAATAAAAAATGAGGAGAGCACGTACACACGTTCCTCGATAAGTGTGGCATGAAAGCAACATAAGCAGACCACGTTCTCCTGTAGCCAAAAAAGATCGGGCGTAAAAATGACCCAAAATAGACTTCCTGCGTAAAGTAGCAGACTGGACATAAAATTGTCCAAAATAGACTTTCCGCGTAAAGTGGCTGAAAAATAGTCTTGAGCGTGAAATTAGCTCAAATAAACTTTACGCGCACAACAGCCTTGAGCGTAAAAAACTCGAATAGCTTTCATGCGTAAAAGAAGCAATATCTTGAGCGTAAAGTAGCCCATCTGCACACTAAACGACAAGTATTGGGTTTGGTGTAAATCAAATCTTTTCGACTTCTGTACTGTTCGCTGTCAGAAAATTATTATGTCAGAACCATATCACGCGCATTAAATACGATGATTTGACAGTCTATCCCTCGCGTAAAAGCTTTGAGGATGGCTCTCGCGTAAAGCAGCTCGCGTAGAGTTTTACTCTCTTTATCTTGCATAAAGTCTGAGTTTGACTCTGCTTGACTTGCGTAAAGCTCTTAACTTTCTTTGACTTGGTCCATGAAGCATTTTTTACGCTCCTACAGTAATTTTTCCTTAGTTTCTGGATTATCTCTTACTAATAGATTTCTGTAAATGCTATGTTATATTGCTATATACTGCTATGTCTACCTGGATATTCTTGTACATACCTAGCTTGCCTGATAGTGGCCTGTCATGATGTACTTTTAATTCCTGTACTGTTATGTTTGATATAGTGGCTCATTGTAGCGCACTCATGTTCTCGATACTTGTATTCCTATTATGGCTTGTTATAATAAACTGTTTCTTGTCTTGTCTAGCCTTGCATGTATCATGTCTAGGATAGATTCTGCGGAATGCCACATCGAGAATATTATCAAAAAATGTTAAAGACTAAACAATTATCTTGATTATATAGATGCATTGGGTGGAAAGATTTTTTCGGTTGCTTACAAGCCCTTTATTCCTTCCTTTACCATGGATCTGTTGCTCTCCGTCGTGAGTAGCTGGATTAGATTTCTCAAATTGCATATATTAGTAATTAGGATTCATGTTAACCCTAGTTAGCTAATGTATCAAGCCGTAGTCGTTGTTTGGCCGTGATTGATGGATGGAGTCCAGTCATGTCTAGTCCAGACTTGTCTAGTCTAGTCTTGCTCCAGCTTATTTATTTTAGTATTTAGATTCCTACATGTTTCTTGTGCATGCTATCATACATATTTACTTTTTCGGCTTCACCTTACATGATCACATGCTTGGTTTTACCTTATGTATGCACATGCCAGGCTTCATTACATGTTTCCATTTTTCTTTCATATACACTTGTACCTTTACATTATTCCTGCATACTTTTATTGTTTTTACTTTAGTGATGTTATGATTTGCATGTTGGTTTTAGTTCATAGTTTGGCTTCCTTTGTGGTATTTTCTATCTAGAGGTCTGACCCCACAGGTTTTGTATGGCCAGATCTAGTAGAGGAGCCCGAGGATCTTCTGGACCTTCTACTTGATGGTGACTACTCGGAGCACTAGGATGCCTTAGTGGATTTTTTTTCCTTCGCCCACTAGTCTTTTGTATATATCCTTTTGAGGCATTTAGCAACCGAACACGTGTTTAGCTCATGTTTTGGACCTTGACATTTAGTTTACGGACATAGACATGATTTGTATTTACTAGTTTGCAGCTAGAGCTGATCATGTATGACGTATGATCTAGCTAGTTCTTTATTTTGTATTATACTAGCTTTATGATCATCTATATATTATAGATTGGGACTCTCTATTTTCTTATATGCTGATGATCATACTCTTGTACTTTACTTAGTTATCCGTGATTGGGATATGTAGGATTGCTCGACCTAGGTTTGACTGCTAGCTTATAGTAGTAACATCTACAACTTTGACCGTATCTTAGGGTACTGGAGTACTTTGGAATATGTAGCTGGCCTGGTCCATCTCTACTTTCCAGTATTCTGGTTTAGGGGCACGACAATTTCTATCATGATGTCGACACCAAGAATGATTTCTACATTGTCTTAAGGGAGCTTTTACAGTTGACATATAGTGCTATGGAGTCATTTGATATGTAGATCGAGTTATTTAAGTATGATTGATTTACCATCAAAGGTCAAGGATAAAACATTAATAAGCATGGTCTTGCCGATATAAACTAACGACAAAAATTTCAAGGCCAGTAACCATTTGTCATTGCAAGTTAAGCTAATGAATTGTATATTACAAGTATCCTAGACCGCTAGATGAAGACTGCCAATTGATATTTTTTAGGTATTCTGTAAGAACAAGATTAGGAATACCTTTACTATTAAATAGAGAGCCTATCAAGAAGACGATATACCTCTTATAACTTATAGAGAAGGTAAGGTTGACTATGTAAAAGTTATTTTTATGTGTCAAATCAAGTAGTAACGTAGAAGTAAATTATAAGGTTGAATATAATGAAGAGGAAGAAGAAGAAGTGAAAGAGGACTAAGAAATAGATGAGGAAGTAATGATTTAATTGCTAATATGTTATGTTATTTTTTAACTAATTTACACTTAATAGGATTTACTATACTTGCCTTTTCTAATTAATTTTGTTAATTATTCCTATTAAATATGTATATCTTATCTTATTGTGTTGTTATTAAGCATGATTGACAAGACGACAAAGAAGTTAGTTTAGTAAAAGGAGGGTACTTGGACATTCATTTCCTTGTCTTGATATCTAGGGGATCCATGGATTGCATGACTCCTAGTTCTATTATTCTAACAGTGAACACGTGATACCCCAGTAGAAACCAGTAGCAGATCGATTGGACGATGTAGAGATCCGAGTTCGACTAACAATAAAGTATATTTCAAGGACATCAATGAGGAGATGGATGAGATAATATCACCATTTAATTCTATGGTTGATATATTTGATCCACTATGTAGTAACCGAGCCCTTTCCGACATCGGAAGAGCCATCCATAGAAAGATTGCGGTAGAATAAACGTATATTATTTATATAAATAGGGTTGGACATGGTGACTATTCCTCCCCATTTGAGAGTGTCAAACATGGAACGGTTGCCTAGAAATATTTGGAAATTGATTGGAGTGAAGATTGATCCAGAATGACGAGTTTTTGGCAAATGAAATTGAACCAATCCTCGGCAAGAGGCTTACTACGGATGTCAGTAAGTTGATATCTAGTGTCAATAAATTGTAAACTACTATTTCCATGTTATTGGTGATCACGAATAAAGTGGTATCGAAACTCTATGTATTTAGTGCGAGAGTAACATATAGGATTATTCGTAAGATTCATAGTGTTTGTGATATCACAATTAATAGGAATAAAAGTATAAAACAAGTGATAATCCTCCAAAGTTTGTTTCATCCACAAAATTTTAGCACAACAACGTCCTTCCGCTATGTATTCATCTTCGGTAGTTGAATATATGACTGAATTTTGTTTCTTACTAAACCATGAGACTAAAGTTTTTTTTTCCAAGAAATGGCACATGTCGCTGGTATTTTTACGGTCAACCTTGCATCCCACAAAATTTGTACCTGAACAACCAAATAGGTTAAATGATGCATTTTTGGGATACCATAGGCCCACCATTAAAGTGTTTTGAAGGTATCAAAAGATACGCTTAACAACGCACAAGTGATATTCTTTGGGATTGGCTTGATATCAAGCACACATGTAAGCACTAAACATGATATCATGATGACTAGCAGTTAAACAAAGTAAACTACCAATCATACCTCCATACTTACGAATATCGATGGATTTACCATGTTCATCTTGATGAAGCTTGGTTGAAGTTGCCATCGGAGTTCCAATAGGCTTGGAATTTTTCACATCAAAGTGCTTTAATAAGTCATTTGTGAACTTAGTTTGATTGATGAAGGTGCCCTAATAACTTTACTTGATTTTTACCGAGGAAGAATATGTGTTCTCCCATCATGTTAATTTGAAATTCTTTTTGCGTACATTTAGCAAATTCCTCACACAGAAGATTCTTAATTGAACCAAAAATAATATCATCCTCATATATTTGAACTAGAAGAAGAGTATCATCGTGGGATTTTATAAACAGTATTATGTCAATCTTTCCTCTTAAAAAACTATTTTAAAGTAAGAAAGAAATAAAGCGCTAATACCAAGCACGAGGATCCTGTTTGATGCCATAGAGAGGCTTATGAAGTTTGAAAACGTGATTAGAAAATTAAAAATCTTCAAAAACAGGAGGTTGTTCAATGTATACTTCTTCTTTAATAAAGCCATTTAGAAAGAACTTTTCACATGCATTTGAAATAGTCTAAAATCATGAAAACTAGCAAATACGCAAAGCATGCGAATGGATTCTAATTTGCGTAAGGAGCATAAGCCTCATCATAGTCAATACCTTTTTTCTTTATTGAAGCCTAGAGTAATGAGTCGTGCTATGTTACAAGTCACTAGTCCATCCTCACTTAGTTTATTTCGAAAAACCCATTTGGTATCAATTATTGGATAACTATTAGGTCTGGAAATGAGTTTCCAAACTTGATTTCTTTCAAATTGGTTCATTTCCTCTTGCATGACAAAAATCTAAAATTCATCACTAAAACCATCTTTAAGATTTTTAGACCCAATTTGAGAAATAAAAGCAATATTTGCACAAATATCTTTATTGGAAGAGAGAATGATTTCCCCTTTTGATACATCACCTATTATTAGGTCCTCGAGATGATGTGTCGAGAAACGTCATTCCTTTGGTAGACCGTCTGTTACAACTTGTTTCAGTAGGTTTTTCTTCTTCATTTGGTGGAGTCGTTTTCTTAGAATGATATTTATATCGACATCATCATTAGTACTAGAATAATGAGAATTAAGTTCATCAAAAGTAACACGAATTGATTCTTCTACAATAAGAGAACATTTATTGAAAATCCGAAAACTCTTAATGCTATATATTAGATGCATAACCAAGAAAAATTCCTTCACTGACTTTTTCATCAGAATTTTTCAAGTTGTCATTGGTATTCAAAATAAAACATTTGCATTCGAAAACCTTTGAACATTCAATAGATGGAACTTTATCAAACCATAATTCATAAGGAGTTTTTTTTTTAAATAGGTCGTACGATGACCCTATTTAAAACATGGCACGCTGTATTAACTGTTTATGTCCAAAAATATTTTGGAAGACTGTAATAATTTGGCATCCCTCTAGCCATATTGCGTACGTAGAGTTATGTTCATCCTCTCCACCAATTTCTTTGTAAATAGTCTTGTTATTGCGTCCATGCTTGCGTGTCCTAAGCACATATGCCAGAGCCAACATTCGTCATTCTTGTCATACAAACACCTTCCTATATGATTAGTATCTTGTGATACATAATAAACATAAATATTGTCCTCTCTAGCTCCTTCACGACATCACGCCAATGCAAGAATGAACGGTTCTGTGGAACCCGAACGTGACACGAGTGATCTCCATATCTTGGACTACCATAGCGTCTCATGTGCATACAATTTTACTTAAATTCTACTCTAGTGTAGTTCTCACTAATCATAATTATAAAATTATCTTATTGGTGCAATAATTGTCTTATTGAGACCGTAAGTAGTCAACAAGGAATTCATCACTTTTGGCATAATTATGAAGAGTGAAGACTCTGTTATCCGATGATGTTACATTCAACCAGGCGTAAGGTAGGGTGACAAAACTAAGGAGTTTCTATTTGATCAATGATGAACGTTGAGGTACTCAATCGAGATACATATTTAAAAGTTGATCAATTGGCTTGACATTATGATGAATGTCCATAATTTAGGTCTAGAAGTTATATGCCGGAGGGATTGAATTGTATAGTTACTATGTTAAATGATTTTATTAAAATCAACCAGTATCCTCAAGACACATGATGGATAGTCATGACACAGTGTTATGTCTTAATCTTGACTTACCAGTTCAAGATTGAAATAACAGTTTTGGCACTTAGGGTGCGTTTGGTAGGAGGGAAAAGTGGGAGGAAGGAAAATAAAGGAGGGAAAGTGAAGGAAAAGATTTATTTTTTCTTGTTTGGTATGGAAGGAAAATAGAAAGGAAGGAAAAGTAGAGGGATTACTTTTTCCTCGTAACCTAAGAAATTCAATCTCCCCAAAAGTAGTAGAAAAAATACAAGAAAATGTGGAGGCTTATATTAATTAACAATTATACCCCCATATGAATGTATTATTTAAAAATTATTTATGAAGTCAAATGATAAATAAGTGTTTTTAGTTGAGGACAGAATTGGTAAATCCCATATTTTTTTACTTTCTTTCGTTCCATTTTTACTTTCATACCAAACAAAGCAAAATTCATCTCTTATCTTTTCCATCCTTGCTACCAAACACAAAAGAAGAAAATGATCTTTACTTTTTATATAGAAAGAAAATGTATCCTTATTTTTTTTCTTTCTTCCACTTTTTCATCCTTTCTACCAAATACAGCCTTGTACGTGACACCAAAAATACCGATTACCGCGTCATTTTTCCCAACTCGAACGTGTGAAACCGACCTAGTATGAGAAAGTCATGTCCGTCATGCTACAGGCTACAGCTGCGTCATATATAGGATGAATAATTTAGCTTGGTCGTCCCCTTGAACATTTCGCTCTCATGGATGTAGGGACCACAAGGTGGTCCACTCGTAATAGATGACCAAGTAAAGGAGTAGATGGTGTAGGGGATTACGTGAAGTACTTAATAATCCACTCTTATTATCTCTTAGGCCTCGTTTCGTTCACGGAATAGAAGGAAAAAAAAAAAAAATCAATTCCTTTAGAAAATTATGATTTTTATTAATTTTTCTTTTCGATATTTAAAAATGTTAAAAAATTTGGAAAAAAATAAATACTTAAATGTGGAAAACTAATTTCTTGTTTGGATGGTTGGAATCACTTTTACCCCTAATTTTTCTTCCATTAGAAATTACTTTCTTTCTCTTCTCAATTCCTTTGGCATCCAAACATAGAAAAACAATAACTTTCCTTTTCCAACCCAATGATTCCGCGAACCAAACGACGAGGGCGGATTTGGTATATGAAATACTATATAGCCAAAAATTATATATTCCCCGAAACTAAATTTAAGTAATTAAATTCCCAGAAAAATTACTATATAAACATTTCCCCAAAAAAATGAAAAAGTATAAATCGAAAAAAATAACGAAAAAAATGACAAAAAAAACGATCAAAACAAAAAAAAGCAAAAGGAAAAAGGAAAAAAATCCGATAAAAAAACACAAAAAATCAAATTAAACAACAAAAAAGACAATGCTACAAAAAAAAAACCGACAAAAGAACAAAAAGACCGAAAAAACGACCAAAAAGCGACAAAAAAGGCAAATAAAGCAGAAAAAGACAAAAAAAAGACCAAAAAGTGACAAAATTGACAAAAACGATAAACATGTCAAAAAGACAAAAAAAAAAAAGACAAAAAATTGACCAAAAACAACAAAAAGGCAAAAACGACAAAAACACCAAAAACGACCAAGAAAGGACCAAAATCGGCAAAAACTGACGAAAACGAATAAAAAATGACCAAAATCGACCAAAAAAACAACATAAATGAACAAAAAAAGACAAAAATGAAAAATGACATAAAAGATTAAAAAAAAAGAGAAAAAAAAACAAAAAAACGAAAAAAATGAAAAACTACAAAAAAGATTAAAAAGCAAAAATAAATGACAAAAAATGATAAAAATGTCAAAATACGACAAAACAATCAAAATGCGACCAATAACAACAAAAACGACAACAACAAAAAATGGATAAAAATGACCAAAATGACAAAAATTGACAAAAACGATCAAAACGGAAACAAACGACCAAAAACGAAAAAATGACCAAAAACGAAAAAATAATAAAAAAGATCAAAATTGAAAAAAAGAGATAATTTTTTTTTGGAACAATTTGTTTTGCACGGGCACAAAAATATACCCACCTATTCTTAAGGGGTAGGATTCTCATGTTTCGTGGGTAAATAACTTATCCGGGTATTGATAATTCTTGGAATAATTTTTGTATAGGCTAAAAAAACATAGTAATGGATTCCCGCACTAAATTTTTTCGGGAATAAGAAAAATACCGCGTACCAAACGCCCCCAATGTGTAAAAGAAAGAATTATTTGTTAGTCCCGAGGCTTGACCAAAGATGGTAGACTCGATGTCGAGATCAGAGGTTCAACAAACGTTCACCTTCTGATTATTCTTGAGATCCAAGACGAACACTATAATATGAATCTGATTACAAAAGCAACATTAATCAGAAAGAAAATCTCACGTTTTTTCTCGCAATCGCAGTTGCTGACGAACAGAACTGAGTTCAGAAAATAAATCTCACGTTCTTCCTTGCAATCGCAGTTGCAGACGGACAGAACTGAGTTACAACTCAGATGAAGGAGAAGAAAGAAGAAAAAAGAAAGAAGAAGAGGAAAGGTTCTTACTGGGGTGATTAAGATCACCATTGCTCAAAGCAATATTCGTCCCAACACGATGTGCTTCCAAGAACCAGCAAGTTCACGAAGAACTTCTGGAACGCTCGTAAGTCAATATTTGAGACTTGAACGGGCTTCCTGGACTTTACAGACTCCCTTAACTCTCTTCTTGGTGCATCTTCTAAAAGAGGCCAAGGGGCACTATTTATACAGTGGAGTGAGACTTCACCTCTTCCTGTCACGTCCCACTTCCCAAATGGAATGGTGACGTCATACACATCCCCAGGCTACGCGCCGAAAATCCGCGATTGTCGCCCGTAAACATCAGCAAAAATGGAAAATGCCAGAGATTACATCTTATTATACATACTTCATCAACAATACTTTACAAGCTTATTACAAAAAGAAATAACTAGCAAGTTATCAGACGATTATTCCTCGTTGTACTGCGGCGTTACTTCGGCGGAGACGTCCTCTTCTTCACCTAGTGAACAATACTAGGTCAATTTAGAAAACGACAAGCAAGTCCTCGGTCAAGGACGGTAAAGTATACAAAAGAAAGATGCAGTTTTTCTTAAAGGAAAGAAATATGCCAACTAGCACTATTATATGGGTTTACTTCACAAAATCAAGGAAATGTAAATGACATCCTACTCCATGGATTGTAAGATTTCCTGAGCTTCCCTTGAGCTCTCAGTAGGATTTTGCTTCCCTTGAGCAACCAAGAAACTACCCACCTTTGATAGGTGGAGTTATTTGCTGGAGTAAGATGAAATTTAGTAGACTAAATGCAATGCAATTTTGAGAACAGTACTCTGAATTAATTCCCTAAATAATTCCCGTGAACAATCCCGTTAACCTGGGATCAGGTTGTAATTTCGGAGCCTCCCTTGGGCTAAAACCAATCTATTCGATGTTACTGTCGGAATAGAAGTAGCAGGACAGGAGCCTCTCTTGGGCTAGTACTTATATAGAAGTACTCATCAGGATATTCAGGAATTGCTGATCAGCTTTTTATGGTTATTATGTTACGGGATATCTAGGGATATTCAGTTGTCCTCCCCACCCAATGATTCTAAAATTTCCGAAAATCAGAAATTTGTCTATCTCCTAAATTTTTCAAAAATTTCGGCAGAGTCTCCTTTGTATTTAGGAGCTCCGACAATTTACAAAACATGATATAAAAGAAATGTATGGGCTCGCCGACCCCTTCGGTGGAGCAACTCTCAACACCGGAACCACGCAAATATATATATATCGGGTTCGCCGACCCCTTCGGTGGAGCAAACCTCAACACCGGAAACCCACGCAAGTATCAAAAATGCTTAATAATATTCTTTCTTACCGTTGCAATCAAGCAAGCAAGTAATCATGCATTTAAATTAGGCAAGTAATTTCCTTGATTTGAGCGGCTTGCCGTTCACTATCCCAAGTATCAAAGAACCTATTAGTAGTGTGTGGACATCAAATTTATGTGTCAATTCTTGAGGAAACCACGTTAGACCCTTGTAATATTACATTGGTGTGCAAGAGAGTTGGAAATTCGTAGAAATAAGTTGCCGTAGTTATGTAGGGGCTTGCAAAAATGATTAATTTAGCTATCTATTGTACCAACATGTGTTATTCGATAGGTTTAAAAAATGTGGACAGAATTATACAATCATGTTAATAATAAAGAAAAACTACTCTCGTGTATACGTGTTCAAGTAAGATGACATGGGACCTATGTGTATATATATATGAATCAAAATTACATCTATCAACAGTGTCAAGGTGTGTATAAACATGTCATGTGTCCAAGAGAAAAATTCTTTGGTGTCATGTCCAATACTTAGGAATTTGTATTGTATCCTACACAAGGTGTCTGTTGCAAATATTAATTGTGTCGTGTCCCATACATTCATTCTCAAAGTACTCATTCGTTTTTATATATACGTAATTACACCTATGTCTATCAACTTCAATTTCTGATTTCAAAAGAATATCTATATTGGAATTTACCATGACTTACATTAAATTCCAGAATTTAAATACTCATCGATTACTCATGAAAATATGGAAATTATGATCGAACAATATCTAGGAGAGAGAGAGTGAAGGAGGACTTGCCTTTGAGTTAGGGGTGACCTAAATTTCTTCACAAGACCCTAATTACAACCCAATAACAAGGAATTTGTTAGAAGTTTCCTAACCTAGGGTTTTAGAATAAAAAGCACACATATAAATTTGGGGAAAGAGGGAGAAATTGGTATACCTAGGCTTAGTCTTCTCCTTGGATGGAAGATGATGATGATGAAGAGGTTGAAGATGGAGTTGGGGGAAGAGGAAGTGGAAGTGGAGATGAAGTGGAGGAGGAGGAAGTGGATTTGTGGTGGCCGGAGGGGCTGGCCGGCGGCAGCAGGCGGCGCTGGCGGCGGCGGGCGGCGAGCACAGCAGCGGCAGCAGCAAGGCAGGAGCGGCAGCAGCTGGAGTGGGGGTCGGATGGAGTGGTGTGTGTGGTTTTTTTTTTTTTTTTTTTGGTTTCATGTGTGTATGTGTGGTGTGTTTTATATAGGATTGGGGGAGTGGTGAGGTGTCCCCCCCCCCTCCCTTGTAGGGACACCTTGTACCCCCCCTAGGGCTAGGGTTAGGGTTAGGGTTATGGTTATGGTTACAAAATGACAAAAATCCTAACCATAAGATAAGTTAACACAAGACAATAATAATAATAATAATAATAGTAATATTTTGAGTGTGACAAGTCTACCCTCCTTAGAAAAATTCCGTCCTCGGAATTTGAAATAATTAGACTAGCAATATGGTTACTGACCTGTCTTAGGGAATAAATACGGGTATTGCTTCCGCATGTCTTCTTCCTTCTCCCAAGTTGAATCTCCAGGAGAATCCCTGCTCCACGCAACTCGTACTAACGGAATGACCCGATTGCGGAGTATCTTATCTCTTCGATCCAAGATCCCAACGGGTCTTTGTTCTATCCGGAGTGTAGGCCCGATGGTGATTTCTGAATGATCGAGTATATGGCTCGTGTCCGGCACATATCTTCGTAGCTGGGAAACATGGAATACATTGTGAACTCCTTCTAGTGCTGGCGGCAAGGCGAGTCGATATGACACATTCCCAACTTTCTCCAGGATATCGAATGGTCCAATATATCTGGGACTTAGCTTTCCTCTGGTCCCGAATCTGATGGTTCCCTTAGTTGGTGAAATTTTCAGAAATACATGTTCTCCGGGTTGAAACTCCAATATTCTTCGGTGCTTATCCGCCCACATCTTCTGCCTGTCCTGAGCTGCTTGCAGGTGACTTCTTATTGCTTTGACGATATCCACAGTTTGTGTTACTAATTCTGGCCCCAACAATTGTTTTTCTCCTACGTCGGTCCAGCATACCGGCGATCTGCACTTTCTACCATATAGTGCTTCAAAAGGAGCCATTTTGATGCTATCATGATAACTGTTGTTATATGAAAATTCTACCAAATGTAGATGATCATCCCATGCTCCTCCAAAATCTAAAGTACACGCTCTCAGCATGTCTTCTAAGGTCTGAATGGTTCTTTCAGACTGGCCGTCTGTTTGGGGATGGTAGGCGGAGCTAAATTTCAATTTAGTGCCAAGACTTTCTTGCAAGCTTTTCCAGAAATGTGAAGTGAATCTGGTATCTCTATCCGATACTATACTCACTGGCACTCCATACTGACTAACAATCTGTTTCATGTACATTTCTGCCAGGACCTCCGTTGACTGTCCAACTCGAAAGGGCAGAAAACGAGCGGACTTGGTAAGTCTGTCTACGATGACCCAAATAGCATTATTACCCCTTTGGGTCCTAGGCAATCCTGTCACGAAATCCATAGTGAGGTGTTCCCATTTCCATTCGGGTATGGGTAGCGGCTGGAGAAGCCCTGCTGTCCTTTGATGCTCTGCTTTTACTTGCTGACAGACAAGATATTTTGATACGAATCCGGTGACTTCTCTCTTCATCCCGTGCCACCAAAATATTTGTCTCAAATCTTTGTACATTTTAGTGCTGTCCGGATGAATGGAATATTGTGAGTTGTGGGCTTCTGACATAACCTCTGTTCTTAAATCTCCACTGGGCACACATAATCGATCTCCGAATCTTAATGATCCGTCCGGATGCTTCCTTATCCCGGTCTGGAGTCCCTCTTCTGTTTGTTTCCAAATTTTCTGAAGTTTTGAATCATTCTGTTGAGCTTCCTTAATTCTATCTATTAAGGAGGACTGTACTTGCAAATTTTGCCACATTCCTTCGGTTAGCGGGCGTATCACTTCAATTCCCATTTTCCTCAAATCCTCAAGGATTTCTTTGGGTGTATTCATAAAGAAAGCTTCGGGTCTTCTACTTAAGGCATCAGCCACCTTATTAGCTTTGCCCGGATGATAGGTCAACTCCATGTCAAAATCTTTCAGTAACTCCAACCATCTTTTCTGTCTCATATTAATCTCCTTTTGTGTGAAGACATATTTTAAGCTCTTGTGGTCTGTGTATATTTTGATTCTTTCTCCATATAAATAGTGTCTCCACAACTTGGGTGTGAATACTACCGCTGCAAGTTCGAGATCATGAGTTGGATAATTCCTTTCATGTGTCTTTAATTGTCGAAATGCATAGGCTATGACTCTTCCGTGCTGCATCAGTACACATCCTAAACCTTTACCTGATGCATCACTATATATCTCATATCCACCTGAACCAGAGGGTAATGCTAGTATTGGAGCTGTAATTAATCTTTTCTTCAGCTCGTCAAATGCTGCTTGACATTTCTCCGTCCAATTAAATTTCTCTTCCTTCCGGGTAAGATGGGTTAAAGGTTCTGCAATTCTTGAAAAGTTCTCTACAAATCTCCGATAATAGCCAGCCAATCCTAAGAAGCTTCTGATTTCTGCTACTGACTTAGGTGTTGGCCAAGACTTAACTGCTTCTACTTTCTTTGGATCTACCGAGATGCCTTCTCCACTGACAATATGCCCTAGAAATGGTATTTGGTCCAACCAAAACTCACATTTACTAAGCTTAGCATACAATTGTTCTTCCCGCAGAGTTTGCAATACTATCCTCAAATGTTTTTCATGCTCCTCTTCACTTTTGGAGTATACAAGGATGTCATCAATAAATACAATCACAAATTTATCCAGATATTGATAAAATATTCGATTCATCAGGTCCATAAATATAGCAGGTGCATTTGTCAACCCGAATGGCATAACTAAGAATTCGTAATGCCCATACCGAGTTCTAAATGCAGTCTTTGGGATGTCTTCCTTTTTCACCTTTACCTGATGATATCCGGATCTCAAATCAATTTTTGAAAATACCCTTGCCTCTCCTAACTGATCAAACAGTTGATCGATCCTAGGTAAGGGATATTTATTCTTGATGGTAACCTCATTCAAAGCCCTATAGTCAATCACCAGGTGTAGGGTACTATCTTTCTTTTTTATAAATAATACTGGTGCACCCCATGGTGAAGCGCTAGGCTGAATAAACCCTTTTGACAATAACTCCTTTATCTGTTTATTTAACTCAACTAGCTCCTCTTTGTTCATTGGGTATATCTTCTTGGCTATGGGTGCAGCTCCCGGTATTAAATCTATAGAAAATTCTACGGCTCTGTCTGGGGGTAGCCCTGGTAATTCTTCTGGGAACACATCCTTGAATTCTTCCACTACCCTTGGAAATGATTGCTCTGCTACTCCTTGCAGTAGTACTGGTAATTCAAATTTCTCTAGCTCCTCTGCATTGAACTCATTTTGGTCTCTTGCAAATTCATAAGACTCGCCGTCAGGGAGTTGGAATGAAATTTTCCCCTGGCCGCAGTCTATATTGGCTAATGTTGCAGTTAGCCAATCCATACCCAATATTACATCATAATTGCTTGTTGGAAAGACAAGCAATCGGGTACGAAAAGCTCCTCCACCCAATTTAATGGGACATCTACGACATACTCGACTGACTTCTACTACTCCATTACCGGTGAGTACTTTCAGTGATTTAGGCAGAGGTTGTGATTCTATTTCACGTTGTGATATAAAAGAAGATGCTATAAATGAATGGGTAGCCCCGGAATCAAATAATACTGAAGCTGGGTATGAAGAAACTAAAATAGTACCTGAAACTACTTCTCCAGGGATATTCGCATCTTCAGTTCCCATTATGAATGCTTGCCCTTGCCTATTCCTTTTCTTGTTACTATTTTGAGCTTGAGCTGCCCGTTGTGCTTGTTGAAACTGATAAGCCTGAGGGGCATAGGGCGGCCTTTGCTGATTTCCATAAGCCATTCCTGCTTGCGCTGTTGGTGCCTGTATCATTGGTCGAGGTTGGTTTCCTTGAACTGGAGGTCGGTATCCTTGAGTGAAGCCTTGTGTCCTTGCTCCATTCGCAGGCGGCTGAGGACATTGACTGATTGGATGATTTGCTCCACATCTCAAACAAAGCCCCAATCTTCTCCTACATACATTCTTTTTATGTCCTGGCTTCTGGCAGAAATCACAGATAAGGAATTTGTCCAAGTTGCCATTCTAAGGACGCTTAGGTGGTCCTTGCCAGTGATTCTTGTTAGAGGATGATCCTTCCTCAAAAGTTCTCTTGGGTTGTGATGACCGGAAAGGTTGCTCCTCTTTCAGGATTCTCTCCTGGTCTCGAGCAGCTTCTGTTACCTCAGAAAAGGTCTGGCATCGGTAGGACGCGACCCTGCTCTTCAATTGTGTCCCGAGCCCTTCCAGGAACCTAGAAATTTTTGTTTCTTCGTCGGCTATCATGTTAGGAGCAAATCGACTGAGTCTGGAAAACTCTACAGCATATTCATCGACGGTACGTCTTCCTTGTTTAAGATAGTTGAATTGCCGCTCTAACTCTATTCGTGCTGATTTAGGATAGAATCTTTCTTCAAACTTCTTCTTGAATTCTGCCCATGTCATAACTCCATCGGAATCTTCTGGGTACTCAGCACTCCACCAGTATCCAGCGATATCTTCTAGCTGGATGCGGATTGCTGGCACCATATCTTCGGTTTTGAGCTTTGCGGCCTTCATTAAGCCTTCAATGGTTTTCAACCATTGACCCGCTTCTATTGTATTTTCAGTTCCCTTGAACTTAGGTGGCTTAAGATCTCGAAAATCTTTTAGGGTTCCCTCTTCTGTTTTATTGGAGTTCTGTATTTGTTCCAATATGGTTGCATTGGCAACATGGGCTGCTTTGGCCTGCTGATTATGGGATTCCAGTAATTGCTGGAATAATCAAAACATATCGGCCACAGTTGGTTCTTGAGGGGGCGGAGTACTTGACTGATCGTGGTTGTCCATATCCTGAGAAAACGCAATTCTTAGGGAAGTATTTAACTCGTAATTTTCAACAAGAGTGTATCATAAAACTTCGTATATATATATATATTCATTAAAATGAGAGTAATTACAAAATGGTGCTCCTTACTCTCATTTTTCATTTACATACATTCTTGCTACTTAGTTACTCATGTCACCTATCATCCCAAAACGTGACATGGTAAACTATTCTACTTCATACAGGTACATATTTGCAGATGCCAAAATACAAGGAAAATGACTTCTTCTTCACTATGTACAGGGTTAAGACATCTTATGCTACGGCTTCAATAAGCTCCCTCCCTTCAGCAAGGATTTCTACTTCTGTATATAACCTCTCAAAGTCATCTATGGTGCCTTCGTAGCCGTGCAATCCGACATAGATGCGGTTCGGGTCTCGGACATAAAGACAGTAGGTGGTGTACTCAAAGTACACTTCAGCACCATCCTCAACGTCTCGTACCATAGGACGCCTGACTCCATAGAATATTTGGTAGGCATGAATGTCATACCAGTCGGGTGCGTTCCATAGTATCCTGGCATAGCGTTGGTATAGGTACAAGGTGTACTCGCTTCCATCCTATTCCAAATTGGGTATAAACAGGCCCATACCTACATCCATGATATCCTATGTAAGAATTTCTTATAAGGAACATAAGGAGATTGAAAAAGCATATTTTATTTATTTATAGAACAATATGCCCTTGGCTTACATACATACTTGGTCACATTCTACCTACATACAGATATATCATACATTTCATCCATCCTAGCTACATACACATACTTATCATCTATAGATACTAGGGATCTAAGTCCATATTTCCCTACTTACTTACATTCTCACTACATGCTTCCATATATTACATTCTTACTTTATACATTCCACATACATACATGCTTGAGGATCTAAATCCATATTTTCCTGATGTTGTGCACTATTGCGTCTGGATGAGTTTGCAGCCATTCTTCCAAGGTACTATTGCGATCAGTCTCTGGGCCTTTGGTGGGTTCTGCCTTTATCAGGACATAATAATGTACCGAGTTGTAATACTCCTTCCTTTCATCATCTATGTCTGACACTATTGGATATTTCAATTCGTAGTGTACTCCATAGGCTTCGATCATTCCTTTACGCGCTACGTGCCACATCTTCTTTACAAATGCATAATACTCGTCTAGGCTGTGACTATCATTTCCTAGTCTTGCGAAGGGTGCAAACCGAGGCATGACCTAGATTGAAAAGAAAATAAAAAGTAATTTTTTTCTTAGGTTAGTAACTCCTTAGTAGGATTTAAGATCTAGACAGGAAAGAGGAATTTGTAAGGAAAATGCTACCAACTATTTATCTACCTTACTTAAGGATTTTTAAGATATGGTTGGAAATCAAAGTTTTCTATCTGAGTTTAAAACCTACGTCTAGACCTAAGGTCCATTCTGGATTTTTCATTTTCGTGCACCTGCGTGGGCCACCACTAAAAGACGTGTCACGTCCCACTTCCCAAATGGAATGGTGACGTCATACACATCCCCAGGCTGCGCGCCGAAAATCCGCGATTGTCGCCCGTAAACATCAGCAAAAATGGAAAATGTCAGAGATTACATCTTATTATACATACTTCATCAATAATACTTTACAAGCTTATTACAAAAGAAATAACTAGCAAGTTATCAGACGATTATTCCTCGTTGTACTGCGGCGTTACTTCGGCGGAGACGTCCTCTTCTTCACCTAGTGAACAATACTAGGTCATTTTAGAAAACGACAAGCAAGTCCTCGGTCAAGGACGGTAAAGTATACAAAAGAAAGATGCAGTTTTTCTTAAAGGAAAGAAATATGCCAACTAGCACTATTATATGGGTTTACTTCACAAAATCAAGGAAATGTAAATGACATCCTACTCCATGGATTGTAAGATTTCCTGAGCTTCCCTTGAGCTCTCAGTAGGATTTTGCTTCCCTTGAGCAACCAAGAAACTATCCACCTTTGATAGGTGGAGTTATTTGCTGGAGTAAGATAAAATTTAGTAGACTAAATGCAATGCAATTTTGAGAACAGTACTCTGAATTAATTCCCTAAATAATTCCCGTGAACAATCCCGTTAACCTGGGATCAGGTTGTAATTTCGGAGCCTCCCTTGGGCTAAAACCAATCTATTCGATGTTACTGTCGGAATAGAAGTAGCAGGACAGGAGCCTCTCTTGGGCTAGTACTTATATAGAAGTACTCATCAGGATATTCAGGAATTGCTGATCAGCTTTTTATGGTTATTATGTTACGGGATATCTAGGGATATTCAGTTGTCCTCCCCACCCAATGATTCTAAAATTTCCGAAAATCAGAAATTTGTCTATCTCCTAAATTTTTCAAAAATTTCGACAGAGTCTCCTTTGTATTTAGGAGCTCCGACAATTTACAAAACATGATATAAAAGAAATGTATGGGCTCGCCGACCCCTTCGGTGGAGCAACTCTCAACACCGGAACCACGCAAATATATATATATATCGGGTTCGCCGACCCCTTCGGTGGAGCAAACCTCAACACCGGAAACCCACGCAAGTATCAAAAATGCTTAATAATATTCTTTCTTACCGTTGCAATCAAGCAAGCAAGTAATCATGCATTTAAATTAGGCAAGTAATTTCCTTGATTTGAGCGGCTTGCCGTTCACTATCCCAAGTATCAAAGAACCTATTAGTAGTGTGTGGACATCAAATTTATGTGTCAATTCTTGAGGAAACCACGTTAGACCCTTGTAATATTACATTGGTGTGCAAGAGAGTTGGAAATTCGTAGAAATAAGTTGCCGTAGTTATGTAGGGGCTTGCAAAAATGATTAATTTAGCTATCCATTGTACCAACATGTGTTATTCGATAGGTTTAAAAAATGTGGACAGAATTATACAATCATGTTAATAATAAAGAAAAACTACTCTCGTGTATACGTGTTCAAGTAAGATGACATGGGACCTATGTGTATATATATATGAATCAAAATTACATCTATCAACAGTGTCAAGGTGTGTATAAACATGTCATGTGTCCAAGAGAAAAATTCTTTGGTGTCATGTCCAATACTTAGGAATTTGTATTGTATCCTACACAAGGTGTCTGTTGCGAATATTAATTGTGTCGTGTCCCATACATTCATTCTCAAAGTACTCATTCGTTTTTATATATACGTAATTACACCTATGTCTATCAACTTCAATTTCTGATTTCAAAAGAATATCTATATTGGAATTTACCATGACTTACATTAAATTCCAGAATTTAAATACTCATCGATTACTCATGAAAATATGGAAATTATGATCGAACAATATCTAGGAGAGAGAGAGTGAAGGAGGACTTGCCTTTGAGTTAGGGGTGACCTAAATTTCTTCACAAGACCCTAATTACAACCCAATAACAAGGAATTTGTTAGAAGTTTCCTAACCTAGGGTTTTAGAATAAAAAGTACACATATAAATTTGGGGAAAGAGGGAGAAATTGGTATACCTAGGCTTAGTCTTCTCCTTGGATGGAAGATGATGATGATGAAGAGGTTGAAGATGGAGTTGGGGGAAGAGGAAGTGGAAGTGGAGATGAAGTGGAGGAGGAGGAAGTGGAGTTGTGGTGGCCGGAGGGGCTGGCCGGCGGCAGCAGGCGGCGCTGGCGGCGGCGGGCGGCGAGCACAGCAGCGGCAGCAGCAAGACAGGAGCGGCAGCAGCTGGAGTGGGGGTCGGGTGGAGTGGTGTGTGTGGTTTTTTTTTTTTTTTGGTTTCATGTGTGTATGTGTGGTGTGTTTTATATAGGATTGGGGAAGTGGTGAGGTGTCCCCCCCCCATCCCTTGTAGGGACACCTTGCACCCCCCCTAGGGCTAGGGTTAGGGTTATGGTTACAAAATGACAAAAATCCTAACCACAAGATAAGTTAACACAAGACAATAATAATAATAATAATAATAATATTTTGAGTGTGACACTTCCCCTATCCGATGTGGGACTAAAATACTAATACTCAAAAATAGAGTTTGATATTTTAGATCATCCCACAATCAGCATAGAAGTGTGCCAGTCCATAAATCAAATTTAATTTAATTTAAATTAGATTTGTATTTGGAATTGGATTTGATTGCTTTTAAATTTAAACTACGAATTATCTATTTTTGGGTTTAAAATATTCCTAGTACATATCCAATTGGGAATTCCCAAATCTTATAAATAGGCAGGTACTCCTCCAACTTTTATTAATTTCTCCACAATTCTGTAGGCCTCAAAAATATAGTCACGCTGAGTTAATACAGCCTATCAAGAAAATGTCTAAAAGACACGCTGAGTTCTATCAAATCATTTCCTCAAAAGTACGCAAAGTTCAAATAAAGACAGCTCACCATTTGTCAGATTGTAATTATGACTGACAGCAGGACAGTCAATAAACGTCTCCTCGTATGCCACGTATGTACGAGATTCAAGAGATCTCAGCCGACTATTGCGTGATTTTTGAAATCTTCTTCAACAAGATTCAGTCTTCATCAAGTTGGCGTACCAAAAAAGGGCTTATCATCATTTAATGTGACTGACAAAGCAATCAATGTCAGAGATTTTGTGTCAGTCGAGGCATGTCGAATCAAGACAGCTGGCCGTTCTGACTCAAGTCTGCGTGCATTTTGAACTTCAGTGTTCCTGCCTCAAGTTTGCGTGTATTCTGAGCCTTCTGCCTCAAGTTTGCGTGTATTCTGAGCCCTCTGCCTCAAGTTTGCATATATTTTGAGCCTAAGTATTTCTGCTGTAAGTCAGCATGGATTTTTTATCTCAACAGGGATTTCATCCTCAACCAGTTAGCAGATTATCATCTCAAATTATCAAATTGGAGTATGTATCAGACATGCCACGGATCTCTCGTATGCGTGCCCCAGTAACTTGCACACGACTCATGCATGATTGCCATGTGTCCAACAGTTATGGGCCACGTCCAGTAACTGCTCATCAACCTTGCGTACGATTGAGTCCTGCGTGATTATCAACTATGCATAGGTTATGAAGACAGTTATCTTTTTAGTTATTTTTGACTCTATAAATAGAGTTCTTTTCTCATTCATTGTACAGATATACAGAATATCTAAATTGCTGTCGAATTCTTGTGAGCTTTTCTTCTTCGCATCATCCAAAGGATAAAGCGATCGTCTTCTAGATCGGATTCCTACAGTTGTATTTTCCCAGAATCAAAATAAATAAAGTGAATTTATTTATGGAAAACAAATTCACATCCACAAATATTTCTACCATCTACAACGTGCCGTGCATCGTGTCCGTGTCGCCTCTCCGTTCTTATTCCAATATATTTACATATACATTTATGTTCCCGTGTCGGACACACTCCGACACCAAATCCTAAACCTAAACCAAGCTTTGTCCCGTCCAGCCACCAAACCACCTAGCCACAGTTCCCTTCCCCCTCGACGACTCCACACCCTACCACCATACCGCGCCATCGCTCCGACCCAAACCGCAGCCACCCATCGACATCACCCACGCATCGTCCACCTCGCTCCTCCTCACAGAGACCACCAAAGAAACCCCGTCACCACCGTCACCGAAACCACCACCATTACAACCACGACCCCCAAACACCCAGACCCGACACAAACCAGCCGAGAACCACCCGACCAACTCCGGCCTCGACTCAGCGTCCGTCACCCATCTCCGCCACCATCGACCAAACCCCCACCATCACCAGCATCACCACGCCATCTTTCCGTCAACACCAGAAAAGAAAATAAAAGTAAAAACCACCGCTTACCTCCGTCGACTCCACCGACGTCCGCCCAGACCCGGCGATCGCCGCTCCTAGCCGCCGCAACCAGCCTCGCTTTGGCCGTCCCTTCGCCGCACCCAGAAACCCTAGTCTCCGCCTTGACTGGCCCTCGCCGCCGAGACCCTGTCTGCGTCGCTGTGAGCACCCGAATTCTCGCGCCGCGTTCTCCGCCGCCGGCGACTCCGACTCCCCGAACCCCCGTCTTCGATCGCTCCCTCCGCCGTCGAACCACGGGGAGAATCCGTCGCCCAACGCGCTCCACTCCGGCCCCATTTCTCGCCGTCGCGTCCAAACAAGCCCGATCTCCTCGTCATCCCGACGAGCTCGCCTCCACCCAGCGTCGTGAAGCAGCGCCCCCTCCGTTCCTCCATCAGCCACCGTTCTGCCTCACTCCCCTTCACCCGCCGACCCACCGCTCTTCCGCCGATCCGTTCACCTACTCCCGTCACCTCTTTTCCTTTTCCCTCTCTCCCGCATTCCTCTCCTCGCACGATCGCTGCGAGTGCCCGGTCGACAAACCCTCCGCCGCCGTGATTCTCCTGCCGCCCTTCGATCCGACCAAGCCATCGCCTCTCGTCCTCACCTTCTCTCTCTCTCTCTCTCTCTCTCTCTCTCTCTCCTTGTTTCTCTTTTCTTTTTGTTTTTTTGGTAAAGTCTTCCATAGGAAGACAGCAGCAAATACTAAAGTCTTTCTAAATTTTTTTAATGTTAATTAGTATATATCTATAAGTTATTATTATTATTATTATTATTAAAAAGAGTGTTGTAAGTTATAAATTATTATTATTATTATTTGATTGCTAAAAGATACATTAAAATTTGTTCATATAACTAATACATATTCTTAAATTATTTGGGTAGCAAAAAAATATAGCATTGGAATTTCAAGTTAGGATTTGGCTTTTTAGACCTTTTTATATATATATTTCACTTAAAATTTTATTATGGGTGTTGGCTCTAAAATAATTTATTAGGATATCAAAATCTATTATGTTCTTCAAAGTATTATGTAAAAACGATATTTTAAAAAGTTATAAATATTTCTCAATTTTTGAATAATCAATAAAAGTATAGATTGTATCAAGATTTTATTTCTACAGAATTTGTTTCTTAGCCTTAAATAAATTTTCTAACAGTATTTTATTTCGCTTAAAATATTTTTGATTTATAAAATATGGGTTTCAGCGTAGAATATTATGTTGACAAAACTTACAGTTTTGCCTTAAATGACTTTCGATTTTTGGGTATTTATTTGAAAGCATATTTTGACTAATAATTTATATTTCAAATATTATAAAATATATATTATTTGACTGCCTTCGACTTCTGTCCATGCCATCTCATGATTTAAGCCCATTGTTCCTATTCCTTCGCCTGTCCGAGACTACCTTGTGTCCACCCTAACCAAATTGATCGTCCTGGACTCGATGGAACCATCTATGCCGCCAACAGAGGTCTCCTTGTGTAGTGATTTCACCGAAGTCGCAGTTCATGCCACCTTGATCAACGTAGCACACCAAGCGTCCTACCAGGCAAGACACCTTGCCATTTGCTGTTTAATTATTTTAGCTCATATTTCATGCATGTTCATTATTTTCTTTATACAAAATAAACTGTGATACATGGCATAACCTGTTAGAATTTACTGTTCAGTTTTTTGCTATGTATTATTCTCTTACACATTAAACCTAGATTTAAGGGACCACATTTGTGTGTTGTATTCATGGCCTTGACACGTTGTACTACGAAGTTGTGTGTCGCATATAGAACACGAAAGTGTGTGATTGGCTGGCCACCAGTACGTACAAGCCGTGCGATAGGAATAACCGCTAATAGAGGTTGCATGCTAGTTTGACTTAGCGGTTATAGAGTTAGCATTGGGCGGAAAGAACATGATTGGAAGTTGACTACCACCCTATCTATCGTAGACTCGCTCGCTACTGAGGAATGATAGGTAGACTATATGCTATAGACTCGCTCGATACTGAGGAATAGTATATGGTGTTGTGACTCGCTACTGAGGTTCTGTATTGGTATTTTCTTGACTTGACCGGGTAGTCATGCGACCATGAACTGTTCTTAAAATTGCATTCACCTAGATTTGGTTAGGTACCCTTTTTCGTTAGGTACGAGTACTTTTGGTTTGGGTACTTGTATCTGACCGTAGCTTGGAACAATAACTTATCGCGGATTAGTTCGTCACATCTTGTCCTTGTTTGGTTGTAGGTGTGACTTACTACTTCGATGAGAAGGTATTGAACCTTGTTGGGGTCCGGATACCATATTGGATTATTAGCATGGAAAGATACGTTACCGTAAATTAGTTTACCATCTCCTGTCCTTGTTTGGTTGGGGGGATGGTACGCTCGTTCAGTAGGTGTGTATTGGACCATGTTATAATTCGATTGACTTATTTATTTGAGCAATATTTATTCAGTTTATATGGCATGATATTATGTGTCTTGTTACGTCCCTCTGAGGACCTGGTTATCTCTCCAGGTGTGTGCTATTGTCTTTCGCAGGTGTTCTAGCTCTAGCCGTGATCATTGCTATTCTTCGAGGATGATTGCACTTGGATCGTCTTCGCTTCGCTTGCCAAATTTATTTTTTTACTCATGTATTTTTTCTTTACTTGTTGGTAGTAGATTTGTCTCCGCCCAACATATTGTATCAAGACAAATCGTTATCTTTATATGATATCTTTTATTCCTTTATTTTGCGTGGATGAGATTAGTTATGGTTCTACTGCATTTTACAGCTTATGCATTTATACGAGACTTCCATATATTGGAGTATACTTCGTATGAATACAGCTGGCATGTCAACGTTCCTAGTCCTACGTATTTTGGGACTGGGGCATTACATGTTTTTGTGGTGGCCCCTGCAGGTCAAGATAAATTGTTTGGTTACTTTACCGTACCAAGAAAGCCTGCGTATAGGATTAGAAGTCTAGGATCTCATCCACATACTTGACCTCTTTCCTTGATTTTATCTACCGTTTGACTCATCAATTGCATCTTGCTTGCTTCCTTCCATCCCTATTCTTATATTCCCTTCGTGCATTGTCACGACCCCCACCCGCTTTTTCGGATACGAGACGTGTCCAAGCCAGCCTACGCCGCAGAGTCGGCGGTAGAACGCTGTCAAGCCCGCAAGAAATAGATGCTCAAAATAAAACCATTGCTTATCATTCACATTTCTAATTTATTACAACATTTACATCATTTATATTTAAAGAAAAATACAAGTTCTCACAATGACAACTAGTTCCACTATCTAGGTCGGCCTCAGCATACCCATGTCTTCCCAGAGCTAAGAGTAATCGCGGCCTAACCTGAAAAATATTGGTTTCCAGTCAGGAATGGAACAAGTACACAAACCGACGACAATACCAAAATACAATAGAATTATCAAGACATGAAAATAACATATGAGATATAAAAACTGGAAGATAACTGATGACATAGCACGATAGAGAAGTAAACAAGGAAAAACTAATAAAAGACATCTATCTAGGTGGTGTGAAATATCCGTTTCGACATGTGAACAACTAGGGGATAAATACGGCTCACTACACGTGTCCTGTGCAGCTGCTATCATTCACGAAAGACACGGAGGATAGTTCTGGGTAGTCCACATGTCTACTAAGATATTTCCCCTCCCGACTACTCCATGTGACGAGCGTGTCAACAAGCAATAAGATATATGTATAGACATGAAATGAAAAGACTACTACGAATCGAAAAGCAATCAGAAAGTGCACTTGCCTGAGGTCCTTACCTGGAGAAACCAATAACACTATACCACTCAATGAGCCACAATCAACCAACACATGCAGAAGTCTCCAGATACTGAAATAAACAGTACCAACGTTCTCAGAATAGTCAAATTAGCTAGAATTGCTTGTCCTTAAGTCCAATTCTGGACACAGGGGCAAAACGGTAATTTTGGACAAAAACGATGTCCGTCGTTGGACCCGCTTTGCACCGAAAAGTGTGCCAGAGTCAATGGTCTCTAAAGTTATCAAACTACAAGTCAACATGTCCGGTTTTCCGATACGAACCCAACCGTATGTCCAAAGTTGGATTCCGACGGGCCGGGCACAAAATCGTCCGTTGAGTCCAAAATGGCCTGTTAGCCTAGGGTCGACATTCATGGATTCGGATTTGCAAGGAGATAGGAATACGACTAATTGTGGTCAATGATAATGTAACGATCTAAGATATTTTCTAACTTTAGGGAAAATATAATTATTTAATTTGAAAATATGTATATGCCTAGGAAATAATTATAACATATTAATATTAATTCCTTTTCAGGAAAACATTTATTTTATGAATATAAGTCCTTATTAGCAATTTAGATTTACAAGAAGATAGAAAAGTATGATTAGTTACAATTATAAGTAGACTCTCGGGAAGAATTATTCCCATAAATTTACATATACCCTTTAGAAGGTATTAAGAATTTATAACTGGAATTGGAGGTCTATTGGTAATAGAGATTCAAGAAAACCTTGTAAAGTATTTATAGATTAACTCAGAAATTATATAAAATCCTAAAAGATTATTTAGACTCAAAACTATATAACAACTTACTATTTAGAAGTTACATTTTGACTTAACTAGTCGATCAGCCCAATAAACGCATATTTTCAACTAGAATCAAAAGTCCAAAATTGATTGATTTAAAAACAACTATGTACTTATTAAGGCCTCAATTGTATAATCAATAATATATATATATTATGAAATTCAACAATATCATTAATTATAAATAGTAATAACCATAACAATAATCTTAATAGTAATATTGTTGATATGCATAATGTTATACTTAGCAGTATAATTATATATAAACTGACAACTATTTTTCCAATAGCAATGTGTTCTAAGTCAACTCTTAACACTAATTTATAAACCAAACCTTGGTACATCTGGGCCTTTCTAATTCAGCTTAAACCTACGGGCTTAAAGCCCAACTCCTTTATCAAAACTAATTAATGAACAAACTAAAGCAACCCAAGGACATAAGAGTGTGCGAAAAAAATGAGTTAACAGAAAGGGCTCGAGAGAAGGGTGGTTCATGTCTACTACTCTCCTTTATATGAATAAGGCCAGCCCAATATGATCTATGAATAGCTTATTTCTTTTTAGTGATGAAAGAACGATAGTATACTGCATGCTTCCCTCGGTTTAACTATATCTTTTGTTACAGGTAAGCTACAGGCAAGAGCATAGAGAAGATCTGACTGCTTGTAAAGAGATACAGGGTTGGTAAGTCAATTATAAAGCCCCTTCTCTACTAAAAGGTTGTGTGTACTTTGTAGGGAGGGAGAATGGAGAACGAGAGAGCAGCAAATGATAGAGTTGACCCATAGGAATTATGTAATAGAGTGGAGCAATTTATGAAAGAGATGTTTCTGTGATTCGAACCCATATCCTCCAGGACATGAGCACCAAGCCTTGTTGTCATGCCAAAGAGGACAAGGCTTGACCTTACAAAAGTTAATAACATTGCTCAAGTCAACATCAATACTGGAAAATCCTTTAGTTAGAAAAACAATGTTCTTAAGGGAAACAGCAATCTATATTGCAAAATATATGCATATGTCTAGTCAAACTCATAGTTACCCAATGAAGCTACAGATGCAATTAACGAAACAGGGAGTATATGATAAAAGCAACGTGGCTCACCGAGGCTATGGCGGACCACGATAGCAAAGTGTGGCGAGTTCGACAAAAGGTTGCGGAGGCTGGTCGTCGGCCTACTACGTCTGTCGGGACCCACGACGAGGGTGCGACGACTCGACAACAGGGAGGTATGGTGTCCCTTGGCGGGTCTGCGGCATCATTGGACTCGCACGGCGGTTCGGATCTGCCACGGGGAAGAGTGGTGCAACCCTGTCGACGACGATCCTCGCCAAGGTCGACAGCACCCCTGAGCCCAGCTACATTGAAGCAAGCTCAGCACCACTTCCCCAAGCGGCCGCTCCAGTCGGGTGGAGAGAACAGTCGATCGTTGCTCGGCTGTTGGCGCCATCAGAAGGAAGGGTTGGTGCGGCGACGTTTGAGAAAGCTTTGTCGACAATTTCTCGGTCACGGGGGAGGAGTGACGCACGCGCACCGAGGAGATCGACTCGGAAGAGTCGAACGAGGTCTTACAGCCTCGACGGTCAGTCACATTGGCTGCACGCGAGTGAGCAGCCAATGTGGCAGGTCGGGCGCAGACTGTGGTCTGGTGTACAGGATCTTCGGCTCGATGCAACCCCGTACGATACTGAGGAGCGGAGGAAGGAGCTAGGCGGAGGCCTCGGCGGAAAGTAGGCTTGTGCGTATGTGGTTTGAAGGTGGCACCGGCCGTCCTCACGCGGAAGACGACATCCACAGTGGAGGACCAGAGGACTCGGAGATGCTGCGTCCAAGGTCGCTCCGACACCGGGCGTCGGCGTGCGGTCGATGCGCTGACACGGGGTCGAGGCTCGGTGATCGAAGGAGGTCGGGGATCGGTATGGCGCTCGGGTTCGATTATGATGGTGGTGGAGATGGATGTGATTAGGGTTTGGGAGCAGGAACTCAAAGGTGGGAGAGGAAGTCGGAGAAGAAGGCTATAGAGGAATTGCTTGCGGCTAGGTTTTTATGTTGTGCTACAGCACCATGTTGGTATATATATAGGTAGGTAAAAGAGATTGGGCCGGGTTGGTCTTGTGGGTGTTGGTGACTAGCATGACTCGACCATATGTGGATTAATTATTATTATTTGGCTTGGCCAAAGATTTACTCTTATATATAAGGAAAAATGGGTGAGAGATTGAAAACTTGAATTCAGATTGTAGTAATAATGAGTGAGGGGCAATATTGAATAAGCATGATGACATTAAGTAATTGCACTTAATGCTACAATAAAACCATCGTGGCAATCCTGAAAGTGTTAGTGATGATAGTACTACATTGCTCTTAATAAGTTACTACTAATGTTAGCAATGATAGTCTCGAATAATAAACTAAAGCAAAACTTGATTCTTTTATAATAATAAATAAGATAATATTACATCAAATATTTCTAGAAGTATATTTATAAAAATAACTAGTAAATGTTTTCCCTTCAAAATATATATGTAAATACTCCCTCAAACATAAAATATTTTCCATCCCGAAATATTTATAATCATCAAAATAAACAAATTAGCACTTTCCATAATATTTAATTTAAAGCCAGTTTTTTTTATTTATAAAGAATTAATCATAAATTATTATTCACCATGTATCAGCAAAAATTACCTTCAAACACAAAATAAATAAATAAATAAAAAGTAAAAATTCGGAAAGAGGGGTTACAAATCTATCTACCTTAGAAATAAATTCGTCCTCGAATTTAAAAGAATGGCTAGGATAGATAGGATCGATAGGTCAGAAGAAAATGTAATAAAAGAAAATTTTCGTAAAAATAAAAGTAAAAATATCGTTTGACAAGATAGAATTGATCAAGGATAGCAAATTTTCTTTAGAAATAAATATTAATCAAGGAATTAACTAAGAAGGTTGGAATTTGAGAAATAAATAAGTAGATATGGTTTGGGGTTAGAAACTTAGGCTACGATCTTGAATCCTAAAACGATGTAAAATATTCAATATATATATATATATATATATATATATATATATATATATATATATATATATATATATATATTTTTTTTTTTTTTTTTTTTTTTTTTTTTTTTTTTTTTTTTTTTTTTTTTTTGCATAATAACTTTAAGGACCATTCATCAATGGAGACTCTTCCCACCTTAGAGAATTTCTTCCTCGAAATTTTCGAAGGCCACAATTAGGCATGAAAATATAATCAAGAGGCGAATTTTAGTCGATACGAATAAAACAACAAATGGCATAATCAAGAGAATGGTATGATTCTTGATCAATTTAGTCGTGCATAATCACGGAGAAGATCAAAATGATCAAAATAATAAAATAATAGGCAAAAGAGAATGTGATTTGGCACGATCAACCTTTGGTAAAAAAAAATGGTCTACGAAGACTAAAAATGTTTTTTTTTAACGATCAAAATTAAAATCATTTTGGTACGAACAAATAGTTGAGCAAAATTATTTAGGCACGATTATAGAAACGAATTCTAGGATATCATGGAAATTGACACGATTGTAATAGAATCGAATAGTCTAGTCGTGATCGAAAGGTCGTTAAGGATGGTCCAACTCGGAATCGTTCTAACACGATTGATTGTGTAAGCATGATCATATAATCGAAATCTAGGTGTGATTATGAATCTAGTTGAAGGAAATCAAATTAGGTTTAAAAGATGACGATTCGAAAATAGGAAGATATGGAAGAAAAAGACAACCAGTTTATTGAGGAGCTTGTAACTAGGAATAAGGCACAAATCAATTTGAAAAATAAATAGTCACATGCCAATAAAGAACGTAGCCTCTATGGTATTCAAAAACCGTAAGCACACTTGAACTCATTTACCGAGAATTTATTCCTCGCCAGTGTACATCTGGCTGCAGTAAATTCTTAGTTTCATGACTCTAAATAGGATACGGCATCGAATATTCTATTAACTCTATCCAATGTTGGCATAATAATCCAAAGATTAAATAGGATAAATAAGATGTAGTTTTGATAATATACGATAACCTACGCTTACTTGGAATTACTTCAACTTAGGGATCATGCCTCGCCAGTGCGCTGTTGGCTGCAATGAACCCACAGTCTCCATAAGTCAAGTAAATGACGACAGTGCGCTTCTGTCTTGCCATTGTAAGTTACCGATCATTCTTTCAACTATATCTATAAAATTTTAAGGGGCTTCTAAATTTGTTTTTTTTACAAATTGCCTATGATGGAGGAAACTAGAAATTTGAATAAATTGATCATGATAGGTAAGTATACATATCTGTCCTTGGAGTGAAAGTATCTGTTCTAAAATCAGACGATTGATTAGGAAAAAAAAAGTGATCGAAGATAAGGAAGAAATACAAACTCTAATTTCTGTTTCTCTAATATTCAAGATTGGGGAAAAGAAATATGTATAAAGCACTACGTATACCTGTTATGAATATACATTACACACAAGTATATTTGTATATCCTAAATAAATCCACAAAATCCCAAAAATCAATCTAAAAGAAGATTATACTATTTCCAAGTAAGATATAAATTTAAATAGCAATAATACATATATTATATTCAAAATAAAATTTACAGAAATTATTCAGGAGACAAAAATGGACTAGCAATATATATACACATCTATATATCTATATGGACGTCATTGGTCTCATTACATGACTACCAGGGCTTGGGTTGGTTTCGTGCTAGTTGGAACAATCGAAATTTCTAAAAAGCCAATAATCTTAGTAATAAATAAATAATTATATACATATATTTTGGATCAAGTCACAACTTGGCCTAGTTTTCCTAGTTTGAACCCACTTATTGTTCGATCTTTCCAACCACAGCTAATACACTTGTCAAAGCACGCCACTGCATTGTCCGTGCCATTATTTCTAGTCATTTGGCATTCCAAAATTTAACCATGAATAAGGCATTCTATAATCAGTATTTATAAAATTCTAAAAATCACATTTAATTCAAACAATAAGTAAAAGAACATTTTCTAACTTTTGGAAAAGTGGGGTTATGGCCAGGAAGGCCTAAGTTGATGGGTAAATAGTCTACCCACCTTAGGTCATATCGTCGTATCAAATGTAATAGTGTATCTATAAAGCCTTCCAGATCATCTAAATTTAATAAATTGCATGGCCTAATCCTTAACTACCCAATAATCAATTTAAGAAGGGACACTTATTCCTAATCATTATCCTAAATTAATTCAATCCTAATTGTGAATGAGCATTTCCTAGTCGCAGGCTCACAATGGTACGACTAACTTAAGTACAATCGCGAGTTCGCATATTTACGAAAACAGACCTGCATGGGCCACCACAAAAACTTGTCACGATCCGCACCCGCTTTTTCGGATACGATACGTGTCCAAGCCAGCCTACGCCGCAGAGTCGGCGGTAGAACGCTGTCAAGCCCACAAGAAATAGATGCTCAAAATAAAACCATTGCTGCTCATTCATATTTCTAATTTATTACAACATTTACATCATTTATATTTAAAGGAAAATACAAGTTCTCACAATTAATAAAAATGACAACTAGTTCCACTATCTAGGTCGGCCTCAGCATACCCATGTCTTCCCAGTGCTAAGAGTGATCGCGGCTAAACCTCAAAAATATTGGTTTCCAGTCAGAAATAGAACAAGTACACAAACCGACGACAATACGAAAACACAATAGAATTAACAAGATATGAAAATAACATATGAGATATAAAAACTGGAAGATAACTGATGACATAGCACGATAGAGAAGTAAACAAGGAAAAACTAATAAAAGCCATCTATCTAGGTTGTGTGAAATATTCGTTTCGACATGTGAACGGCTAGGAGGTAAATACGGCTCACTACACGTGTCGTGTGCAGCTGCTATCATTCACGAAAGACACGGGGGATAGTTCTGGGTAGTCCACATGTCTACTAAGATATTTCCCCTCCCGACTACTCCGTGTGACGAGCGTGTCAACAAGCAGCAAGATATACGTATAGACATGAAATGAAAAGACTACTATGAATCGAAAAGCAATCAGAAAGTACACTTGTCTGAGGTCCTTAGCTGGAGAAACCAATAATACTATACCACTCAATGAGCCACAATCAACCAACACATGCAGAAGTCTCCAGATGCTGAAATAAACAGTACCATCGTTCTCAGAATAGTCAAATTAGCTAGGATTGCTTGTCCTTAAGTCCAATTCTGGACACAGGAGCAAAACAGTAATTTTGGACAAAAACGATGTCCGTCATTGGATCCGCTTTGCACCGAAAAGCGTGCCAGAGTCAATGGTCTCTAAAGTTGTCAAACTACAAGTCAACATGTCCGGTTTTCCGATACGAACCCAACCGTATGTCCAAAGTTGGATTCCGGCGGACCGGGCACAAAATCGTCCGTTGAGTCCAAAATGGCCTGTTAGCCTAGGGTCGACATTCATGGATTCGGATTTACAAGGAGATAGTAATACGACTAGTTGTGGTCAATGATAATGTAACGATCTAAGAGATTTTCTAACTTTAGGGAAAATATAATTATTTAATTTGAAAATATGTATATGCCTAGGAAATAATTATAACATATTAATATTAATTCCTTTTTAGGAAAACATTTATTTTATGAATATAAGTCCTTATTAGCAATTTAGATTTACAAGAAGATAGAAAATTATGATTAGTTACAATTATAAGTAGACTCGCGGGAAGAATTATTCCCATAAATTTACATATACCCTTTAGAAGGTATTAAGAATTTATAACTGGAATTGGAGGTCTATTGGTAATAGAGATTCAAGAAAACCTTGTAAAGTATTTATAGATTAACTCAGAAATTATATAAAATCCTAAAAGATTATTTAGACTCAAAACTATATAACAACTTACTATTTAGAAGTTATATTTTGACTTAACTAGTCTATCAGCCCAATAAATGCATATTTTCAACTAGAATCAAAAGTCCAAAATTGATTGATTTAAAAACAACTATGTACTTATTAAGGCCTCAATTGTATAATCAATAAAATATATATATATATATATATATATATATATATATATATATATATATATATATATATATATATATATATATATATATATATATATATATATATTTTATTGATTATACAATTGAGGCCTTAATAAGTACATAGTTGTTTTTAATACATACATATATATATATATATATATATATATATATATATATATATATATGTATATATATATATATATATATATATATATATATATATATATATGTCTTCCCGTGGCCGTAGTCCGTTGGGAACGGTGGAGCACCCCGGCGCAGTGGCGCGGGTTCGAGCCCCCTTGGAGGCATGCCTCCAAGCACCATTAAGAAGTGGACACCCTCAAAAAAAAAAAAAAATATATATATATATATATATATATATATATATATATATATATATATATATATATATATATATATATATATTATGAAATTCAATAATATCATTAATTATAAATAGTAATAACCATAACAATAATCTTAATAGTAATATTGTTGATATGAATAATGTTATACTTAGCAGTATAATTATATATAAACTGACAACTATTTTTCCAATAGCAATGTGTTCTAAGTCAACTCTTAACACTAATTTATAAACCAAACCTTGGTACATCTGGGCCTTTCTAATTCAGCTTAAACCTACGGGCTTAAAGCCCAACTCCTTTATCAAAACTAATTAATGAACAAACTAAAGCAACCCAAGGACGTAAGAGTGTGCAAAAAAAATGAGTTAACAGAAAGGGCTCGAGCGAAGGGTGGTTCATGTCTACTACTCTCCTTTATATGAATAAGGCCAGCCTAATATGAACTATGAATAGCTTATTTCTTTTTAGTGATGAAAGAACGATAGTATACTGCATGCTTCCCTCGGTTTAACTATATCTTTTGTTACAGGTAAGCTACAAGCAAGAGCATAGAGAAGATCTGACTGCTTGTAAAGAGATACAGGGTTGGTAAGTCAGTTATAAAGCCCCTTCTCTACTAAAAGGTTGTGTGTGCTTTGTAGGGAGGGAGAATGGAGAACGAGAGAGCAGCAAATGATAGAGTTGACCCATAGGAATTATGTAATAGAGTGGAGCAATTTATGAAAGAGATGGTTCTGTGATTCGAACCCATATCCTCCAGGACATGAGCACCAAGCCTTGTTGTCATGCCAAAGAGGACAAGGCTTGACCTTACAAAAGTTAATAACATTGCTCAAGTCAACATCAATACTGGAAAATCCTTTAGTTAGAAAAACAATTTTCTTAAGGGAAACAACAATCTATATTGCAAAATATATGCATATGTCTAGTTAAACTCATAGTTACCCAATGAAGCTACAGATGCAAGTAACGAAACAGGGATCAAGGAGTATATGATAAAAGCAACATGGCTCACCGAGGCTATGGCGGACCACGACAGCGAAGTGTGGCGAGTTCGGCAAAAGGTTGCGGAGGCTGGTCGTCGGCCTGCTACGTCTGTTGGGACCCACGACGAGGATGCGACGACTCGACAACAGGGACGTGCGGTGTCTCTTGGTGGGTCTGCGGCATCATTGGACTCGCACGGCGGTTCGGATCTGCCACGGGAAAGAGTGGTGCAACCCTGTCGACGACGATCCTCGCCAAGGTCGACGGCACCACTGAGCCCAGCTACATTGAAGCGAGCTCAGCACCGCTTCCCCAAGCGGCCGCTCCAGTCGGGTGGAGAGAACAGTCGATCGTTGCTCGGCTGTTGGCGCCACCAGAAGGAAGGGTCGGTGCGGTGATGTTTGAGAAAGCTTTGTCGATAATTTCTCGGTCACGGGGGAGGAGTGACGCACGCGCACCGAGGAGATCGACTCGGAAGAGTCGAACGAGGTCTTACAGCCTCGACGGTCAGTCACATTGGCTGCACGCGAGTGAGCAGCCAATGTGGCAGGTCGGGCGCAGACTGTGGTCTGGTGTACAGGATCTTCGGCTCGATGCAACCCCGTACGATACTGAGGAGCGGAGGAAGGAGCTAGGCGGAGGCCTCGGCGGAAAGTAGGCTTGTGCGTATGTGGTTTGAAGGTGGCACCGGCCGTCCTCACGCGGAAGACGACATCCACAGTGGAGGACCAGAGGACTCGGAGATGCTACGTCCAAGGTCGCTCCGGCATCGGGCGTCGGCGTGCGGTCGATACGCTGACACGGGGTCGAGGCTCGGTGATCGAAGGAGGTCGGGGATCGGTATGGCGCTCGGGTTCGATTATGATGGTGGTGGAGATGGATGTGATTAGGGTTTGGGAGCAGGAACTCAAAGGTGGGAGAGGAAGTCGGAGAAGAAGGCTATAGAGGAATTGCTTGCGGCTAGGTTTTTATGTTGTGCTACAGCACCATGTTGGTATATATATAGGTAGGTAAAAGAGATTGGGCCAGGTTGGTCTTGTGGGTGTTGGTGACTAGCATGACTCGACCATATGTGGATTAATTATTATTATTTGGCTTGGCCAAAGATTTACTCTTATATATAAGGAAAAATGGGTGAGAGATTGAAAACTTGAATTCAGATTGTAGTAATAATGAGTGAGGGGCAATATTGAATAAGCATGATGACATTAAGTAATTGCACTTAATGCTACAATAAAACCATCGTGGCAATCCTGAAAGTGTTAGTGATGATAGTACTACATTGCTCTTAATAAGTTACTACTAATGTTAGCAATGATACTCTCGACTAATAAACTAAAGCAAAACTTGATTCTTTTATAATAATAAATAAGATAATATTACATCAAATATTTCTAGAAGTATATTTATAAAAATAACTAGTAAATGTTTTCCCTTCAAAATATATATGTAAATACTCCCTCAAACATAAAATATTTTCCATCCCGAAATATTTATAATCATCAAAATAAACAAATTAGCACTTTCCATAATATTTAATTTAAAGCCAGTTTTTTTTATTTATAAAGAATTAATCATAAATTATTATTCACCATGTATCAGCAAAAATTACCTTTAAACACAAAATAAATAAATAAATAAAAAGTAAAAATTCGGAAAGAGGGGTTACATGCATGCTAGAGATTGACCCTACTAGTTAGTTATCCCAAAACCCATTAGTTTAATTCTTTAAGTTGGATAGAATACCTTATGAACTAGCAACCCCTTTGACCTAGTGACCTATATTAGCAAGCTTATTTAGATCATAGAATCTAGAGGACCTAAATCGTCTAGCTAACCAAGGACTTGGACAAGAAGAGTATAGAACGACTGTATGACTTAGAATCATTCCACCTTCTTTAAAATCTCTCGTGCTTATGTATTTACCATTTTGACTAATGATGCTAATGTAGCCTAGTTTTTGCAAGCTTATTCCTTATCGAGCTTGTCCAAGACATATGTTAATTGGGTCGCTCCCACTAACATATTGTCTAATCAGAACCGGTGCATGATGGTCTAATCAACCGAGTGCACTTTGGTTCGCTTTTGTCTATCGTTCTACGTGGATGGAACATAATTAAACTTGGTCTTTAGAGTCCCATCCACGACTGCCTTGAAAACTCTTTTTGAAATTTTTCGGTCGCCTTTAAACCACGTATTCGTATTCGATAACGCCTCCTTCGAACTCTATATTGCTTTCGCCTTCACCTATTTTAGAAGGACGAAGGTGTTGTACTAGAACCTTCCTAGCTTTCATATCATGATTATTATCACTCGATATTTCATCCTAAACTCCTCGTCCTTCTTCTCGGCCCTACTATGACCCTCATTCACTACCCACGACCATACTCGTACACTACCAAAATTTATCGTTTTAGCGACGGCCCTATCCGTCGCCAATCCGACGGTAATTAGTATTAGCGACCGATCACTGACGGGTTTTGGCCAAAAAAATCTGTCGGCAATCAGCTCGTCGCTAATAACGGTCCGTCTCTACGTAGTCGTCAAGCGACGGAATAGCGACGGCTTGTCGACGTCAAAATACGAAGCATTAGCGACGCATTTCCGACGAACTGTCGTCCATTTCAACTATTAAGTACTAAACTGTGTAGACAATAGCGACGTAAAATTTTGTCGGTAACCCGTCGTAATAGCGTATCAGAGCGTATCTTTCCGTCGCTCATCCGTCGGTAGTCGTCGGTAACGAACGATGGATTAGCGACGGTGTGCTGACGGACTATCCGCCGATCAGGTTCTGGAAATGCTTGGCATTTCTAGCATCATGGCGACGGAAGAGTAGTCACTAATCCGTCGCTATACCGTCGCCGCAGCGACTGATTAGTGGCTGATTATCCGTCGCCATGGTTCTGGAAATGTCAAGCATTTCCAGAACCACTACCAAAATAACCAACTTTAGCGACGGCCACATCCGTCGCTCATCCGTCGGTAACATAAATTACCGACGGAATAGCGACGGATATTTGATGAAAATGGCCGTCGAGAAATACGTCGTCGCTAAAATTTTTCCGTCGCTAAGCCGTCGGACAAATGATTAACCGACGGACTAGCGACTGATTACCGACGGTTGCCTTTCAATGGTTTAGCGACAGATTAGCGACTTGTTCCCGTCGGTTTACATGCATTATAATATTAAAATATCCGTCGCTAAGCCGTCGTAAATAGGTCGGTAAAAGCGTATCAGAGAGGTTCCTGATACGCAAAATCAGTCGCTATTCCGTTGCCATTCCGTCGTTAACCTCGACGTTATAGCGACGGATTAGCGACGGCCACATCCGTCGGCCTGGTTCTGGAAAGCTTCCATATTTCCAGAACCATGTCGACGGATAATGGGTCGCTAAGCCGTCGCTAGTCCGTCGTCATCCTCGACAGATTAGCGACGGATTAGCGACCCACTATCCGTCGCTAAGTCTCTGGAAACCTACCATATTTCCAGAACCATGTCGACGGATTTGCCGTCGCTAGGTAGTCGATATCCGTCGCTAATATTCCAGTTAGCGACGGAAGTTCCGTCGCTAGTTCGTCGCTAGCTCGTAGCTACCTGCAAATTTATTTCAACCAGTTAGCGATGGATGCGCCGTCGCTAGGTAGTCGCTAGGTGGTCGCTAACTGCAAAATATTTATATCACCCAGTTAGCGACGGATATTCCGTCGCTCGTCCGTCGGTAACTGTAAATATTTATTTAACCCAGTTAGCGACGGATTTGCCGTCGCTAGTTAGTCGCTCATCGGTCGCTAAAAGATATATCCGTCGCTAGTTAGTCGCTAGTCCGTCGCTAAATGCAACATTAATTAAAAAAATTACAGAAACATTCTATTTCCTTTTCGTAAATATTACACATATTCATAATATCCAATATCCAAACATCCATGTACGATCAACAAATATCCAAATATCCAAATTCATAATATCCAATATCAAACAGAAATATCCAAACATCTATGTACAAATATCCAAACACAAATACACAAATTCATAATATCCAAACATTCATGTACGCTTCCAAAATATCCAGAATTCAAAATCCAAAAACAGTACAAATATCCAAAAACAGTACAAATATCATTGAGATGGATCGCGTCGTCGTCTCGGCGCCGCCTCGGCTCTGCGGATGTACTCTTCCACCATGTACGCCGGCACCTGGGACAACACATGCTCTGGAAGCGTGCGGAGCTGCTCTGGCGACATCAAGTCCATGAGCCCCATAAGCGCAGTATCCGGTACCAGGCGGACCTCGGCAGAACGGTCAAATGAATAACGTCCAGGGTCGGAAGGACCGGCAACCGCACTAGACGTACCGGGAGCAGACGGATCTGGACCGGGAGCAGAAGAAGGACGCGGAAGGCGCTCCAGCACATCCGACATTAGACTCCGCATTTCCGACATATCGGAGGTAAGAGTCGCAAGCTGCTCCCTCATATCGTCCGACGGGGGCGCGGGAGGAGGCGGGGGCGGTGGATATCTCGGAGTCGCGCCCTGCAACGACGCCGCCATGGAACCTACGCCGTAGACGCGCCCTTTATTAAAGCCGCCGACAGACTCTATGAACACGTCGTCGTAGCGAGCGGCCATAGAAGAGGGCGTCTGGGTGGGCGTCGTTTCGCCGACAACCTCGGCAGGGGGCTCAATCTGACTAAGGGCCTCACGATATGCAGCCTATCCAATGAATGTGTTTATACTATAAGTTTTCCTAAGTTATAATCTAAATCCTATGTTTCCCTAAGTTATAATTTGAATCCTACGTTCACCTAATTAAGTTAACAATAATTATATTTCTAATATAAATCTCATAAACGTAATTACTTACATCAGTCGCCTGGGCCCTCGCGTCGACGAAGCTCCCGTCTGCCCGCCTCTTGTGTGTATGCAGGAATACATCGTAGGCGGTGACCGACTCCGGCTCTCTCCCCTCCTTTACCGCCCGTTGTGCCTGCATACGAAATATACGTCGAATTTAATTAACTACGTATATTAATAGTACCGAATTTAATAGTGAAATGAATTTGCGGTATCTTACCAAATCTGCACGCGTCGCTGCGTGGGGCTTTGAACCTCCCGTATGCAGACCAGCGGCCTGTCTGCTCGCCTTCGCTTTCTCTGATTTCTTCCTGTACTGAGCAGTATTCATCTTATCCAACATCTGCTCGTAGTACTCCTCCCGGAGCCACTTCTTCCTCGAATGCGCCGTACGAACGTCGTACACCGCATCCCGTATCTTCTTCCCGGCGGCGGCTTTGTAGGCCTTGCGAATCAACTCCTCGCGATGGAGGGGCCACCAGAACGTCGTCTGACATACAAATTAAATTATCACATAATTAAAAAATTAGTGGATTAAAGAATAATTAATAATTAACCAAAAGATATATATATACCTTCATCTCCTCGAGCCAGACGTACTGCATGTTCTGAGGCACCTCAAAAAAATTGAGGTAGGGGCCATGGTAGTTTTCTCGGATAATTTGCCCGAGTATCCGGGCAGCATCATACGGGAAAAACCTACAAAGAAGCAAAGACTGGATTATTAACTTGAATAAATGAAACAAATTTAATAAATTAACTTAAATTTACTTATGTATCACCCGCGGGCCATAGCTCTCGTCGGTTCTCGCCTATCGGCCTCTCTGGAGGCGTCGGAGGATCCGCGGGTCCGCGGATGTACTCACCGGTAGCAGGATGAAGCTGAATCCGGGGGTACTCCGGAGCCCACCCTGCAGTAACTGATGGTGTACCCGCTGGTGCATCCGGGGGCGGAACGGATCCGCTAGCGGATGGAGTCTCAGGCCTCGATGAAGATGAAGGTAGCGCAGAGATAGATCGACGGCGGGAAGAGTCTGTGGCCGGGCTCTCCAGGTCGGGATCGGAGGACTCTATATCCGGGGAATGTGGAAGGCGACCACGACCGCTACCACCACGACCGCTACCACCACGTCCACGGTCAGTGCCGCTACCACCACGCCCACTACGGCCAGTACCGCCACCAGCACCACCACGGCCACGGCCACTGCCGCTACCAGCAGTACGAGTGGTAGTGACCATGACCTGTAAATAGAACACATAAATATAATTAACAATATAGAAGTATAAATGAATATAAAACTGAACTAAAATATATATACCAGCAGCAGGGCGGCGAGTGCCGTCAAGACAATGAGAACTAAGAGTGCCATCTGTAAAAAGAAAATCATACAATAAGTAGATGATCGAACGACAAAAACATAAACTGAAATAAGAATGTGTCCGTCTAAACTGAATTCACTAAGTTAGTTGTAAGTGCTTCTAATATATACCGATATTTAATCTAATCATCGTTATCGTCCTCGTCCTCATCGTCATCGTCATCGTTCTCATCCTCATTCTCATCGTCGACTTCATCTATATCATCATTCTCATCGTCGACTTCATCTGTATCATCATCCTCATCCTCATCCTCATCCTCCTCTTCTTCTTCTTCTTCTTCTTCTTTTTCTTCTTCTTCTTCTTCTTCTTCTTCTTCTTCTTCTTCTTCTTCTTCTTCTTCTACTTCTTCTTCAGGCTCAATACTTGGGACAAGACGCCTCTTTCTCCCCTGGTTGACAGCTAAGTCTTGTATATCAACCTCTTCCTCCCCTCTATTTTCCTCAGCATGAGGTATATCGACATCTTCCACGTCCATGGTATCCGACTGTTGTCCCATGTATTGGGGCTTCTCGATCTGGTCCTCTTGGTATGCTGGGTCTCCAACGTTGAATGTATTTCTAGATTTAATCTTGCATACTGCCCACCAGTCAAATCGATCTCTACGACGCCTTGGGTAGCTTGTATAGTAGACTTGAACAGCCTGACTTGCTATCGTAAACGTGTCGGACCCTCTATACCTCCTGCGATGATTTATATCGACGAATCCAAATTGTTTATCGATTCTCCAACCGATATTTGGTCTCGTATCAAACCACTCACATTTGAACATCACAATATGCATATCATATGGGGCACTATATTGTAAATCTACAATCTCCCGAAGCACTCCATAATAGTCAAAGTTCGGCTCGTCATCATAGATGGTGCCTCTTATGCAAACACCAGAATTCTTGGTATCGAAGCCGTCATTGAGAAATTCGGCATTTATAGCATGCTGAGTTGACTTAAACTTGAAGCCATTAACGACATAGCATGACAAAGTCTTTGCATGCTTCTTCGGTCCCAATGCCAAATAACGAATGCTCTCATTTATGAGTGTTATTTTAGGCAATAAAACCTGTAAACATGTATTGATAATTTAAATATTTTAGCTGCATATATTTTAATGGTAGCCGCATAACATATTATCTCAGTTACTTACGTATTTACGAAACCAGGACGGAAAGGTACAATCAACCTCTCTTTGAAGTCCCTCATCTGTAATATATGGTGTCCTCATTTTGACTTCACCTCTAAATACACTGTTAGAGAGAATAAAAATAAGTGTAGTCACTTAATTCACCAAATTAGAGATTATAACGAGGCGTAGTCACTTACTTCTCCAAATCTCTCACTTCTTGTATGTCACAATTTAACAAGACATATCGGTGAGCGGTATCATACTCATCGTCGGTCAACCACCGTTTCTTACTAGCCCCAATAGGCTTGCCCCTTAAATTGAATATACCTCCATCCTCAACGTCTTCTTCATTCCTTTGAGGTCTATTTCGATTTGTCTCGACATGAGTATCGAAATAAATAGAGCAGAAATTTGACACCTCCTCGATAAGATATGATTCGCATATCGAAGCCTCTATATGAGCCTTGTTGCCAACTTTCTTCTTTAGATGGTGTAGGTACCTAAAGAGACAAATTATCTTGAGAATTAACAATGAATTGTAAAATCTACTTAAATTTCACTTAAATTATATCGATTTTTATTTACCTTTCAAAGGGGTACATCCATCGATAATGAACAGATGCACCGACACGGGCTTCGTATGCTAGATGAATCGGTAGATGCTCCATGCTGTCGAAAAAGCCCGGTAGAAATATTTTCTCTAACTTGCAGATTGTTAAGACAATCTTCTCCTCAAGTTGTACCATATGTTGCACCGTCAGCTTAGTTGAACAGATATCCCTGAAGAATGTAGACAGCTCGGCCAACGGAACCCATACAGCAGAAGGCAACAACTCTCTCAAAGCAATGGGCAGTAATCTTTCCATAAACACGTGGCAGTCGTGACTCTTCATTCCCGTTAGCTTGCGTTCATTGAGATCAACGCATCTAGACAAATTCGAAACATAGCCGTCGGGAAATCTTAAATTAGATATCCACTTGCAGATTATTAATCTATCTTCCTTGCTCAATGTGTATGGCGCTATAGGCTTACTTAATTGTCCACCAGCACCCCTTTGTATCAAGTTCAGATGAGGACGCTTGCATATCTCGGCTATGTCTTGTCTTGCTTTTGGATTGTCCTTCGTCTTTCCTTTAATATCCATGACGGTATTGAAGACATTATCGAACACGTTCTTTTCGATATGCATGACATCAAGATTATGCCTTATAAGATTATCTTTCCAATAAGGTAAGTCCCAGAAGATACTCCGTTTGGTCCAGTTATGGCTTTGTCCGAACCCCTCGACACGATGGTTCGATGGATCTTCCATTGCGGTGGGCAATTCCTTTACAGCTTCCCAAATATCGTATCCCGAAAATCTGGCAGGAGGTTGAGAAAATTCTTGTTTTCCATATCTGAACGCGTCCTTATTCTTTCTCCAAGGATGGGTCGCGGGCAGAAATTGACGGTGACAGTCAAAGAAAGAAGTTTTTCCTCCATGCCTAAGGCGGAACGCCTTACTATTTTCCATGCATATTGGACAAGACATGTTGCCGTGCGTACTCCATCCTGACAGCATACCGTATGCTGGAAAATCATTGATTGTCCACATGAGTGAAGCTCTCATCTGAAAGTTCTGTTTCCTAGAAATATCATAGGTCGTGACGCCGATCTCCCACAGCTGTTTCAGCTCATCCACCAACGGCTGTAAATATATATCGATGTTCTTCGTCGGATTTTTAGGACCGGGTATGATAGCTGTCAGAAACATATAAGGAGTCTTCATACACATCCATGGTGGCAGATTGTAAGGGGTAAGAATGACCGGCCAGCATGAGTACTGAGATCCCGACTGTCCGAAAGGGGCGAAGCCATCAGCACACAGCGCCAGGCGTACATTTCTAGGCTCTGCATCAAAATCTGGATGACACAAATCAAAATGTTTCCACGCCTCTCCATCCGAAGGATGTGACAATTCTCCTTCGTCCTTTATACGTTCTTCGCTGTGCCACGTCATGTGTTCTGCTGTATTTAGAGACATATACATCCTCTGCAAGCGCTTCGTGATCGACAAGTAATACATATACTTGTAAGGACGTCGTTTTCTAGTCGACTTTCCTTTTCCCTGTACTGGCTTGTAACGATCCGCATTACAGAAGCTGCAACTTTCTGATACGCAATTCTCTTTGTAGTACAACATGCATCCGTTGCGACAACAATCTATCTTCTCGTACCCCAGTCCCAGTTGTCGGACCATCATCTTTGACTTGTAGAAGTTTTTTGGTAGCTCTTTTGATTCCTTCGGTAACACCTCCTTGATTACTTCTGTGATCCGATTATAGCAAGCTTGTGGCAAGTTAAAATCAGACTTTATATTCAACAACCGCATCGTCACTGACAGTGCGGAATGAGTCTCACAACCAGGATATAGAGAAGTATCTGCGTCCTGAAACATGTCATAGAACTCCTTCGCCTCGGGATTAGGATCCTCCGGATCAAAATTAGGCCCTGCCGCATCATACACCATATCTCGTGCAAGGTTCTGCAGATCTCCATAATCAACAGAGCATCCGTGGTCTTCGATGACATCCGTTGCAGCATTATCATCAAAAGCATAAGTAGCAGCTTCCGCAGCCTGTCTTTCCGAATATAGTTCACCTTGCGATGACCACAGGCCGTAATTACGTACGAAACCCTTACGGGTCAAATGATCTCTCACAGTCACCACTTCTTCGTAACGTCTATTGTGACATTTAACACATGGACACTTAATTTTGTTACCGTCCATGTACTGAGCTTTGCTCATTGCATAATTAAGAAATACTTCCACGCCTGCCTGAAAATCGTCACTCACACCAATTCTACTCTCGTGTTGCCGTTTGTACATCCATGTACGATCAACAAAATAACGACTCATCCTTAATTTGGATGTGAAAATCTGTATCGTAAGACAAACTAAACATAAGAATAGCCCGATACCGATACTCATAAATTTGGATTAGGGTTAGGATGTTAGATATAAGTGAACTAGGTGATGTAGAGTACAATATAGGGAACTGTAAATGGACTGAAAGTTGCACATGAGAAGGTTCAATGAAGGGCCCATAAATGGGTTCACATGATAAGTTAGTAAGAATCCACATCACTATACATACTCCCCCGTCTCAGGAGTATGTCTGGCTCCTATTTAGAACAGCACAGGTCACAACATGTCCAGAATAGCAAAACAGAGCTCTACAATGTATATCGGTATCGGACTATTCCTACGAGTATTGGTATCGGCGATATCAATACTCGTGTGAATAGGAGATTGCAATATAAGTCTAAGCTATCTAGCTAACATGTATACTTGCATTTACATTGTATCATAACTTGTATCTAGTTACCTTGCTAATCATGTATATACTCTTAACATATATGTGAAGACACTATACTAACATGTATTTAAATCAAGGTTCAAAGTATCGGTATCGGAATCGGTATCGGACTATATATTCCTACGAGTATTGGCATCGGCGATATCAATACTCGTGTGAATAGGAGATTGCAATATAAGTCTAAGCTATCTAGCTAACATGTATACTTGCATTTACATTGTATCATAACTTGTATCTAGTTACCTTGCTAATCATGTATATACTCTTAACATATATGTGAAGACACTATACTAACATGTATTTAAATCAAGGTTCAAAGTATCGGTATCGGAATCGGTATCGGACTATATATTCCTACGAGTATTGGCATCGGCGATATCAATACTCGTGTGAATAGGAGATTGCAATATAAGTCTAAGCTATCTAGCTAACATGTATACTTGCATTTACATTGTATCATAACTTGTATCTAGTTACCTTGCTAATCATGTATATACTCTTAACATATATGTGAAGATACTATACTAACATGTATTTAAATCAAGGTTCAAAGTATCGGTATCGGAATCGGTATCGGACTATATATTCCTACGAGTATTGGCATCGGCGATATCAATACTCGTGTGAATAGGAGATTGCAATATAAGTCTAAGCTATCTAGCTAACATGTATACTTGCATTTACATTGTATCATAACTTGTATCTAGTTACCTTGCAATATAAGTCTAAGCAATCTAGTATTGGTATCGGCGATATCGGTAGTATCGGCGGTATCGGATCGAAGTATCGGATTTTTTTGGTATTGGAAAACAAATAATTATTAATAAATTATTTACATTTAAAACATATAATTTATACATTTAGGCATAATTTTAAGTGTTTTAAGTATTATTTCTTAGTAGTTTGAAATTAAATAAAATTAAATTAAATGAAATAGTATTATTTCTTAGGATCGGGACATGCCAAACCGTATCCGTATCGGGGAATGCAACCCATTCCCCACCCCCCCGACCCCCCTGCCCCCATTCAACACCCCCCCCGACCCCCCTGCCCTCTCCATTACCCACCCCCCCGACCCCCCTGCCCCCATTCCCCACCCCCCCGACCCCCCTGCCCTCTCCACCCCCATCCCCCGCCCCCCGACCCCCCTGCCCCCATTCCCGACCCCCCCCCGACCCCCCTGCCCCCATTCAACACCCCCCCCCGACCCCCCTGCCCTCTCCACCCCCCCACCCCCCGACCCCCCTGCCCCCATTCCCCACCCCCCCGACCCCCCGACCCTCATTCCCCACCCCCCTACCCCCTGCCCCCATTCCCCACACCCCCCCGACCCCCTGACCCCATTCACCACCCCCCCGCCCTCTCCACCCCCCGCGAAGCAGACCCCCCCCACTCCCCCCCCGGCCCCAAAACCCAAAATTAGAGAAAGAGAGAGAGAGAGAGAGAGAGAGAGAGAGATACCTGGTAGAGAGAGAGAGAGAGCCGCGAGAGAGAGAGAGAGCCGCGCGCGAGAGAGAGAGAGCCACGAGAGAGAGAGAGAGAGAGAGTTTTGGGGGGAATGAAAAATTCTCCCCCGTCGGTTCAATTTAAGTTAGGGCACAGAACCTAGCGACGGAATAGCGACGGAATAAATTAGTCGCTAAACCGTCGCCAATTAAAAGGTGTTTTCCGACGGATATATCCGTCGCCAGTTAGTCGCTAAAGTTCCCGCCAATGTTTTAAAGATTTTGCCGCCAATATTTGCGACGAATAAGCGACGAAAAAGAATCCGTCGCTAACGTTCGTCGACTTAGCGACGGAAACCCGACAAATTTTTACATTTAAAATTGGAAAAAATTATGTTATGTTGTCTGTCGCTAATCCGTCGCTAAGATGTCAGAAACTGGTCGCTATTAGCGACGGAATCCGTCCGTCGCTAAACTTCCTTCGGTAAAGTGGGGTATTTTAGTAGTGAACCTTGTCGACGGATTGTCCGTCGCTAAACAGTCGCTAGAGCGAGCGACTGATTAGTGGCTGATTATCAGTCGTCGTGGCGACGGATCGGCCGTCGCTATTCTGTCGAAGTTTATACCACCAGAACCTTGCCGACGGATAATCCGTCGATCATCCGTCGCTACCTGGAAACAGTTTAAAAACTCCAGATAGTGACGGCTAATCCGTCGAAAAATCGTCGGCAACTGGGAATAGCCGTCGCTAAACGGTCATTAGTCCGTCGCTAACTGAGTTTTTTGGGAAAAAAATTGCAGCACTTTCCCTGTTCACAAATATATGCATAAACCAAACAATATATAATGTACCCCAATTATCCAACAATTACACAGACCAAATATATAATGCACACCAATTATCCAAGAATCATATAGACCAAATATGCACATACGAATTTAATGCACACCAATTATCCAAGAATCACAGACCAAACCAAATTAATAGAAAATAAACATCAATTATCCTAAAGAATAACATAATATCCGGTGCTATAAGCCGATTATAGCACAATTAATCCAAAGCTCTCACAAATAATCCAAATTTTCTTAATACAATATTTTAAGAAGGAGGAGGTCAATTGTCCGGTATTGGTAATCCCATATGCGACCGACGAATATACTCCTCCACAAGGTACGGAGGCAAGCCGTCGTAAACTCTGCTCGAAAGTCGGCATAGCTGCTCTGCGGACATGAGATCCAGGAGTGACGTCACAGTCGTAGACGGTACCACAGGGGCATCAGGATTGAAACAAAGATGGCCCATAAAAGACGGACCGACACCTGCAGTCGACGGACCAGTAGAAGACGGACGAACACCATCAGCAGACGTACCGGCAGCAGCAGACGGACCGGCAGCAGCAGACGTAGGCAGAAAGTACGTGGCAAATTGCTCCCGCAAGGACGACACCGCCTCGTGCAGCTGCGACCTAACATCATCGTCTGCCGGGGCCACGGGAGGAGGCGGTGTCGGTGGAAATCTCTGCGTCGCCATGTGCAATGGCCCTAGGGAGCCGACTCCGTACAGGAACCCTTTCTTAAAGCCGCCGATGGTATCTACGTATAAGTCATTCCGAGCGGCCAAAGAAGAGGGCGTCCGGAATGGCGTCGTTTCACCGACATCCTCGGTGTCAGTTAACTGAGCCCGACTAAGGGCCTCACGATACGCATCCTATCAAATGAATGTGTTTATATTATAAGATTTACCTAAGTTGTAATCTAAATCCTATATTTCACTAAGTTAAGTGTGAATCGTAAGTTTACCTAAGTTATAGTCCGAATACTTTTAATTCTAACGTTAATCTCATAAACATAAGTACTTACATCAGTCTCCTTGGCCCTCTCGTCGACGAAGCTCCCGTTCTTCCGTCTTTTGTGCGTATGCTGGAACACGTCGTGCATGGTGACCGATTCTGGCGCCCTTCCCTCCTTCACCGCCCGTTGGGCCTGCATACGAAATTTTTGTAGAAACTAAGTAACTTCTTTAATTAATAATACCTAATTCGATAGTGAAATAAATTTATGGTTGCTCACCAGATCTGTAAGTGTCGCTGCGTGGGACCTTGATCCCCCCGTATGAAGGCCCGCGGCCTATCGGTTCACCTTCGCCTTCTCCGATTTCTCCTTGTACGCAAGGGTATCCATCATACCTAAGAGGTCCTCATAATACTCCTGTCGGATCCAATTCGGCCTCGTATGCCCCATTTTTAGGTCATAAATCATATCCCGTATCTTCTTCGAGCAAGTGCTTCTGTAGGTCCTGCGGATCCCCTCCTCGCAATGGGGGGCCACCAGTACGTTGTCTAACACAGAAAATCAATTATTACGTAATTTAAAAAATGGTTGATTAAAGAGTAACTAATAATTAACCAGAAGATATAGATATATACCCTCAACTCGTCGAGCCAGACGTACTGCACGTTTGGGGGCACCGACGAAAAGTTAAGGTAGGGACCGTGGAAGTTAGCCCTGATAATTTCTCCAAGAGCCCTGCCAACACTAAACGAAAAAAACCTACAAAGATGAAACGACTGGATTATTAACTTGAATAAATGAAAGAAATTTAATAAATTATCTTAAATTTACTTACGAGGTCCCCGCGGACCATAGCTCTCGTAGGAACTCGCCTCTCGGCCTCTCTGGTACGGTTGAAGGATCCGCGGGTTCGTGTATGTACTCCCCAGTAACCGGATAGAACCGAGTATGGGGGTACTCCGGGGCCCACTGTGCAGTAACTGGGGTATCCCCTTGTGGATCCGCTGCTGGTGGTTCCGATAGCGGAACAGATCCGCTAGCAGATCCGGACTCATGCCTCGATGAAGTGATCGATCGAAGGCGGGATGCGTCTGTGCCCGGGGTACTCTCCGGGTCGGGCTCGCTCGATGGGGTCACATCCCGGGAACTTTGAATGCGACCACGACCACCAGCACCAGTACGACCACGACCACGACCCGCACCACCACCACCACCACCACCACCACGACCACCACCAGCACCACGACCACGGCCAGCCATCATGACCTGTAAATAGAACACATAAACATAATTAACAATATAAAAGTGTAAATAGATATAAAAAACTAAACTAAAATATACATACCACCAGTAGGGAGACGAGTGCCGTTGCGACGAAAAAGACTAGGAGTTCCATCTACAATAAGTAAATAATCGAATGAAAAAAACATGAATTCACGTAATTGCTTTTATGAGGTCAAACTTAATTCACGTAATTGGAAGTGTTTTTAATATACAACAATATTTAACCTAATCATCGTCTTCGTTCTCATCCTCGGCCTCGTCTTCATCATCATCCTCCTCATCCTCATCCTTATCTTCATCGTCGATTTCATCTGTATCCTCATCCCCATCAAATTCTTCTTCTTCTTCTTCTTCTTCTTCTTCTTTATCTTCTTCTTCTTCTTTTTCTTCTTCTTCTTCTTCTTCTTCTTCTTCTTCTTCTTCTTCTTCTTCTGCCTCAATATTTGGGACAAGATGCCTCTTTCTCCCCTGGTTGACAGCTAAGTCTTGTGTATCAACCTCTTTCTCCCCTCTATTTTCCTCAAAAATATCTTCAACATCCATTGTATCTGAGTGTTGTCCCAAGTATTGGGACTTTTCGATCTGGTCCTCTTGGTATGCTGGGTCTCCAACGTTGAATGTATTTCTAATTTAATCTTGCATACTGCCCACCAGTCAAATCGATCTCTACGATGCCTTGGGTACCTTGTATAGTAGACTTGAACAGCCTGATTTGCTATCGCAAATGTATCGGACCCTCTATACCTCCTGTGATGATTTATATCGACGAATCCAAATTGTTTATCGATTCTCCAACCGATATTTGGTGTCGTATCGAACCACTCACATTTGAACATCACAATATGCATATCATATGGGCCAGTATATTGTAAATCTACAATATCCCAAAGCACTCCATAATAGTCAAAGTCCGGCTCGTCGTCATAGATGGTGCCTCTTATGCAAACACCAAAATCCTTGGTACTGATGCCATCATTGATAAATTCGACATTTATAGCATTCTGAGTTAACTTAAACCTGAAGCCATTAACGACATAGCCTGGCCAAGTCTTTATTTGCTTCTTCGGTCCCAGTGCCAGATAACGAACACTCTCATGAGTGAGTGTTGTTTCAGGCAATAAAACCTGTAAACAAATATTTATAATTTAAATGTTTCAGATTATATATTAATAATCTCAATTATAATCACGGTTACTTACGTAGTTGCGAAACCATGACGGAAATGTACAATCAACCTCTCTTTGAAGTCCCTCATCGGTAATATCGGGTCTCCTCATTTTGACTTCATCTCTAAATACACTATTAGAGAAAATAAGAATATATAAGTGTAGTCACTGACACCGTCAAATTCGAGATTATAACGAGTGCAAGTGTACTGACTTACTTCTCCAAATCTCTCACTTCTTGTATGTCACAGTTTAACAAGATATATCGGTGAGCGGCATCATACTCGTCGTCTGTCAACCACCGTCTTTTACTAGCCCCAACAGGCTTGCCCCTTACATTGAATCTTCCTCCATCCTCAACGTCCTCGTCATTCCTTTGAGGTCTATTTCGATTTGTTTTAACATGAGTATCGAAATAAATGGAGCAAAAGTTTGACACCTCTTCGATAAGATATGCTTCGCATATCGAAGCCTCTATATGAGCTTTGTTGCCAACTTTCTTTTTTAGATGGTGTAGGTATCTAGAGAGACAAATTATCTTGAGAATTAAGAAAGAATTTTAAAACCCACTAAAATTCAGCTTAAATTATATCGATATTTATGTACCTTTTAAATGGGTACATACATCGATAATGAACAGATGCACCGACACGGGCTTCGTATGCTAGATGAATCGGTAGATGCTCCACGCTGTCGAAGAAGCCAGAAGGAAATATTTTCTCCAACATACAAATTGTTAAGATAATCTTCTCCTCAAGTGCAACCATGTGTTGCACAGTCAACTTAGTTGAACAAATATCCCTAAAAAAATTGATAGTTCGGCCAACGGAACCCATACAGCAGAAGGCAACAACTCTTTCAAAGTAATGGGCAGTAATCTTTTCATAAACAAGTGGCAGTCATGACTCTTCATTCCCGTTAGCTTGCGTTCATTGAGGTCAACGCATCTAGACAAATTCGACACATAGCCGTCGGGAAATCTTAAAGTAGATACCCACTTGCAGATTATTAATCTATCTTCCTTGCTCAATGTGTATTGTGCAATCGGCTTACTTAATTGTCCAGCAGTGCCCCTTTGTATCAAGTTCAGATAAGGACGCTTGCATATCTCGGCAATGTCTTGTCTTGCTTTTGGATTGTCCTTCGTCTTTCCTTTAATGTCCATGACGGTATTGAAGACATTATCGAACACATTCTTTTCGATATACATAACATCAAGATTATGCCTTATAAGATTATCTTTCCAATAAGGCAAGTCCCAGAAGATACTCCGTTTGGTCCAGTTATGGGTTTGTTCGATCCCATCGACACGATTGTTTGATGGATCTTCCATTACAGTAGACAAATCCTTTACATCTTCCTAAATATCGTATCCCGACAATCTGGCAGGCGGATGAGAAAATTCTTGTTTTCCAGCTCTGAATGCGTCCTTGTTCTTTCTCCAAGGATGACTCGCGGGAAGAAATTGACGATGACAATCAAAGAAAGAAGTTTTTCCTCCATGCTTAAGGCGGAATGCCTTACTATTTTGCATGCATATCGGACAAGACCGGGTGCCGTGAGTACTCCATCCCGACAGCATACCGTATGCGAGAAAATCATTGATTGTCCACATCAGTGAAGCTCTCATCTGAAAGTTCTGTTTTCTGGAAATATCATCGGTCGTGACGCCGATCTCCCATAGCTGTTTCAGCTCATCCACCAACGGCTGTAAATATATATCGATATTCTTCGTCGGATTTTTGGGACCCGGTATGATAGCTGTCAAGAACATATAATGAGTCTTTATACACATCCATGGTGGCAGATTGTAAGGGGTCAGAATGACCGGCCAGCAGGAGTATTAAGATCCCGACTGCCCGAAAGGGGCGAATCCATCAGAACATAGCCCCATGCGTACATTTCTGGGCTCTGCAGCAAAATCTGGATGGCGAAAATCAAAATATTTCCACACCTCTCCATCTGAAGGATGTGATAATTCTCCATCGTCCTTTGTGCGTTCTTTGTTGTGCCACGTCATATATTCTGCTGTATTCTGAGACATATACATCCTCTGCAAGCGCTTCGTGATGGACAAGTAATGCATATACTTGTAAGGACGTCGTTTTCTAGTTGACTTTCCTTTTCCCCTGACTTCCTTGTAACGATCCGCATTACAGAAGCGGCAACTTTCTACATCCTCGTTCTCCTTGTAGTATAACATGCATCCGTTGCGACAATAATCTATCTTGTCGTACCCGAGTCCCAGTTGTCGGACCATCATCTTCGACTTGTAGAAGTTTTTTGGAAGCTCTTTTGACTCCTTCGGTAACACCTCCTTCATTAGTTGTGTAATCCGATCATAGCAAGTTTGTGGCAAGTTAAAATCGGACTTTATGTTCAACAACCGCATCGTCACTGATAGTACGGAATGTGGATCACAATAAGGATATAAAGAAGTTTCAGCATCCTGAAACATATCATAGAACTCCTTCGCCTCGGGATTAGGATCCTTCGGATCAAAATTAGGCCCTGCCACGTCGTACACCATATATCGTACAAGGTTCTGCACGTCTTCATAATCAACGGAGCATTCGTCTTCATCGACGACAAAATCTGCAGCAGCATTATCATCAAAAGCATAAGTAGCAGCATTCGCAACCTGTCTTTCGGCATATAGTTCACCTTGCGATGACCACAGGCCGTAATCACGTACGAAACCCTTACGGGTCAAATGATCTCTTACACTCACCACTTCTTCGTAACGTCTATTGCGACAATTACGACATGGACACTTGATTTTTTTACCGTCCATAAACTGAGCTTTACTCATGGCATACTTAAGAAACACTTCCACGCCTGCCTGAAAATCGTCACTCACACCTATTCTTCTCTCGTGTTGTCATTTGTACATCCATGTACGATCAACGAAATAACGATCCATCACAGATTAGATGTAAAAATCTGTATAGTAAGACAAACTAAACAGAATTAGTATATAATCATGTAACTGGTGGATCTGCTAGTATTCTAGCTCGAGAAGAGAAAAATCTAAATACAGTTGTTACTAATAGTTCGATACCGATCCGCTAGTATTCCAGCATGGTTTAAAGTATCGGCCGATACCGATCCGATACGCCCGATACCGATACGGTTTGGCATGTTCCGATCCGATACCGACCGATACCAAATATTGACCGATACCGACATTAGGGGTCTTTGTTCCTGTCAATTCGGCAAAACCAATCGGTAAGGGTGACTACTATTTCATATAATTTTAAAACTACTAAGAAATAACGCTGAAATACTTAAAATTATGCCTAAATATTTAAAATATATATTTTTAAATGTAAATAATTTATTAATAATTATTTGTTTTCCGATACCAAAGTCCGATACTCTGATATGATACCGCCGATACTACCGATATCGCCGATACCAATACTCATAGGAATAGTCCGAAACCGATTCCGATACCGATATTGTGAACTTTGACCGATAGTGCGATACCGATACCGATAGTGCGATACCGATACCAAACTGAGTTAATCTATCTATTTCTAAATTGCAAGAGTCAACTTCTAGGATATGGGAGCTGTATCATAAATATCTAGTCTAAAATTAACTTGGTTAGGATACTAGAGTGTCCTTATTATCTAGCAAGCACTACCTTAGTCTAGTCACACTAGCATTAATTACCTATAATTCCTACCATGTCTACAATCACACATTACACCCTAAGCCGTCCTGCATGCTAATAGGCATGGTAGGCCTGCATTTTCATTCCCCACTCTCTAAAGCACGCGTACACATATATATGTATATCACAGTTAGACGTATAGATATATACATCTATAGAAGCACACAACTGACTTATGCAGATGAAGAACTCGCACTGTCCTTGACACAGTGAACATATACACCATGAACCCAAACTCCATATTCACATTTACTAATCCAAACACCACCAAACTAATGGATAACACCCAATATGGATAACACATTATTTAGCCAATATATAAACTCAGATAATTTGATAAGCAAAGCCCCCCCCGCCGCCCCCGATCCGCCGCCCAGCCCCCGACGCCCCTGCCCCAGGAGATAGATTAAATTTGGGGGGAATGCGAAAAGTTCCCCCCGCCTTTTCATTTAAGTCTGGAACGTAAATTTAGCGGCGGAATAGCGACTACTAATAATCCGTTGCCAATTAGTCGCTATTATTGATTATCCGACTGAATATCCGTCGCTATGTAGTCAAAAAAATGTACCGCCAATTTCATACACAATTCCCGCCAAATAATCGACTACGTAGCGACTAATGTCCATCCGTCGCTATAATTTCGACAACGTAGCGACGGATATGCGACCTTTCCTCCTCCTAAAATTGAAATAAAAATGGTAAAGGCATGTGGTCGATAATCAGTCGGTGAGCGGCCACGAAGCCGTCGCTAAAGCCGACTGAAAAATTCCGTCGCTAAATATCAGTCGCTAAATTAGTGTATTTTGGTAGTGGTATTAGTTTTTTTTTCTCTTTTCTATGATCTAGATCGCAACTTCTTACAGCATGAATTGTTATCGATGGTTTCCCATCGATACCCCCTTGTGTCTTCTCACCCCCTTACGAATTCTAAATTTCGAGGACGAAATTCTTTTAAGTTAGGTAGGATGTAAAACCGCTAAATTTTTACTATATTTTTATTATATCAATTTTGGTACTGATTTAAAATTTTTATACTGTATGTCACTTAGTCATATTGTACGTCGTATGTGAAATTTTCGTTTGCTCGACGAGTACGAATATGTGCGAGCGTACATATTTTATAAAAACATTTTTTTCTATTTTATTATACACTTTCAAAATTATATAATTATTAATTCTTGCTATAAAAGACCTTTTGTTTTTAGCAGTTATTAATCATAAATAATATTTTATTGTATACTAGGAAAAGCATAATCATGTATGCATTATTCGTGCATACATATATTTCGTAATTATTTATTAGTCCATTTATAATAAAAATGTAATTTTTGAGATTTAATAATATTAATATTTTATTGTTCAAAAAGATATTTAAAAATATTTATTATTTTCAAAATTTATATATTAGTATTTTTGGAAAATATATTTGGAAGTTATTGTAGCCATTTAAATCTTGATTTGATTTTTGAAATTATTTAAATAGTTAAATATTTAAAAATTTGATTTATCCTATTCGATTTTGAACTAAAATTTAATTTGATTTAAATTAGATTTGTATTTGGAATTGGATTTGATTGCTTCTAAATTTAAACTACGAATTATCTATTTTGGGGTTTAAAATATTCCTAGTACATATCCAATTGGGAATTCCCACATCCTATAAATAGGCAGGTACTCCTCCAACTTTTATTAATTTCTCCACAAATCACATCCATAAATATTTCTACCATCTACAACGTGCCGTGCATCGTGTCCGTGTCCCCTTCCCGTTCTTATTCCAATATATTTACATATACATTTATGTTCCCGTGTCGGACACACCCCGACACCAAATCCTAAACCTAAACCAAGCTTTGTCCCGCCCAGCCACCAAACCACCTAGCCACAGTTTCCTTCCCCCTCGACGACTCCACACCCTACCACCATACCGCGCCGCCGCTCCGGCCCAAACCGCAGCCACCCATCGACATCACCCACGCATCGTCCACCTCGCTCCTCCTCACAGAGACCACCAAAGAAACCCTGTCACCACCGTCACCGAAACCACCACCATTACAACCACGACCCCCAAACACCCAGACCCGACACAAACCAGCCGAGAACCACCCGACCAACTCCGGCCTCGACTTAGCATCCGTCACCCATCTCCGCCACCATCGACCAAACCCCCACCATCACCAGCGTCACCACGCCATCTCTCCGTCAACACCAGAAAAGAAAAATAAAAATAAAAACCACCACTTACCTCCGTCGACTCCACCGGCGTCCGCCTAGACCCGGCGATCGCCACTCCAAGCCGTCGCAACCAGCCTCGCTTTGGTCGTCCCTTCGCCGCACCCAGAAACCCTAGTCTCCGCCTTGACTGACCCTCGTCGCCGGACCCCGGCCGCGTCGCCGTGAGCACCCGACTTCTCGCGCCGCGTTCTCCGCCGTCGGCGACTCCGACTCCCCGAACCCCCGTCTCCGACCGCTCCCTCCGCCGTCGAACCCACGGGAAGAATCCGCCGCCCAGCGCGCTCCACTCCGGCCCAATTTCTCTCCGCCGCATCCAAACAAGCCCGGTCTCCTCGTCATCCCGACGAGCTCGCCTCCGTACAGCGCCGCCAAGCAGCGCCCCTTCCGTTCCTCCATCAGCCACCGCTCCGCCTCACTCCCCTTCACCCGTCGACCCACCGCTCTTCCGTCGATCCGCTCACCTACTCCCGTCACCTCTTTTCCTTTCCCCTCTCTCCCGCGTTCCTCTCCTCCGACGATCGCCGCGAGCGCCTGGTCGACAAACCCTCCGCCGCCGTGATTCTCCCGCCGTCCTTCGATCCGACCAAGCCGCCGCCGCTCGTCCTTACCTTCTCGCTCTCTCTCTCTCCTTGTTTCTCCTTTCTTTTTGTTTTCTTGGTAAAGTCTTCCATAGGAAGACAGCAGCAAATACTAAAGTCTTTCTAAATTTTTTTAATGTTAATTAGTATATATCTATAAGTTATTATTATTATTATTATTATTATTATTATTTTTATTATTATTATTATTATTAAAAAGAGTGCTATAAGTTATAAATTATTATTATTATTATTATTATTATTATTATTATTATTATTATTTGATTGCTAATAGATACATTAAAATTTGTTTATATTACTAATACATATTCTTAAATTATTTGGTAGCAAAAAAATATAGCATTGGAATTTCAAGTTAGGATTTGGCTTTTTAGACCATTTTATATATATATTTCACTTAAAATTTTATTATGGGTGTTGGCTCTAAAATAATTTATTAGGATATCAAAATCTTTTATGTTCTTCAAAGTATTATGTAAAAACGATATTTTAAAAAGTTATAAATATTTCTCAATTTTTGAATAATCAATAAAAGTATAGATTTTATCAAGATTTTATTTCTACAGAATTTGTTTCTTAGCCTTAAATAAATTTTCTAACAATATTTTGTTTCGCTTAAAATATTATTGATTTATAAAATATGGGTTTCAGCGTAGAATATTATGTTGACAAAACTTACAGTTTTGCCTTAAATGACTTTCGATTTTTGGGTATTAGTTTGAAAGCATATTTTGACTAATAATTTATATTTCAAATATTATAAAATATATATTATTTGACTGCCTTCGACTTCTTTCCATCTCATGATTTAAGCCCATTGTTCCTATTCCTTCGCCTGTCCGAGACTACCTTATGTCGACCCTAACCAAATTGACCGTCTTGGACTTGATGGAACCATCCATGCCGCCAACAGAGGTCTCCTTGTGTAGTGATTTCACCGAAGTCGCAGTTCATGCCACCTTGATCAACGTAGCACACCAAGTATCCTACCAGGCAAGATACCTTGCCATTTGCTGTTTAATTATTTTAGCTCATATTTCATGCATGTTCATTATTTTCTTTATGCAAAATAAACTGTGATACATGGCATAACCTGTTAGAATTTACTGTTCAGTTTCTTGCTATGTATTATTCTCTTACACATTAAACCTAGATTTAAGGGACCACCTTTGTGTGTTGTATTCATGGCCTTGACACGTTGTACCACGAAGTTGTGTGTCGTATGTAGAACACGGAAGTGCGTGATTGGCTGGCCACCAATGCGTACAAGCCATGCGATAGGAATAACCGCTAATAGAGGTTGCATGCTAGTTTGACTTAACGGTTATAGAGTTAGCATTGGGCGGGAAGAACATGATTGGAAGTTGACTACCACCCTATCTATCGTAGACTCGCTCGCTACTGAGGAACGATAGGTAGACTATATGCTATAGACTCGCTCGATACTGAGGAATAGTATATGGTGTTGTGACTCGCTACTGAGGTACTGTATTGGTATTTTCTTGACTTGACCGGGTAGTCATACGACCATGAACTGTTCTTAAAACTGCATTCACCTAGATTTGGTTAGGCACCCTTATCCGTTAGGTACGAGTACTTTTGGTTTGGGTACTTGTATCTGACCGTGGCTTGGAACAATAACTTATCGCGGATTAGTTCGTCACATCTTGTCCTTGTTTGGTTGTAGGTGTGACTTACTACTTCGATGAGAAGGTATTGAACCTTGTTGGGGTCCGGATACCATATTAGATTATTAGCATGGAAAGATACGTTACCGTGAATTAGTTTACCATCTCCTGTCCTTGTTTGGTTGGGGGGATGGTACGCTCGTTCAGTAGGTGCGTATTGGACCATGTTATAATTTGATTGACTTACTTATTTGAGCAATATTTATTCAGTTTATATGGCATGATATTATGTGTCTTGTTACGTCCCTCTAAGGACCTGGTTATCTCTCCAGGTGTGTGCTATTGGCTTTCGCAGGTGTTCTAGCTCTAGCCGTGATCATTGCTATTCTTCGAGGATGATTGCACTTGGATCGTCTTCGCTTCGCTCACCAAATTCATTTTTTTACTCATATATTTTTCCTTTACTTGTTGGTAGTAAATTTGTCTCCGCCCAACATATTGTATCAAGACAAATCGTTATCTTTATATGATATCTTTTATTCCTTTATTTTGTGTGGATGAGATTAGTTATGGTTCTATTGCATTTTACAGCTTATGCATTTATACGAGGCTTCCATATATTGGAGTATACTTCGTATGAATACAGTTGGCATGTCTACGTTCCTAGTCCTACGTATTTTGGGAATGGGGCGTTACACTGTATTTATACAGTGGAGTGAGACTTCACCTCTTTTCCTATCCGATGTGGGACTAAAATACTAATACTCAAAAATAGAGTTTGATATTTTAGATCATCCCACAATCAGCATAGAAGTGTGCCAGTCCACGCCTACCCCCGAACACTCCCGTATATGCACGAGACATCTTGGAGTCCGTATCCGAGTCCGAGTCCGCACAACAAAAATCAACTTGCATCCTTGTTAGAATTAATCATTGTTCCTTCTAGGAAAATACTCCCACATGGCACATACTTGTGCCCCACTATACCTCATGTACACACCTCAACACAAGCAATGCATTATATTGAGATACTCACCATTTGATGTAGCCGATGTGGAACTATCTTTTCTAGTCCAAAGGCAAAAATACCAACAATCCTCCATGTATCTCAATATATGGGTTGAGCGTTCCCCACAATGACTGCCCATCATGCATTAGGAGAGATTTCGCTACGACTTGAATCTTTCCGTATAGGTTAAATAATAGTATGATACAAGAATGGACTAAGCCTTGAATTCTGTACCATAACTGTAATTCTTCCTACTCACATAATGACGTCAACTGTGCTTCTGGCTGCATATTAAAGGCCTTGTGCCAGCCTGGTTTCAGTGTATAATTTTTGGACGTCTACAAGTTTACCCTCAAGAGACGGCCTGATATCTCTGTCCATACACTATAGGTGAGTTCTTTATAAAGAGTCATGGTATGAAGCATTGTGCTTCTTTGCGGTGCTACGCCGCTATGACATGGATTAAAGCTGAGGCTTTATCCCACCTGGGTACCTCATCGTAGTGTCATACTACTATAGCATGAGGTCAAAAGCCTTTTCGTAGTGCCAAACTACCCAGCATGAAGCCTTGCGCTTTCGTGCGATGTTACGCCGCTATGACATGGCTCGCGAAGTCGAAGCTTTACCCTACCTGGTACATCTTCGTGGTGTCATGCCACTGTAACATAAGGACATCGTCCTCTTTGTAGTGCTGTCTACCTCTCTTTATTATGATTACAATACAATATTAGGCTACCTGTCTATTTGTGGTGCTACTCCGCTGTGACTTGGCTTGCAAAGCCAAGGCATTACCCCTACCTGGGAACCTCATGGTGGAGTCACCCCACTATAGCATGGAGTTATACTCCTTGTAGTGCTGCTCTACCGTACGTCCTGTAAAGCACTCCAGGCATTCACTCTGCCTGAGAACTCATTAAGACATTTAAGCCAACCTTCCCACAGGATCCATTTTTCGCAGAAAACAACAGTAGACAACAGTAGTTGTAGGTCCGTAACCTCTCCATGTCACAGAGGACAAGTACCCACAATTCCTGATATTCTTCTGGTTAATAGTCCTCCCTTGAACCAAAAGCTAGATGCCTAGTAGATTTCTCTTTGAACTAATAGTATAATACTTTATGGTAGGATTGTAATAACACAATATCAGAATACCTTCAAGCCCATTTTACAAGCTGTGTCATCGACCAGCTGGCGCTTGAGGCCCTTGGTGAACGGATCCTCCAGGTTCTCCTGACTCCGAACATCAATCACTGCAATAACACCCCTTTTGATGAGATCGTGTACTTCCCTGTGCTTCAACCGCACAGTTCTCTTCTTCCCATTGAGGAGGTCATTTGATGCCACCGTCGCAGTCGCCTGATTGTCGTAGTATATCGGTATCGCCGGTATTTGCGCCCCAACCACTGAAAGATCATACATGAGCTCCCGAAGCCATTCTGCTTCCTCCGTTGCGGTATCAAGTGCAAAGAACTCAGATTCTATGGATGACCGCGAGAGCATAGTCTGCTTCTTCGATTTCTACGATATAGCAGTTCCATCCATTATGAAAATGTATCCACCTGTGGACCTCTCGCTCTCCACTTCTGAGCACCAGCTGGCATCACTGAAGCCTTTCACTACCTGTGGGTCTCCGCTGTAGTGCAGTGCATATGTCTGAGTCTTCTTAAGATATCTCATAACCCGTTTCACAGCTTTCCACTGCTCAATGCCTGGGTTGCTCGTGAAACGACTCAGCATTCCTATGGCGAAAGCTATGTCAGGTCTTGTGGCAGTAGTAGCATACATCGAACTCCCGATTACGCTTGTATACTCCAGTTGCCTGACGCTTTTCCCCGAATTAGGCTTCAGCTTCAGATCACTCTTGTACGGCGTATCGATCCCTGGAAGATCCTGATAGCCATAACGAGTGATCATCTTCTCAAAATAATAAGACTGTGACAGCGCTAGTCCAGTGTCTGTCCGGATGATCTTGAGTCCCAAGATAACATCAGCACCCCCAAGTCCTTCATACTGAACTTCGTCGAGAGGAACTTCTTTGTCTCCGTGACACAACTTATATACGTACCTAGGATTAGCATGTCGTCCACGTATAGACAAACGATGAATCCTCTTCTGTCACGACCCGGTTCCTAAATATTTGGGTCGAATCGGATCATGCCCAGCCTGCACCGTTGATGAGACGACGGCAGTAAGCTGTAATCCATATGTAGGTGATCAACAACATTTGAAACTAAGTTTGCCACAACCTTTATTTAAATGATAATTTAAAACTTGTTCTGTTACAAGGATTCATAAACTAGAAATAACATAGAAACAACTAAACTCTCAAACTAAAGTAGCATCTATGGAGACGCCACAACATTCTCCTCAGATGGAAGTAACGCCGGGTACAAATCAGGATCATAGTAGCTATTGATCAGCATCTCCAGGTCATCAGTAGTACCTACGGAGATCCAGTCAGGAAAAGAGCAAAGTACAATTCATGCAAATTTTAACAATTAAAATGACAATTAATATCATGCACTTTTAAACAGTTTGAAGATGAACAGTTTTGAAATAATACAGTACAGTGATGTGAATAGATAATGAATATGACCGGATTGGGTTACAGTAGTATCCTAGCGATACGGTATGGCTTGTCCCCGTGTGAAGAGGGGAAAGCTAATACAGTCAGTTATCCTAATTTTTGGATTTGGTCATATCCACTACTCTACTCCCCCAGTCCCCAACTGTACGGTCAGTACTCTCGAAAGAGTTTGTGTATAACAGTGGTTTAAACTTGCAATGAAATGATTGTTAAAATAATCGTAAATTTACATAAATGTACTTGCCTTAAACTTCTCAGGTTGGACGAGATTGGTACTTCGGGATTTGAACAGTCACACTCTTCCTTGAAATCCTACATTCCGGGAATTTGTCTCAGAAACCACAACTCTAGAATTATCTAGTTACAATCTCTAGATTTTTGTCTCCTTGTCAATTTTAGTCTTGTATTAACCAACACAATCAAAAACACGTTTTTCTAGTGCGTTACATTTAAGGAAATCTAAATTTATATTTTATTTCGGAAAACTTGTTTTTATCAATTTATTGGGAAATAGTTAGTATTTTATAATTATATATATAAATATATTTTCTTTTCTTTAAATGAGAAAATCATGAATTTTTAACTAATAATTAATATTAATATTAATTAATCCTACTCGTTCACAATCCCAGAAAATCCACAGCTACTTCCTACTTATTACAAATTTACAAAAATAGATAAATAGGCTTATGCCCTTACATTCCCACAAATTGAAATAAGAGAAGATTGTTAATCTCAAAAATTTCCTACAAAATAATATTATTAATAACTAATAATTCCTAAATTAAATTATAAAAGTAATATGAGTCTCAGACTCTGGTCCAGTCGTCATATTCAGCTATTCTGCCTCAACGTCCCGACAAACCGGTGCGTTTGCATTTTACTGGGGCCCATTGACCATTAAGGTCGTCGCCCGCATATAATATTATTAAAGTAATATTTATCCGAAAAGTTATTTTTTATATTTTGTAAAAATTTCGGCATCATTCCCTCTATTTTGGTCAACCCAAAAACTGGGAAATGCTCCGTTTACCTGCAAAATTATTCCCAAAATCCGAAATATATAACCTTCCACAGAAAATACTTTTTTTTTCAAAGCCAAACTAGCATTCCCGAAAACCCGAAACCATATCGAAAATTTCACAGAACTATATTCTTTCAAAACCAGAACTCTTCCAGAACCAATTCCCAACAAAGACAGATGAAAAAAATGTATCAAACTCCAAACTCAATTTTAATCCTGAAAAATTCCCAAAAAACCCGAGAATTGAAAACACAGAACCATTCCGAAAATTTTTCGAAAAACCCGAGAATCCACAGAACGTTGTTCTGTCTGAATAATCCAACAGAAGCAAACCAGCAGCATCTGAATATCCGAAGAACTCGGAAAAACCGAAACAGTAACGTAGTCGCTACGTTACCAAAAACTAAATTCCCGATGGAATTGGTAGGACCAGAATATCATCATTGACAAAAGAAATTAACGGGTCAGAGTTTACCCAAAAATGACAACGGAAATCCCGAAGTGAACTCGGAAAGGAAACGTCACGGGCTCAGAAACGGGAACACCGACAGAGCACACGGGGCCACGCGGGTCAGCACCGGGGAGCAGATCGGAGTCGACGGACAACGGCCACCGGGGTCGAGCACCGGCGTCAGCGGCGGCGGGCGACGGGTTCGCCGGTGGGCGGACACGGAACGGCCGCGGGATCGGGGCGCCGGGGTCGAGAAACGCGCTGGGAGCTCGGGTCGGCCTCAGGAGGTGGATCGAGCTCCGATTTGCCAGAATTTTGCCGGAGAAAAGGGTTGGGAACTATGGATTTGAGAAAGAATTTTGTGGTGTGGAGAAGAGGGTTGGGGAGAAATGGTTTGGGATGGAGGGTTTGCAATAGAGGGCTTATATAGGAAAGAGGGAGGAGGAGTTACCGGAGTTGGAGAGCCACCATCAAGGCAGGCGGCGGCCAAGGGAGGCAAAGGGTCGACGTTGAAGTCTGGAAGAGGAAGAAGAAAACCTTCGGTTACTCTTCCCTACAGCACAGCAACCAAAAGAAGAATGAATGAATCATTCAACTAACCTAATGGGTTTAACTTAAAGGAAAGAATGAATGAATCATTCAACTAACCTTCAGTTACTCTTAAAGGATTTAACAAATGGGCTTTAAAAATGGGATTTGGGCTTTGGGCCCTGAGAACGGATTTAAAACTTTGGTAAAATAATTTTAAGGCTTTGGCAAAAATGAATAATTTTTTTTTAGAAAATATATAACTAATATTTTTAAAACTCAATTTAATAATTTTAGTGTCTAACGGGTTCGTACTGGTTCGGGTCTGGTTGTCAAACAAAATTCCATGTTAATTATTTAAAAAAATGTCTTTCATAAATTCACAATAATATTTAATACTAATCTAGCATAAAAATTTATTTAACAACACACAAAATAATGAAAACTAATTCCTAAAATTGCGGGTTTCACAACCTTCCCTCCTTAGAAAATTTTGCCCTCGAAATTTAAAGAGTTGGGTTAGAAATTACCTCAGGTCTCAAACAAATACGGGTACTTCTCCCGCATCTCATCCCCTCGTTCCCAGGTAGACTCGCCTGGGGAATCATGCCTCCACATTACTCGAACTATCGGAGTCACCGAGGTCCTGGTCTTCTTCTCGCCTCGGTCTAAAATCGCCACTGGCTTCTCAAGCATAGTGAGGCTCGGTCCAATCTCCAGCTCTGAGTGGTCTAAGATGTGATTCTCATCAGGGACGTAGCCTCTGAGCTGTGAGACGTAGAAGACGTTGTGCACGCCCTCTAGATTAGCTGGTAGAGCTAACCTATATGCCACTTCTCCAATCCGACTCAGAACTTCAAATGGTCCAATGTACCTGGGACTCAGCTTCCTAGTTCTGCCAAATCTGATTGTACCTCTGGTAGGAGAAATCTTCACAAAAACTTTATCTCCTTTTTCAAACTCAAGTGGTCGACGATTGTTGTCTGCCCAATGCTTCTGTCTGTCCTGGGCAATTCTGAGCTTGTCTCTGATTATCTTCACCTTCTCTACTGCGTCGGTCACCATCTCTGGGCCCAGCAGTACTCTTTTTCCTACGTCGTCCCATGCCAATGGTGTACGGCAATGACGTCCATACAGAGCCTCAAATGGGGTCATACCAATGCTAGCTTGGTAGCTGTTATTATAAGAAAACTCTACCAAGTGCAAATGGTCTTCCCACGATCCTCCGAACTCCAAGACACACGATCTCAGCATATCCTCCAGTGTCTGAATCATCCTCTCTGATTGACCATCTGTCTGGGAGTGATAGGCAGTGCTGAACTTCAACTGTGTCCCCAGGCTGTCATGCAAACTTTTCCAAAAGTGAGAGGTAAAACGAGTGTCTCGGTCAGATACAATGCTTACCGGTACTCCATGAATCCGGTAGATGTGTCGTATGTATAGTGCCGCCAACTTCTCAGTGGATAAACCAACCTTGAAGGGGATAAAGTGAGCTGACTTGGTTAGTCGGTCCACTATAACCCAGATGGTATCCTTTCCTCCTTGGGAACGAGGCAAACCTGATACGAAGTCCATTGTGATGTGCTCCCACTTCCACTCCGGAATGTCCAGCGGTTGTAGAAGTCCTGCGGGTCTCTGTCTACTGGCCTTCACTTGCTGACAGATCAAACATCTCGCCACGAATCTGGACACATCTTTCTTCATTCTATACCACCAAACAATAGTGCGCATATCCCGATACATCTTATTAGCTCCAGGATGTATAGAATACTGCGACTGGTGCACATCCTTCATCAGTTCGTTCTTCAGTTCGCTAGATGGTATACAAAGCCTCGTACCATTCTTCAAAGCTCCATCGCTGGCGATTGAGAAACCCTCAAGTGTTCCTGCCAACACTTGGTCTCTCAGTTTGCAAAGTGCCTCGTCTTGAAACTGAGTCTCCTTGATCTTGTCCATCAGATACGAGCTCACTTGCAACTTCATCAGTACTGAATCAGCATCCAGCTCCATCCTTCTATCTCCAGGCATTATGATCTCTAATTCAAGCTTCTCGATGTCTTCTAGCAGATGCCGCTCCTTGGTCAAGAACATCGCCACTGGGTATCTACTAAGTGCATCAGCGACCACATTAGCCTTACCCGGGTGGTATTGTAGGTTGATGTCAAAGTCCTTCATTAGCTCTAGCCATCTTCTTTGCCTCATGTTCAACTCTTTCTGACTGAAAACATACTTCAGACTTTTGTGGTCTGTGTATATCTTCACTCTCTCTCCATACAGATAGTGCTTCCATAGCTTCAACGCAAAGATAACTGTCGCCAGCTCCAGGTCATGTGTGGGGTAAGTCTTCTCATGAGTCCACAATTGCCTAGATGCATAAGCAATCACTTTCCCATTCTGTTGAAGAACACATCCCAGTCCTTTTCCAGAGGCATCACTGTAGATTATAAAATCACCGGATCCTGCGGGTAGCACAAGAATTGGTACAGTGGTAAGCCTCTTCTTCAGCTCGTCAAATGCCGCCTGACACTCTTTCGTCCAGACGAACTCTTCATTCTTCCGAGTAAGCTTCGTCATCGGTTCGGCAATTCTAGCAAAGTCCTTCACGAACTTCCGGTAGTATCCCGCCAAACCCAAGAAACTCCTGATTTCAGCAACTGAGCTTGGGGTAGACCACTTCTTCACAGCGGCTATCTTCTTCGGGTCCACAGAAATTCCTTCTCCTGTGACAACATGGCCAAGAAAATCTACCTTGTCTAAAAAAATTCACACTTGGAAAGCTTACCATACAGCTTCTCCTTCCTCAAAGTTTCCAGAACTTTCCTGAGGTGCTCTTTGTGCTCCTCCTCCGTTTTCGAATAGATCAGTATGTCATCAATGAAGACGACAACAAACTGGTCTAAGTATTCATGAAAAACCTTGTTCATAAGGTTCATGAACACTGCAGGAGCATTTGTCAGTCCAAACGGCATGACCAAGAATTCAAACTGCCCATACTTTGTGTTGAATGCCGTTTTAGGAATATCTTCCTTCCTGACCTTGATCTGATGATAGCCAGATCTGAGGTCTATCTTGGAAAACACCTTGGCTCCGCTCAATTGATCAAATAAATCATCGATCCGGGGCAGCGGGTACTTGTTCTTGATGGTGATATTGTTCAGTGCCCGGTAGTCGATGCACATCCGTACCGTTCTGTCCTTCTTGGGCACAAACAAGATAGGTGCTCCCTAGGGTGAAGCTCCGTCTCGAATGAATCCCAGAGCCTTCAGTTCATTGATCTGGTCCTTCATCTCCTTGGCCTCCTTCGGGTTGACTCTGTAGCATCCTTTAGAAATAGGGGGAGAGCCAGGGACTAGGTCAATGGTGAATTCTATGTCCCGATCTGGGGGTAGCCCAGACAGACTATCAGGAAAAACATCTATGAATTCCGCTATGATAGGGTGCGGAGGGCCGGACTCTTCAGTGATAGAGGTATAGGTAACACATTCCATCTCCTCCGGAGTTCGAGAGATTTCAAACTCCGGTTCTCCAGGTGGGCTGAAGACTACACATCCTCGATGATAGTCTATCAGCGCATGCTGCTTACTCAACCAGTCCATCCCTAGGACTACATCATAGTTAGGTAAGGGCATGACAAGCAAAGGTGCTATAAAGTTATGGCCAGCTATGGTGATAGGGCATTCACAGATCTCAGTAATAGGTAGGGGTCGTCCTCCAGTCATAACCCTACAGATCTTCTTGCTAAAGCCAGTAACTATATGGTGTGCAGATATGAATTTGGTGGCTATGAAACTATGTGATACTCCCGAATCAAATAAAGCTAAGGTATGGTAGGAATGCAAATAGATAGAACCTGATATGACATCCGCTACAGGTGTAGCACCCAGTTTTCCAAATGAGGGTAATTTTGAAATTTCGTGTTTATAATTATTTTAATAATGATATTTAATTCATGATATAATTTTTGGTGATTTTAAATCATTTTAACATTATTTAAATTAATGACTTGTGGTTTTGACGTTTTGCTAGTGAAACCCTAGAGACTGTTTGACCTAGAGCCTAACCATGTGATTATAATATTTTAATGTTATTTTTGGCCTAAGAATATTTTTTGCATTTGACCTCTTTGATATTATTTTATTATTTATGATATTGTTTTGGGGTTATTTGAGTCGGGTTCGAATTTCAACTCAATCCGACTTGAAGCGGGGACCCGGGGGTAGTTTGACTCTAGTGGGACCCACACACTAGTTAGGCATGGCCCACATGATATTAATTTTAGTCCACATGATAGAAATATTTTAGTTAGAGGTTAGACTAATTATTATGGATAAGGTTAGTGTGATTAGAGACTTTTGAATGACTAATTTAGCCCCAACCAATTAGCCCTTTCCTAATACTCATAGAATAGGTTAGTAGGGGCTTTTGGACTTTTCCTAATAGGATAAAACTACCTTTATGGCCAGCCACAATAAGGATAGGGTTGAGCCTCCTATTTGTCATTATCCATCTATTTTTCTCTCTCTTGTTCTTTCCCAAATTCCTAGAGAGCAATTCCTAGCAATTTCTCCACCAAATCCTTCCATTTCACCACCAAATCTTCTTCTTTCCTTCTCCATTCTAGCCAATGAGGAAGCTACCCAAGTTTGGGAGGATTCGGAGCTCGTTCGTGTCCTTTTGGAATCTTTACGTGTCGGTGTCGCTCCGGGAAGGCTTTTCTTCGATTCGATCTACCGGGAGGTATAAATCTCTTCTCCTTTTCATTTTCTCATGCATATAGGTCTATTTTAAACCCATAGGAATGACCCCCATGGTTGTATCTCCATTTGTGTCTATTTTGTGTCCATTTGGAGGTCATAGGAGTGTCCTTTGTGTTGTGGATGTGTTCATGTTACATATATAGATTTATATATATATATTGTAATGAGAGTGTATCTATATTTATATATGTAATAAATGGTTCATGTTGATTATATAATCAAATTTGTGAGTGTGGTTCCTCATATTATTATTGCTATTATTGTTGTGGATAATTAGGATATATATTGTGTATTCTTTTGGCTCAAACTATCTAAATCCGTCATGATTTTTATCCACGTTTTTAATTTCAGCCCTAACTTAGAAATGTCATAACTTCTAGCTCAAAGCTCGGTTTAATCTCCTGTTTTTTTTAAAAGAAGCGTATTGAAGTTAGCTTTCCAAAAATATGTATTAATAGGCCTAATTCTTTCTGTAACTTTCTAGAGAATTATTTGAGTGTCAGCTGTACGAAAGACAAACGCGTTCTCGGTGTTTTCGCAATTCCGGGAGTTTTCGGAAACGAAAACGCGATCCGTTTGAAGTTTCGAAAGCTAACACATAGATCTATAACATACTTTAATCCTAGATTTTAATTCATGCTGAGATGGTACAGTATTGATTATTAGTAGGAGTTACTATTCGGCATATGCATTTTGTGCACCCTTGTGTGTAATATAATGTTCTATTTGATTTTAACCCATGTTAATGTATATACATTATGTAACTAAATAGAGAATACAAGCATGAGTAAATGATTAAATAAATGATGTATGAGGTGATAATGTAAGCATGTATAAGTATGGCTTGAAATGAATATGTAGGTTCCATATTATGTATGTATGGTGCATATAGTGGTGCAAGAGAATAAATGAATGATGAATGAATGAAAGCATGAATGTAATGTAATAATAGATGTAATATATGAAATATACAAGTTAATAAGATATAATATTCTATGTTAACATAAATTCTATATTACCTCGTGTACCCCCTTACACAATGTTGACACTATCACACTTGACTCATTGTTCACTTACACTTTGACACTCTTTGATATGTATACACTATGTATGCCCATTTAACCCTCACTTGCCCCTTTGCCATATTCACATACACACACATAGCCTCTTAAATAAGTATTTATGAATATAGTTAACTTAGCTTATGTATGTATATTATATATATGTTAGCATATTGTGTTGTAATATATAAGTTTATATAACCATTTGAAATGCCATGATTATAGACCTAATGTTGAATACCAATATATGCATGTGTATATATGTGTAGACATATATAGTTTAAAGTAATAGATTACCTAGTGTATATCCAATGTGAATTCTTGCCTATTTGAGTATTGAATAATTGCATGCTATATGGAGTTAGGTGTATGTTGGCTTGTATAGCCTTGTATTGATGTGTGCTTGCTAGGATAAGTCTTGGTTAGGCCTAGTAAGACTTGCTGGGTTAGGACATGACCTAGTTTGACCTAGTTTGACTAGTGCAGTTGACAAGAGTTGACCAAGAGTTGACTTTGGCCTAGTTTGACCTAGATTCATGTAGAATACATTGTAGTGCTTTATATTACCCTTCTGGACATGTTGTGACTTGTGCTGTTCTAATTAGGAGCCAGACACCTCTCATCGGACAGTATCTTTACCTTGGACATTCAGATATCAGGCGAGTACATTCTCTGATCATTTCATATCCTGCTTAGAATTATATTCCTGCTTTAGATTACTATACTTGATGCTGTCACGACATTATCACGGATTAGTACTATACGGATCTCTTCATACGATGTTATCCCCCTCGGGAGCATCGGGTACATTGTGTCATGTGCATTTCACTTTCATCATGTACCCTTGTGCTTTTACCATACATGTACACTCTTGTGAATCTTGTACTCTCATGTTCACAGAGCCTTCATGTATACTATCATGTACACCCTTTTAAAGGCCACATATGATATCATGTACAATAACATAACCTGTTTAGATCCTTGTGTATTGATTGGGGAAACGGGGGAGTACTAGTAGTCATGTGAACAATTCCATAGTAGTGTAGATCATGTACAACTCTTTAGTATAGATCATGTACAAATCTGTTCCGTTTACATGTGCTATCTTATACTCTACATCACTAGCCACTGTTAGTTCTCTATTTATAGTAGATATTTCTATTACAGCTCTCTCCCTGTTTACATACTGTATTTCTTCAGATCATGTATCTTACTTTACTGCATGATAATATTTTCTAGCCTGCTATGAACTGTTGAGATGTAATGTGCTCGCTCCTGTCCTGACTGGACCTGTTGATAAATTTTACAGATGGCCTGGGATTGCCTGCTAGCCTAGAGGAGACACAGTAGGGGTTGTTTAGGTAGTTATTTCATTTTGTCTGGAGTTGTATTTACTTTGTGGATTACTGTATCTGTATTTGAGTTTTGAGATGTATTTCTGGGTTTATGTATCTTAGACACTTAGACTTCTATCTCCTGTATCTCTTTTGGATTTCATGTTTTATCTATCCTTATCATGCTCTACCTTAGATGTGATTGAGTCTGTATCTGCTATGTCACCCCCATTCGGGGAGTATAAACTGTTTAGTCTTATACTGTTAGATGCATTGAGACCTAGGACAACGTTCTACCGTCGACACTGCGGCGTAGGCTGGGCGTTGTTACGCTCTCGTGCCCTAACTCTAGGGCACGGGTTGTGACACATTTTTAGTGGTGGCCCATGCAGGTCGAGTTTGTGTAGTGGTATTCGAATTAGAGTACCACTATAGCCTGCAGTAGGATTAGGATATATTTTTGAAGATATTCAATCACAATTAGGATCCCTTGAGAGATTCCTGGGACGACCCTTGAGAATCTTGTTTAACTCCGATTTGTAAACCCTTTTCTTTTTCCTTGATTTGATTTATCTTTACATTCTGCTATTGAATTTGATTTTGATGGATTATTATTGAATTTGAGTTTGTATTTATTGATTTTGATGAAGATTGTTGAAATTTGAATCTTGATGTTAGCTATAGCATCCGAGTTTGTAGTTATATGATTTGAAGGATTTTGTTCATTTCTGAATTTTGATGTTCGTTGATAAATTTGATTTTTTTGGTATTCATTGTTGATTTAATTTAATTTTTGGCAAGATGAAATTATATGGGCTAGGTCATCTAAGTTATGGAAATCTTGTCTTCTATAGTCACATTAGCCAGCATGGTGAGGACATATAGTCTGATTTTGGATATATTTTTCGGGTGTGGAAATTTAAGGTTTTCGCAGCCAAGCTAGCGGCATCGCGAAAATGTTAAATACCATAATTCTAGAGGTATGTGCATAAGTCAAGGACTCTGTGATTATCGTAGCCTTGCTCACTAGTATGACGAGGATTTAGAGTACCATAATTTTGGATAGACGCATATGATTATCATATTGTACCTTAAATGTTTTCGAACATATTTTTGCTACTTTTGTTTCAGTCATTCAAAAAAAGAAGAAGGAATTATTGTTGTTTTGTTTTGTTTTGTTTCTCATTGTTTACTTAGGATGTAGCTTTAGCTATTTTTATAAACCTTGTGTAACTTTTTACAAAAATTTATTTCTTCTTAATACAATAAACTAATGATTTTGCTAGGCCTTATTTTGGATTTGGTATTATAATTCTTGTTTCAAAAAAAATGGGTCCCTCTTTTAAATAGATAAGCAGAACAGATTCTATTATCATTCTTTTCCTGCCAATATTTTTACTACCATCATTCCTTGTCTTATATACCTGTCCTGATTATATCAATTTCCTGTCTCGCATATAATTCTGTCAGCTATACCTTGACAACTCTTGAATCTTCATATCATTTTGCCTGAGAAATGTTAAGGAAGTGACGTAAATTATGTAGCTCAGAGGAGACGTAACTGGTTATTTTATGATGATCTAAAGGAAATCAAATGTGGAGTGTTCCATATGGAAACTTGAGATAGAAATGTGGTAAAGGTCTCGAATAGAATAAAGAGATGTATACTGCCAATCTGGAAATAATTATATTTAGAGAAATTTTGGGGTTATGAGATAGTTTATAGGTGTATTCAAAACTAATGAGGATATCAGAGGTCAACCTAGTTTTGAGAACTTAGAAAATCTTGGTTATTGATTCTGGGGAAAACTTTTACTCTGAGGCTATGTAGAAGGTTAGTAATGGAAAAGAGAAGTTAATTGTGTTTAATAAAGATATTAAACAAGATGTTACGAGGAAATGACTAGGGATAGAGAGAGCACAAAGTTATGGAAGTTTAGAAATTGTTGTGAAATATTTTTAGGAGAATAATATTCAAGAGTGTATGTCGAAGAAAATACGGAAGTTGATTTTATGATGAAAGATAAGTTTTGTAAGGCCTAGAGATTTAAATTAAATAATACGAGGAGAACAATTTGAACAAGTTCAAGGAATTCGTAAACGAAATTTAGAGGTTGTGGGTCAAATTTAAGACAAGGTGAAAGAACTTGAAAATTTAAATAAATGGTTAATGTTGATTCCTAAATGTGAGGGTTGTACTTCAAGAGTGATGTTTGAAAATTGGGAATTGCCTACGGTAGTCATGGTAAGGGTTTAAGTAAAGGTTAAATTTTTATATGGAGACTGGTGAGGTAAAGATATGATTGGCAAGTTATGACCAGATGAACTTAAGAGTATCAGAAGCAGATGACTAACTCGATCTTCATTATTTTTGTGCATTAATTACCACCTCTTGAACTCCTACTTTCTAATTGAGATCCTTGACGTTCCTTATCGTGACTTTGATATTCGGAATGTAATACTAGCTGTTACCCTCCAACAAATCTTATATGCAAGACCTAGACGAGCTCACCTTCGTGTAGGTATATCATGTCCCACTAAAACCCGTCTTCTTGTACTCTATTTTCTTAATATGATTTTCTGGTCAACTGGCTAAACTATAACCTCTACCATTATACTAAATTTCTTCTTATTTCAATTAGAAATCCAGACTTGACTCAATTCTTTCGACCCGACATGTGATGGTGTTCTGCTTATTTCCTTAGATGCTTAACCTTGTACCTTATCTGATTACTTGACCCGTTGGTTAAGAAACTTGGACTATGTAATTCCTTTCATCATTACCACCCTTATATCTTGTACTGCTAAATTAGCCTTAGTTTTACAAGCTTATCTATTTTCGAGCTTGGTCATGACATATTTTATTGGGTGGCCACCCACTAACATATTGTCTAATCAGAACCGGTATATGATGGTCTGATCAACCTATTGCACCTTGGTTTATTTTTTTTATGTATCAATCTACGAGAATGGAGACATAGTTAAACTTGACCCTAGAGTCTCATTCACGACAGCCTTGACAATTCTCCTTGAAATCTTTTCATCGCCTATAAACCTCGTATTCGTACTCAGTCGAATTAAATTTAATCATGACCTGAACCCCCATCATTGGATGCTCGTGCTCATACTTTGATTTCATTGATTTCCCTTCTTGCCCAAATCTCGTTTTATCCCAAAATTGATCAACTTAGATCGTGTCAAGACAAAATCTATTTGTGATTTGTTGTGCCTAAATTTTCAATTTTTGCCATTTTATGGAATAGTAACCTTTTAATAATTTCTTAGTTGCATGTTAATGACCAATTTTCATATAGGATGGTAGACAGCCCTACAACCTTGATGATTGTTGTTCCCTTACCTTCCCAATTAGGACACCCTAGATTATTTGTGTGTTGATACCATAGTACTGTTTTGACCTAGAATGATTAGTGTACCTAGGTGAGACTTCCAACTGCTACGGTATGCCCTGACCTTGTATACTATTCCTTCAAATTGCATGATTTAGATAAAAAAATTAGACCTTGATTATTGGGAAATAGGGACGTCACTCCATTAGTATCAGTTATAGATATATATGGGTTAGTCCTTGATGTGGGGATGTGTGTCTATAAACATGTAGCTTAGGAGATTTAGGAGAGATTATAGTATCAGCCTTGATAGGATGTACTAGTCTTTTGGTGAGTATAAATGTGTTATGAGAGATAGGGGCCTATATGTCTTAGTAATGCATCGTTCCTATGGTAATAGAATGTATTAATAGATGGTTAATAGGAAGATAATAGTTTGAGCATACCTATAGCCTATGATCAGTTCATTTTCATCCTTAGTTAAGACCACTTTAAAATAGGTTCAGTCCCTTGTATATAGGTTCCAGTCCATATTTTATTGAAGTTCCATTACCGCCGTACAGCAGAGCAGTATTGGAGGTATTCCTAGATTGACACTTTTTAGATGTCCGTTTATTATTCCAGTGTTAGGAAGTGTTATCTTAGATATTGGGTAGGTTAGAGGCTCTAGAAGGAGTACTATCGATCTTAAATTTCGAGGACGAAAATTTTCTAAGGTGGATAGAGTTGTAGCACCCAGTTTCCCAAATGAGGGTAATTTTGAAATTTCGTATTTATAATTATTTTAATAATGATATTTAATTCATGAGATGATTTTTGGTGATTTTAAATCATTTTAACATTATTTAAATTAATGACTTGTGGTTTTGACGTTTTGCTAGTGAAACCCTAGAGACTGTTTGACCTAGAGCCTAACCATGTGATTATGATATTTTAATATCATTTTTGGCCTAAGGATATTTTTTGCATTTGACCTCTTTGATATTATTTTATTATTTATGATATTGTTTTGGGGTTATTTGAGTCGGGTTCGAATTTCAACTCAATCCGACTTGAAGCGGGGACCCGGGGGTAGTTTGACTCTAGTGGGACCCACACACTAGTTAGACATGGCCCACATGATATTAATTTTAGTCCACATGATAGAAATATTTTAGTTAGAGGTTAGACTAATTATTATGGATAAGGTTAGTGTGATTAGAGACTTTAGAATGACTAATTTAGCCCCAACCAATTAGCCCTTTCCTAATACTCATAGAATAGGTTAGTAGGGGCTTTTGGACTTTTCCTAATAGGACAAAACCACCTTTATGGCCAGCCACAATAAGGATAGGGTTGAGCCTCCCATTTGTCATTATCCATCTATTTTTCTCTCTCTTTTTCTTCCCCAAATTCCTAGAGAGCAATTCCTAGCAATTTCTCCCCCAAATCCTTCCATTTCACCACCAAATCTTCTTCTTTCCTTCTCCATTCTAGCCAAGGAGGAAGCTACCCAAGTTTGGGAGGATTCGGAGCTCGTTCGTGTCCTTTTGGAATCTCTACGTGTCGGTGTCGCTCCGGGAAGGCTTTTCTTCGATTCGATCTACCGGGAGGTATAAATCTCTTCTCCTTTTTATTTTCTCATGCATATAGGTCTATTTTGAACCCATAGGAATGACCCCCATGGTTGTATCTCCATTTGTGTCCATTTTGTATCCATTTGGAGGTCATAGGAGTGTCCTTTGTGTTGTGGATGTGTTCATGTTACATATATAGATTTTTATATATATATTGTAATGAGAGTGTATCTATATTTATATATGTAATAAATGGTTCATGTTGATTATATAATCAAATTTGTGAGTGTGGTTCCTCATATTATTATTGCTATTATTGTTGTGGATAATTAGGATATATATTGTGTATTCTTTTGGCTCAAACTATCTAAATCCGTCATGATTTTTATCCACGTTTTTAATTTCAGCCCTAACTTAGAAATGTCATAACTTCTAGCTCAAAGCTCGGTTTAATCTCCTGGTTTTTTTAAAAGAAGCGTATTGAAGTTAGCTTTCCAAAAATATATATTAATAGGCCTAATTCTTTCTGTAACTTTCTGGAGAATTATTTGAGTGTCAGCTGTACGAAAGACAAACGCGTTCTCGGTGTTTTCGCGATTCCGGGAGTTTCCGGAAACGAAAATGCGATCCGTATGAAGTTTCGGAAAGCTAACACATAGATCTATAACATACTTTAATCCTAGATTTTAATTTATGCTGAAATATTACAGTATTGATTATTAGTAGGAGTTACTATTCGGCATATGCATTTTGTGCACCCTTGTGTGTAATATAATGTTCTATTTAATTTTAACCCATGTTAATGTATATACATTATGTAACTAAATAGAGAATACAAGCATGAGTAAATGGTTAAATAAATGATGTATGAGGTGATAATGTAAGCATGTATAAGTATGGCTTGAAATGAATATGTAGGTTCCATATTATGTAATGTATGGTGCATATAGTGGTGCAAGAGAATAAATGAATGATGAATGAATGAAAGCATGAATGTAATGTAATAATAGATGTAATATATGAAATATACAAGTTAATGAGATGTAATATTCTATGTTAACACAAATTCTATATTACCTCATGTACCCCCTTACACAATATTGACACTATCACACTTGACACATTGTTCACTTACACTTTGACACTTTTTGATATGTATACACTATGTATGCCCATTTAACCCTCACTTGCCCCTTTGCCATGTTTACATACACACACATAGCCTCTTAAATAAGTATTTATGAATATAGTTAACTTAGCTTATGTATGTATATTATATATATGTTAGCATATTGTGTTATAATATATAAGTTTATATAACCATTTCAAATGCCATGATTATAGACCTAATGTTGAATACCAATATATGCATGTGTATATATGTGTAGACATATATAGTTTAAAGTAATAGATTACCTAGTGTATATCCAATGTGAATTCTTGCCTATTTGAGTATTGAATAATTGCATGCTATATAGAGTTGGGTGTATGTTGGCTTGTATAGCCTTGTATTGATGTGTGCTTGCTAGGATAAGTCTTGGTTAGGCCTAGTAAGACTTGCTGGGTTAGGACATGACCTAGTTTGACCTAGTTTGACTAGTGCAGTTGACCAGAGTTGACCAAGAGTTGACTTTGGCCTAGTTTGACCTAGATTCATGTAGAATGCATTGTAGTGCTTTATATTACCCTTCTGGACATGTTGTGACTTGTGCTGTTCTAATTAGGAGCCAGACACCTCTCATCGGACAGTATCTTTACCTTGGACATTCAGATATCAGGCGAGTACATTCTCTAATCATTTCATATCCTGCTTAGAATTATATTCCTGCTTTAGATTACTATACTTGATGCTGTCACGACATTATCATGGATTAGTACTATACGGATCTCTTCATGCGATGTTATCCCCCTCGGGAGCATCGGGTATATTGTGTCATGTGCATTTCACTTTCATCATGTACTCCTGTGCTTTCACCATACATGTATACTCTTGTGAATCTTGTACTCTCATGTTCACAGAGCCTTCATGTATACTATCATGTGCACCCTTTTAAGGGCCCCATGTGATATCATGTACAATAACATAACCTGTTTAGATCCTTGTGTATTGATTGGGGAAACGGGGGAGTGCTAGTAGTCATGTGAACAATTCTATAGTAGTGTAGATCATGTACAACTCTTTAGTGTAGATTATGTACAAATCTGTCCCGTTCACATGTGCTATCTTGTACTCTACATCACTAGCCACTGTTAGTTCTCTATTTATAGTAGATATTTCTATTACACCTTTTTCCCTGTTTATATACTGTATTTCTTCAGATCATGTATCTTACTTTACTGCATGATTATATTTTCTAACCTGCTATGAACTGTTGAGATGTAATGTGCTCGCTCCTGTCCTGACTGGACCTGTTGATAAATTTTACAGATGGCCTGGGATTGCCTGCTAGCCTAGAGGAGACACAGTAGGGGTTGTTTAGGTAGTTATTTTATTTTGTCTGGAGTTGTATTTACTTTGTGGATTACTGTATCTGTATTTGAGTTTTGAGATGTATTTCTGGGTTTATGTATCTTAGACACTTAGACTTCTATCTCCTGTATCTCTTTTGGATTTCATGTTTTATCTATCCTTATCATGCTCTACCTTAGATGTGATTGAGTCTGTATCTGCTATGTCACCCCCATTCGGGGAGTATAAACTGTTTAGTCTTATGCTGTTAGATGCATTGAGACCTAGGACAGCGTTCTACCGCCGACACTGCGACGTAGGCTGGGCGTTGTTACGCTCTCGTGCCCTAACTCTAGGGCACGGGTCGTGACAACAGGTTCCTGAGCTGGCTCTGGTTCCTCTGCTGTCAGGGCAAAAACTCGCCCCGTCTTCTGTTGATGTTGCCCAAACTGTTGTTGCTGAGTGGGCAGAGGTCCTTTCTGCGGAGTTGCTCCAGTCCGGTTAGTCGACAAAGGGCAGTCCCTCACTTGATGGGTGGAAGACCCACAGACTAGGCAGTGCCCTAGCCTCTTCCTGCAGATGTTTGCCAGATGTCCCGGCCTCTTGCAAAAGTCGCAGACGGGGATTTACCTCTGAAGTGCCTTGTCATTGTTCCTCGCCTGCTGGTAGGGAGGACGGTTGTTGTTGTTGCTGTTGTTGTTGGGCTTCTTCTGATTACCCTGGAAGTTGTTAGTTCCAGGATAATCTCTCTTCGAGCGGGCAGGTTGGCTCTTCTCTATGTCATGAGCTCGCTCCAGGATCTTTTTATAAGTCTTAGCACCGCCTGAGATCACATGGGTGCGGATCTCTTCTCTTAGTCCATATCTGAACCTTTCAGCACGATCGTCAGGGTCAGCCACCAGGTTCTTGGCAAATCCGCTGAGCTGGCCGAATTCTGCCGCATATTCACCAACAGTCATATTTCTTTGCTTCAGATTTTGAAATTGCCTCTCCATCTCCTGCAACTCTGATGTTGGGAAGAACTTCCTCTTGAACAACCTCTTGAAGGTGTCCCAGTCAATCTGCCTATCCTGGAGTCGGGGTTCATTCCGATACCACGTGCTTGCTACATTCTGCAGTTGGAGTCCTACTGCTTCAGCCTTGAGGTCTTCTGGAAGCCGAGCAACGCTTAGAATACACTCCATATTATCGAGCCATTCATTAGCATAGACGATTCCCTCGGTTCCCTTGAAGGGTCGAGGGTTCTGCTTCTTGAAACTCTCAACATCGCCCACCTTGGCAATATGATTCCCATTAATTAAATGGCCTTAATATTACATAAATTAATCCTTAAATTTATGTTTACCTTGGCAGGCCTTGGTTCCTGTTGAGCTGCTACTCCTCTCTCCAGTGTAGCCATTGCCACGCTATGGGCATTCTCCATGCCTTCTTTCATAATTGCCGTCTGCTCGCGATGATCTTAAGCTTGAGTTCTCTGGGTTTCTAATACTCCTCTTAGCAGACCTATGAGGTCGGTGGGGTCCACAGGCACCGGTGGGGCAGCTGGAGTGGGCAAAACCACAGGGGGCTGCATCTCCGTCCGAGAAGATGATGGATCCGTCGTCATATTAAGGGGACGGTCGGCCAGCTGCCGAGGTGTAGGATCCGGACTTGATTGGGGAGGTAGGGTATGATCAGGTGTTGACATCCCATCGCCAGCAGGGTTGGTTTTGTCAGTGGCCATTCTCTGGAAGGTTTAGGATATAAACATAAGCAAGGTAGCCTATCTATAATCAAACAAAAATATTTAATTATAATATATTTCGGTCATATGTTGTGGCAAATTATTGTTCTAGTGTTCTAAATGTCTCTAAATAGATTTTCCTAAGTCGTTGATTCGACCTGTATGGGCCACCACTAAAAATATGTCACGACCCGGTTCCCAAATATTTGGGTCGATTCGGATCATGTCCAGCCTGCACCGTTGATGAGACGGCGGCAGTAAGCTGTAATCCATATGCAGGTGATCGACAACATTTGAAACTAAGTTTGCCACAACCTTTATTTAAATGATAATTTAAAACTTGTTATGTTACAAGGATTCATAAACTAGAAATAACATAGAAATAACTAAACTCTCAAACTAAAGTAGCATCTATGGAGACGCCACAACATCCTCCTCAGATGGAAGTACCGCCGGGTACAAATCAGGATCATAGTAGCTATTGATCAGCATCTCCAGGTCATCAGTAGTACCTACGGGGATCCAGTCAGGAAAGGAGCAAAGTACAATTTATGAAAATTTTAACAATTAAAATGACATTTAATATCATGCACTTTTAAACAGTTTGAAGATGAACAGTTTTGAAATAATACAGTACAGTGATGTGAATAGGTAATGAATATGACCTGATTGGGTTACAGTAGTATCCTAGCGATACGGTATGGCTTGTTCCCGTGTGAAGAGGGGAAAGCTAATACAGTCAGTTATCCTAATTTTTCGATTTGGTCATATCCACTACTCTACTCCCCAAGTCCCCAACAGTACGGTCAGTACTCTCGAAAGAGTTCGTGTATAACAGTGGTTTAAACTTGCAATGAAATGATTGTTAAAATAATCGTAAATTTACATAAATGTACTTGCCTTAAACTTCTTAGGTTGGACGAGATTGGTACTTCGGGATTTGAACAGTCACACTCTTCCTTGAAATCCTACATTCCGGGAATTTGTCTCAGAAACCACAACTCTAGAATTATCTAGTTACAATCTCTAGATTTTTGTCTCCTAGTCAATTTTAGTCTTGTATTAACCAACACAGTCAAAAACACGTTTTTCTAGTGCGTTACATTTAAGGAAATCTAAATTTATATTTTATTTCGAAAAACTTGTTTTTATCAATTTATTGGGAAATAGTTAGTATTTTATAATTATATATATAAATATATTTTCTTTTCTTTAAATAAGAAAATCGTGAATTTCGAACTAATAATTAATATTAATATTAATTAATCCTACTCATTCACAATCCCAGAAAATCCACAGCTACTTCCTACTTATTACAAATTTACAAAAATAGATAAATGGGCTTATGCCCTTACATTCCCACAAATTGAAATAAGAGAAGATTGTTAATCTCAAAAATTTCCTACAAAATAATATTATTAATAACTAATAATTCCTAAATTAAATTATAAAAGTAATATGAGTCTCAGACTCTGGTCCAGTCGTCATATTCAGCTATTCTGCCTCAACGTCCGGACAAACCGGTGCGTTTGCATTTTACTGGGGCCCATTGACCATTAAGGTCGTCGCCCGCATATAATATTATTAAAATAATATTTATTCGAAAGGTTATTTTTTATATTTTGTAAAAATTTCGGCAGCATTCCCTCTATTTTGGTCAACCCAAAAACTGAAAAATGCTCCGTTTACCTGCAAAATTATTCCCAAAATCCGAAATATATAACCTTCCACAGAAAATACTTATTTTTTTCAAAGCCAAACCAGTATTCCCGAAAACCCGAAACCATATCGAAAATTTCACAGAACTATATTCTTTCAAAACCAGAACTCTTCCAGAACCAATTCCCAACAAAGACAGATGAAAAAAATGTATCAAACTCCAAAATCAATTTTAATCCTGAAAAATTCCCGGAAAACCCGAGAATTGAAAACACAGAACCATTCCAAAAAATTTTCGAAAAACCCGAGAATCCACAGAACGTTGTTCTGTCTGAATAATCCAACAGAACCAAACCAGCAGCATATGAATATCCGAAGAACTCGAAAAAACTGAAACAGTAATGTAGTCGCTACGTTACCGAAAACTAAATTCCCGAAGGAATTGGTAGGACCAGAATATCATCATTGACAAAAGAAATTAACGGGTCAGAGTTTACCCAAAAATGACAACTGAAATCCCGAAGTGAACTCGGAAAGAAAACGTCACGGGCTCAGAAACGGGAACACCGACAGAGCACACGGGGCCACGCGGGTCAGCACCGGGGACCAGATCGGAGTCGACGGACAACAACCACCGGGGTCGAGCACCGGCGTCAGCGGCGGCGGGCGACGGGTTCGCCGGCGGGCAGACGCGGAATGGCCGCGGGATCGGGGCGCCGGGGTCGGAAAACGCGCTGGGAGCTCGGGTCGGCCTCGGAAGGTGGATCGAGCTCCGATTTGCCGGAATTTTGCCGGAGAAAAGGGTTGGAAACTAGGGATTTGAGAAAGAATTTTGTGGTATGGAGAAGAGGGTTGGGGAGAAATGGTTTGGGATGGAGGGTTTGCAACAGAGGGCTTATATAGGAAAGAGGGAGGAGGAGTTACCGGAGTTGGAGAGCCACCATCAAGGCAGGCGGCGGCCAAGGGAGGCAAAGGGTCGATGTTGAAGTCTGGAAGAGGAAGAAGAAAACCTTCGGTTACTCTTCCCTACAGCACAGCAACCAAAAGAAGAATGAATGAATCATTCAACTAACCTAATGGGTTTAACTTAAAGGAAAGAATGAATGAATCATTCAACTAACCTTCAGTTACTCTTAAAGGATTTAACAAATGGGCTTTAAAAATGGGATTTGGGCTTTGGGCCATGAGAACGGATTTAAAACTTTGGTAAAATAATTTTAAGGCTTTGGAAAAAATAAATAATTTCTTTTTAGAAAATATATAACTAATATTTTTAAAACTCAATTTAATAATTTTAGTCTCTAACGGGTTCGTACTGGTTCGGGTCTGGTTGTCAAACAAAATTCCATGTTAATTATTTAAAAAAAATGTCTTTCATAAATTCACAATAATATTTAATACTAATCTAGCATAAAAATTTACTTAACAACACACAAAATAATGAAAACTAATTTCTAAAATTATGGGTTTCATAGCTAACCATGGTTAACCTAGAGCCTAGCCATGTGATTAGAGACAGCTTAACCTAGAGCCTAGCCATGTGTCTCTAGGTTAAGCTGTCTCTAGGTTAAATTCAAAATGACAAAAGTACCCTCGAACTAGAGACAGCTTAACCTAGAGCCTAGCCATGTGATTAGGGTGTTTCATTTATTATTTCCAGTTCGAGGGTACTTTTGTCATTTTGAATTTAATTAATATTATTTGGAATTTAATGTATTATTAAGAATGGTGTGATTAAAATATTATTTAATTGATTGCCACGTTTTGTGATTAGCCTAACTTGGTTTGGACCTAACCTAGATTAGTCACAGCTGGTCTTAGCTAACCATGGTTAGTGATAGTTAGTATTATTTAGATTTATTAGAATTAATATAATTTTTAGTGATTTTTAGTATAATTGATTTTGGCCCTATAGTTGACTTTGACTAGTGTTGACTAGGAGACTAACCTAGAGATTAACCTAGGTTAAGACCACTTGGTTAGGTTAAGTAACCTTGGTTTGACCTAAGTTAGTTAGGGTTAACTCATGGAAACTTGTTTGGAGAGATTAGGAATTGATTAGGCTAGAATGGCTTATGATTTCATAAGCCATGACTAATGACTTAAGCCTTAAAGCCCATAGGCCCACACCATGTAGCTAACCCTAACCCTAATCAGCCCATGGCTGGTTATAATGGTCTCCCCCATCCTATTTAATACCCCTCAAAGTTAGGACTAGCCTCCATTAGGATTTTTGCCAAGTTTTAGAAAGAGGTAAGCCCCCATCTTCAATAAATCATAGAAAATCCATTTTAAATCCTTTTTCCCCCAAACCAACTGTATTGGATTCTAATTTTACTCCTCTTGCTGTTGGTAACAAGTATTCTCAGCTTGGGAGCACATTGGAGGAGTTTGGCCCTCAAGAGGAGCACCTCTCTTTGAAGCTTTTTGAGGATTTTGTCACATATAGGTAACTTTCAATTCCCTCCATAGAATATTAATTTTCTTGCATATTTAGGGAGCCCTAGACCTAACCTAACTGTAGGAATAGGAAGCCCCAAAATTTGTGTCCATTTCGTGTCCTTTTTGGACACGTATCAGTGTCACTTGGCACGTGCTTGATTAAATACCCCAATGGGAATTTCGTGTGATTTTTGGGATTGTGTTTGAATAGGAAATTAGTTTTAGGTCTCGCTTACACGTTTCTGGTGTCCTTGTGTCGTTTTCGTGCCGTGTTGAGTCTGTACAGACACGCGAACACAGGGTCGCGCGCGCTTGCACGGGCACTGTGCATGCGCTGCACTTCGGGGGACACAGCACCCTGGACACGACACTTCGACACGTCAAACTCGACGTATAGCACGGGGCCGACACTGACACGGGGCTCCCCAAGTTTCATAGCCCTACGTGTCGTGTCGGACATGCACGAACGCGTGCACTGATTTGTGTACTGTTTCAGTCGGCTATCTTTTGGACACTGATAAGCGTGTCTCGTGTCTCGTACACGTGTTGTGGACACGTGGCAGGATGTCCTAGCCCTAGTCTAGGTGGTCACGTAGACACGACCACGTGGCTTGTGTCGTGTCGTGTCGTGTGCACGGACACCGTGAACACGTGCACGACGATTGGTCTATGTTGCACTATTTTTTTTCCTGTTTTCGTATTTAAAGTGATTGGACATGTTTGTTTCCACTTTTGTGGACACAAACACATCACATAACATGTACACTTTGTGTTTATGCATTACCAACCATTAGTTTGGTTTATTAACTTAAATTCATGTCAAATTCTCCATTTCCCAATTTAATTCTGATACCTCATTAACTGTCCACATTTTACTGTTCTGTCCAGATTCATATTCGATTTTTGTCATCGATTTAAACCCATTTTAAACTGTTAATTGCATGTTTCTAAACCTCTATTATGTTCACCTACATGATATCTAATGGTATGCTGAAATTAGAATAATTTGGGACGATTTTGGGTTCAAAAATCTGGGATTTAAATGTGGGGACTGTTAAGTGATTTTTATGTGTTATCATGGGTTGTTTGAACTGTTATCTAATGTTTTAATTCTTCTATGTGTTAACTGAATGGAATGGGACTGCAAACTGAGATTTGGAATGAACAATCTGCGTTTGATTTGGTTTAATTCTGAGTTCTATGGACTGATTAGAGGGGGGGTTCTCATGTGAAAACTGGAATTTAAATAGGGGGGAACTGTTAACTATTTGGGGTTTTTTCCTATGTATTAAAACTGAGAATGAAGGGTGGGACTGTTTTAAACTGTTTTTGGGTTCTTTATGTGAATCTGTAAACTGAGTTTTAACTGTTTAAACTGATTTTATGTTTCCTTCATTGATGAACTGAGTTTGTGAACTGTTTGTTCAATACTTAAATCTGAGATTTAAGGGGCTGTGCACACTATTTCCCATTACTGTTTTTACACACTATTTTGTATTGTGTCTCACTGTTTTACACATGTCTTACACTCATACCCCCTACACACACACACACTTAGGTATTCTTCTCACTGTTTTCACACATGTCTCACCCTCTAATCTATCACACTTTCACACACCTATGTATTTGCCTCACTGTCCCCTCAAGTCACACACACACATGCCTATGTCTCACTACACACACACACACACTGGTATTTGACACACACCAAATTCTCATGATACACACACACACATACATTTGGACACATGTTTATGTGTCCCCCTCTCTATACCTATGCATACATATATGTATTAACATATAGTGTTGTATGGTATACACATATAGCCTATAGGTTTATATATTCTAGTTATATTGTACAACACATCAATGTGTGTGTGTGTGTATATATATATATATATATATATATATATATATATATATATATATATATATATATATATAAATATATATATATATATATATATTATATATATATATATATATATTGTCATATAATGTATGTATCTAATATGTGATTAGGAGCCTATATATGTCAATATAGGTATTCTATATTAGATTGTGTGGTATGGATATATATGTACTATTTTAGATATAGATATTGTATATGGTATTGCCTCTTAGCCTATGGCCTATAGTTGTGCCTGCTTGCCAGTGTAGAGTCTAGATTAGACTTTTTTAGTCTAGATAGACTTAGAATAGCCTTGTTAGCCTAGTATAGACTAGTTTGACTTAGGGTTGACTTGGTTGACCTAGTTTGACTTCTAGGGTTGACCAGAGTTGACCAAGAGTTGACTTTGGTCTAGATTGACCTAGATTCATGTAGAACGCATTGTAGTGCATATTATTACCATTCTGGACTTGTTGTGACTTGTGCTGTTCTAATAGGAGCCAAACACTACTCCTCGGACAGTACTTTCGTCTTGGACATTCAGTTAGCAGACGAGTACATTCTCTGATCTTTTCATACTTATCTGGACTATATTCTTGCTCTAGATTACTTTACATGATGCTGACACGTATTTTCACGGATTAGTACTATATGGATCCTTTCCTGAGATGTTATCCCTCTACGGGTGCATCGGGTATTTTATGTTCATGTACTTTATCATGTGCATCAGGTACTCCTTGTACTCGTACTAGTTCATATTTTTTTACATGTTCTCATGTGCTTTATCACGTGCCCTCGCAGTGGGTGCGGATCGTGACACCTTATGACTTTGTCAAACTTCTCATGCCATATTTTGGGAGCTTGCTTTAAACCGTACAGAGATTTTACCAACTTGCAGACTTTGTCTTCGAGACCTTTGATGACAAATCCATCTGATGTATCACCATCTTATGTATCGCTGCGAGAGCAATCAACATTCTGATGGTGGTCATCTCGGCTACTGGAGTATACGTGTCAAAGTAGTCGATCCCCTGCTTCTGAGAAAACCCCTTTGCCACTAGCCTGGCCTTGAATTTGTCAATGGTTCCATCATCTTTCATCTTCTTCTTGAAGATCCACTTGCATCCGATAGGTTTTGCTCCTTCAGGTAGATCAACCAACACCCAAATGTTATTGGAGGTGATTGATTCAATTTTATTGTCTATCGCCTCCTTCCAAAAAATAGCATCTCTGGTCTTCATCGTCTCATCGTAGGTAAGCGGATCTGCTTCCAAATGATAGGTGATGAAGTCATCTCCAAAGTTCTTCGGCCTCCTCGCTCGCTTCGACGACGGATCAGCGAGTTATGGTTCAATTGTTGTCTCCTTAGTAACAACTTCATCTTGGAGAACTGGCTCATTAAAGATCTCAGTCACCTTTGCACCTTCATCATTCTCCGGAATGTCCGTTAGAACAATGTTCTTGTGCCTTACAAACTTGTCTTCAAAATATTCAGCATTACGAGATTCGATGATATGATTTGACTTAATATCAAGAAATCTTCGAGCCTCACTCTTCTCGGCATACCCCAAGAAGATCGTCTTCGTAGTCCTTGTCCCCAGCTTCTGAATCTTCAGATCTGGGAGCTTCACATAGGCCAGACACTCCCACACTCGAATGACATTCAAGTTAGGTCTGACTTTGAACCAGAGTTCAGGAGGAGTTACGTCCGAAGTTGCATACGGCACACTATTTAGAATAAAAGTGGCCGTCAATGCAGCTTCTTCCCAGTAGCATTTAGGAAGACCCGCAGTTAGCAACATTGAGTTCATCATTTCTGTCAACGTTCTATTCTTCCTCTCTGCTACTCTGTTAGATTGAGGAGAATACGGAGCAGTAGTCTCGTTTATGATTCTATGTTCTTTGCAGAACAATATGAATTCATGAGACCGATACTCTCCGTCTCGATCACTTCTTAGCCTCTTGAGTTGTTGTCCAGTTTGCCATTCAGCCTCAACCCTGAACTCATTGAACTTTTCAAATACTTTGTCTTTAGAATTGAGCAAGTAGACGAACGCGTACTTTGAGAAGTCATCGATGAAGGTTATGAAATACTTCATCCCGACTTTTGTAGGGAATTGCTTGAAGTCACAGATATCAGAGTGTACCAACTCCAGAAGATCTGTGCTTCGACTGACCCGATGAAAGGGTTTCCTTGTGATCTTTGTCTGAGCACATACTTCATACTTTTCTACCTTACCCCCACCTTTGGAGATAAGTCCTAGAATGGACATTTTTTTAATTCTTTTACAGTGAACATGTCCTAGCCTATTATGCCACAACTCAAGAGAATAATCAGAAAGAGCGATTGCATTGATTATATTTGACTGGTTTACAAGCTAAATTTTGAACATCCCTTCGGTTTGAAAAGCTTTTCTGAAATATGTTCCCTTCTTGGACATCACCAGCTGGCCAGCATTGATGTCCATCCTCAAGCCTGCGTTGCTAAGAAGGCTTCCAGAGATCAGGTTCTTTCCAATCACCGGAACATGCTTCACATCTTGAAGCGTCAGAGTGTTCCCGGATGTGAGTTTCTGCTCCACAGTTCCGATTCCCAGAACTTCAGCTTGGGTTTGGTTCGCTATGATAACTTTATCAGAAGTTGGCTGTATGTGACGAACCATTCCTTGCCATAGCAGACATGGCAGGTTGCAACAATGTCTATCCACCAGTCAGAGTCAGCCCCCACAGCTGTGACCTGAGCAATCATATCAACAATGTTATTAACCATGGAAACCTTGCTAGGCTCATCTTGTTCAGCTTGTTGGGCTTGGATTTACATTCACACTTATAGTGGCCCTTTTTGCCACAGTTGAAGCAAGTCACGTGGGACTTGGACTTCTATTGCTTGAACGAGGGACCCTTCACTTTTAGATTAGTGGAGTCCTTCTTCTTGTGATGAGAAGCCACCTGCTTTCCTTTGAACTCTCTTGTCTGTACCAAGTTGGCCTTAGCCAGTTGTTTGGACAGAGAGTCCATCTTCTGTTGAGATCGTATTTCGTCCTCAACGTGGATCTCTTGTAGAAGATCTTCCAAGCTAATGTCCAGCTTCTTCCGATGCATTCTAGCATAGAAGTTGCTCCAACCAGCAGGAAGTTTCGAGACTATCCCTCCAACGACAAACTTGTCGACGAGGGACATCTTCTCGTCATCTAACTTCTGGCGCAACTTCAGGAATTCCTTCACTTGAGGTAGCATCGCAATCTCGTCTTCGAAGAGCCACTTGTGGTAATTCTCGACGATGAAGATTTTGGACCTGTTCTCATCATCTTTATATAGCTTCCCCAAAGAATCCTAGATCTCTTTGGCCTTCACCTTCTTGGAATATGACTCTGCCAGAGAGTCTTCCATAGAATTGAGAATCAGCAGTTTACATATACTGTTTTCTCTCTTCTATTTGCTCTGCTTGACGAGTGCAGCAGCAATAGCATCGGCAGTTCCCCCTTCTGGAATTGTCGGTTCATCCTCAATCAACACATAGTCTACATCCACGAGTTGAAGATTAAGGGTGACCTTCCTCTTCCAGATTTGGAAATGTTCTCCGTCGAATTTCTCTAACCTGTTAAAGCTGGTATCGATAAGAGAAGCACGAGAGTTCTCCATCTACAAGGATCTTGCTTTGAGATTGTTAGTCCCGGGACTTGACCAAAGATGGTAGACTCGATATCGAGATCAGAGGTTCAACAAACGTTCACCTTCTGATTATTCTCGAGATCCAAGAGGAACACAATAATATGAATCTGATTACAAAAGCAACAATAATCAGAAAGTAAATCTCACGTTCTTCCTCGTAATCGCAGTTGCTGACGGACAGAACTGAGTTCAGAAATAAATCTTACGTTCTTCCTTGAAATCGCAGTTGCAGACGGACATAACAGAGTTATAACTCAGATGAAGGAGAAGAAAGAAGAAAGAAAAAAGAAGAAGAGGAAAGGTTCTTGCTGGGGTAATTAAGATCACCGTTGCTCAAAGCAAGATTCGTCCCAACACGATCTGCTTCCAGGAACCAGCAAGTTCACAAAGAACTTCTGGAACCCTCGTAAGTCAATATTTGAGACTTGAACGGGCTTCCTGGACTTTACAGACTCCCTTAACTCTCTTCTTGGTGCATCTTCCAAAGGAGGCTAAGGGGCTCTATTTATAGAGTGGAGTGAGACTTCACCTCTTCTCCTATCCGATGTGGGACTAAAATACTAATACACAAAAAAAGAGTTTGATATTTTAGATCATCCCACAATCATCATAGAAGTGTGCCAGTCCACACCTACCCCCCGAACACTCCCGTGCATGCACGAGACATCCTGGAGTTTGTGTCCGAGTCCGAATCCGCACAACAAAAATCAACTTGCATCCTTGTTGGAATTAATCCTTTTTTCTTCCAGGAAAATACTCCAACATGGCACACACTTGTGCCCCACTACACCTTATGTGCACACCTCAACACAAGCAATGCATTATATTAAGATACTCACCATTTGGTGTGGCTAATATGGGACTATCTTTCCTAGTCTAAAGACAAAAACACCAACATTATTTAGTGTCATACGGCTCACACCATTAGCCTTAATTTTGAGATGATATAAAATGTTTTGCTAGACAAAATTAGTTTTTTTTTACTATTTGATTAGTTGTATTAAATATTTATATATTTTACACTTATTGTAAGGGCTACTTCTGCTTTGAAACTAATTATACGTGAACTTTCTATAGTTTCTATTTTCTATAGAAACCAATAACATTGATCATCCCTATAGTTAATAAAAATTATAAAAGAGAGAGATGGACAGTATAATTATTTTCGAAATAGGAATAGCTTTTGCAATACTCATAAAACATAGAGAAGATTAGTGTAATTAACCCTTTGCAATTTGAATCCACAAAGCACGCGTGTATGTATGTGAGTGGAAAGACTCGGAGACTACAAGCAAAAAAAAAACTCTACAAACACAATGGCAAAACCCCCAATCCGATCCCAACTCCCTCCTCCTCCTCCTCCTCCTCCTCCTCCTCCTCCTCCTCCTCCTCTTCTTCTTCTTCACAGCTTCACGGTAGCCGAGATATCGGCAGCGGAACAACTTGTCCAACTCAGTGAGAGCAGCGGCGAGTCGACTGCGGTGTAGTACTCTCCTTGTACTTCTTTCTCGTCCTCAAATTCTATCAATCTCGCACAACGCAATCAATTGGACATGGTGGGCGAGGGAGGCGAAGTGGAGGAAGAGTTGGGTCCGTGGCAGAGGAACCACAGATACCTCCGACGTCTACGCGGCCACACCTCGGATTGATTGCTCCAAGAGAAAGAGGGAGAGAGCGCAGCGTCTGAAGAAAGAAGGGTATAGGAAGTGATTTGAGGAATATTTTGTTATTACTGGGGCACAATTTTTTGATGGAAAACAGAGAAAATAAAACAATTGTAAAAATAATATTTCAAATCAACACTTCAAGGAAGGTGATTCTGAATTACGAGAATCTAAAAAGATTTCGTAATCAACAGCAATCAGATTGTAGTACTTCTAAAAAGAAGATACAATCAGAATTACTAGCAGCAACGAAGAAGGTGACTGGCGAAAGATGGAAGAACTCCTGCTGGGGAGAATAATCACCGTTGCTAAAAGCTTTATTCGCCCTACACGAACAGCTTCCAGGAACCAGCAAGTTCGTCGGAGAACTTGGAACACTCCTGCTCTTCTGACTCCTCAGATGGACACGAACTCCCGTGCAAAAGCAACGCTGGTGCGGCGCCTTTCCTCTCTCTCTCGAAGGCTACTGGAAGATCAGAACTGTGTTAAAGAACACGTCTGAAATCTTTGTTTACTTGTGTTAAAAAATACATCGTAAACTTTCTGTGGTGGCTTCTCTTTTTCTTCTGTATGTACTAAGCCTTGAGAGAGAGAGGATGCCTTTTATAGGCCCTACAACAACTGTTCGGTTGCCACAAAGTTAGGGACGCGGTAAAAACTACCCTGAACATGCAAACGCACGTTCTGCTGCAAGTTGCACCAACTGCGCACACCCCGCGCTCCTTGCACTCTGTGCGACAGAGCGCGCACTGAACTGCGTACACTGTGCGTACTGTACGTACTGTGCACACGGCGCACGCGGCACACGCAGCGCAACCAGCGCGCCCGTGCAACCCGAGCAACCCGCGCAACTCAGCGCAACCCAGCGCAACCCAGCGCAATCTGAGCGCAACCTGGGCGCACACCTGGGCAGCACAACTGGACTTGCGCAACTGGGCATGCGCACCTGGGCAGCGCAACTGGGCTTGCGCAACGTGGCAGCGCAAGTGGCTCGCGCAACGAGCACAACTAAAGCGCACTATGCGCCTAGCAACGATGCTGACGTGCTAAGTACAAAGTGCGCCAACAAAACACCATATTACACCTCATGAGACCATGAGCCCGAGTCTGAGTTTGAGTCTGAGTCCGAGTCCGAGTCCGAGTCCGAGTCGCTAAGTCCCTACGGGGCTTAGCTCCCATGGAAATAAATTTTCCAAGTACAAAAAGCATGAATGCTTTAATTGTTGATTTTAGTCTTTTTCCCATTAGAAAAATAACCCCACATGGCAAACCCATGTGCACCTCCACACCAGATGTGCATCTCCAATAATAGCAAAGCTAATATATAGAGATACAATCTCTTTGTTTTTTCCGATATGGGACTAAAGCTTTCTAAAGGAAAAACCAAAACTCCAACAATCCCCCACATATCTCTATATATATGGGTATAAGTGTTCCCCACAGTAATTGTCCATCATGCATTAGGAGAGATGTCGCTGACGACTTGAATCTTCCCGTATGGGTCAAAAATCAAACTATAATACAAGAATGGACTAAGTGTAACGCCCCAGTCCCAAAATACGTAGGACTAGGAACGTAGACATGCCAGCTGTATTCATACGAAGTATACTCCAATATATGGAAGCCTCGTATAAATACATAAGATGTAAAATGCAGTAGAACCATAACTAATCTCATCCACGCAAAATAAATGAATAAAAGATATCATATAAAGATAATGAATTGTCTTGATACAATATGTTAGGCGGAGACAAATCCACTACCAACAAGTAAAGGAAAAATACATAAGAAAAGATATGAATTTGGCGAGCGAAGCGAAGACGATCCAAATGCATTCATCCTCGAAGAAATAGCGATGATCACGGCTAGAGCTAGAACACCTGCGAAAGACAATAGCACAAACCTGGAGAGATAACCAGGTCCTCAGAGGGACGTAACAAGACACATAATATCATGCCATATAAACTGAATAAATATTGCTCAAATAAATAAGTAAATCGAATTATAACATGGTCCAATTCGCACCTACTGAACGAGCGTACCATCCTCCCAACCAAACAAGGACAGGAGATGGTAAACTAATTCACGATGACGTATCTTTCCATGCTATGAATCCAATATGGTATCCGGACCCCAACAAGGTTCAATACCTTCTCATCGAAGTAGTAAGTCACACCTACAACCAAACAAGGACAAGATGTGACGAACTAATCCGCGACAAGTTATTGTTCCAAGCCACGGTCAGATACAAGTACCCAAACCAAAAGTACTCGTACCTAACGGATAAAGGTGTCTACCGTTCTAAGTGAAATGTAGTTAAGAACAATCCTTCCTACGCATGGGCCCTGGTTGAATAGGATCGGCATAGTCTCCCTTGGGCACCAGAGGCCCCATCAGTAAGAGCATGACGTTCCGCAGAATCGTCAGTGGCCGTCAGTAATCATGGGTCATCAACCCCGTATCTCCAGCGGAGAGTCCGGGTCACAAGAGAAGTGCATCGAAGCCCATACGCTAAGAAATTGTCCTCCCTGCCCAATGCCTACTGTGTTGTATCCACAACACAAACCACTATAACCGCTAAGTCAAACTAGCATGCAATCTCTATTAGCGGTTATTCCTATCGCACGGCTTGTACGTACTGGTGGCCAGCCAATCACGTACTTCCGTGTTCTACATGCGACACACAACTTCGTGGTACAACGTGTTAAGGCCAATGAATACAACACACAAGGTGGTCCCTTAAATCAAGGTTTAATGTGAGAAAAATAATACATAGCAGGAAATATAAATGAACAGTAAGTTCTAACAGGTTATGCCATGTATCACAGTTTATTTTACATAAAGAAAATAAATAATGCATGAAATATGAGCTAAAATAAATAGACAGCAAATGGCAAGGTGTCTTGCCTGAGGTCCTTGCTGGTGAAACCGATAATCCCGTTGGGTACAGAATAGTCACAGGGCTACACAAGATAACTCAGACGATGTGACAAACTTCTAGAATAAAAACCAAAAATAAATATTCTGGAAAATTTTTGGGAAAAATATATGATATGTATTTTTCTATCAGTATTCCGAAACTTCAAACGGATCGTGATTCTGATTCCTGGTTCTCCCAGAATCTCAAAAACACTAAAACGTGTCAGATTTCGGACCACTGACACTCCACAAATTTTCCAGAAAATTAAGTTCCGAATTTATGAAAATAAAATTACATTCAAAAACTATACCTTAATACAATTCCAACAAAAAAAATTGGAGGTCAAAAGGAGTCCGAAGTTGGGAGTTATGGTCATTCAAAGTTGCTACAACCTTTGAAAATTGAGGCTGAATTTATGACGAAAAAAGAGAGAAATTTTGACAAGGATGGTTTGAAAGATGATTTGTGGTAAAAATAATATGGAGGAGTACCTGCCTATTTATAGGATATGAGAATTTCCAATTAGATAAGAATTAGGATTCCTTTAAACCCAATTTAGATATTTCCTAATTTAATTTAAAAGCAATCAAATCTAAATCCAAATCCAAATCTAAATCTAATTTAAATCAGTACCAAATTTAATAATAAAGAAAATAGTAGAAAATTTAGGGGTTTTACATACTACCCAACTTAAAAGAATTTTGTCCTCGAAATTAAGAATTAGGAGGGGGTGAGAAGGCACAACAGTAGATAGGAGGGTTCAAAGAAGTTTATATGGTCGTAGTCTAGGTTGAGGGTATGATTAAGAGACGATTGTAATCACTCTTAAATTCAAGTGATTAGAAAGTCAAGATTGTAAATTTAGTGTCGAGGGAAAGGTCGAGTAGTTCAAGACAAAGATATGGTTACATTGGGTGGTAATGGTTATGGTGATAGGACAGTTAGAGGAGTTTTAGTACGACGCTTTCGTCCTTCTAAAATAGGTGAAGGCGAACGCAATATAGAGTTCGAAGGAGGCGTTATCGAATACGAATACGTGGTTCAAAGGCGACCGAATAATTCAAAAGGAGTTGTCAAGGCAGTCGCAGATGGGACTCTAGAGGACAAGTTTAGCTATGTCCCCATCCACGTAGAACGATAGATAAAAGCGAACCAAAGTGCAATAGGTTGATCAGACCATCATGCACCAGTTCTGATTAGACAATATGTTAGTGGGTGCACCCAATAAAATATGTTATGATCAACCTCGAAAAGAATAAGGTTGCAAAAACTAAAGCTAATTTAGCAGCATGAGATTGTCAAATTATGAGTAAGGGAGGTAATGATGAAGGAAATAAAATAGTCCAGGATCTTTTAAAATCAAGGCTCGCCCAAAGTTTAGGCCTATACAGTTGTCATAGTGTTTCTTCATTTATGGCTTAGTAGACTAGATAAGGTAGGGTCCTCTGAATTTATAGTCTAAGTGAACTTACCAATGTGGTTCACAAGGATAAAGGTTTGTTAAGTGGTAAGGTATTCTACCCAACTTACAAGAGTTAAACTAATAGTATCATGGGACAATGGGTCAAGCAATCAAGATAGAGTACATATTTAAGCATTTAAGGAATTTAGTAGAACACAATCACGTATCGGTCGAAAGAACTGAGTCGAGATGGAATCCCTATCCGTTGTCAAAAATATATCAGTATCATGGTAAAGATTATAGTTTGGCCATTTTGACCATAAGGTCATATCAAGAAATAGAGTACAAGGAGATAGATTTTGGTGGGACATGATATGTCTACAGTAAGGTGGGCATGTCTAGGTCTTATACGTGAAATTTGCTGGAAGGAAAAGTGTAGTGTTGTACTCCAAATATACAAGTCACGGTAGGGGACGCCAGAAGATCAAAAATAGAAAGTAGGAGTTCACGAGGTGATAATTAATGCACAACAATAAAGAAGATCAAGTAAAACACGAAATAAAATTAATTAGAGAATCCCGTAAAAATAATTTAGGAACAAATTTCGGAGAGAAGATAGTCTCCTAGATGAATACAGTTAAGGAACCATTAAATTATTATTCAAATTGCAAATGGGTTGGAAGGTCGCAATTAAAAGATCTAGAATTGAAGAAAGGTCGCGTAAGTCGAGGTGGAATATAGTCACCTAGCTGGATAGATGACTAACAACACTTGTGTATATACTACTATCATAGTCATAAGTGACATGACACTTAGTGTGGAATACTTCTAACTCATTAGGGCTACCTTTGTGGCCTACCATTAATATTTTAACTCGAGTTTCCTCCAAAAAGTTTCAAAAAATAACTTTCAAAAATAAACCACCAAAATTTGTATTCACTCCAAGCTGTTCAAATTCATCATAAAAATTTAAATCACTCTCATAAAATCTCAAAGCAAAATTTTATCACGTTACTACTAACCTTTTCCAAAATTAACATTTAAATTCAACTATTTAACTCAAGAGTTCATAATTTATGAATCCACAAAAATTTCACAATCCATCAAAATTTAACACTATCAAGTTTTCAAATAACACATAATAAAACTCTCAGCATATTAAAAGCAATATCAAAAATTAAGCTCAATGCTCTCATCAATTTTAACTTCCATTCATGCTAAGTTATTCCAACAAAATCACAACTTTTAAATGGTAACTTCCTTTAACCAACCAAAATAACTTTCCATCACATCCTTCGAAATTCTCCTAAAATTTTAATATTAGCAATCCCCCATTAAACTAAATTTTCAAATAATCTCATCAGTCAACATCTTTTTTTTTATTACCAAAAATCTAAATAGATTTGTAAATCCTTAATCATAGGACACAATATAAAATAAAGAAAAATTCTCAAAAATTATTTTCAATTATTATAAACCAAAAATTACCATCATTACTTCCGCTTAAAATTCAAAATTTACTAAATACGAAAATCGCAAGTTGTACAACTCAGTTTAAATAATTCCTATGGCCATTTTTAAAAGCTAAGATCATTTTCAAACCAAATTTATAACTGTTCAAAGGTGTATAACTATAATACAATAAATCATAAACATCAAAACTCAAAAAAATCAAATAAATTCATATTTGTACAAAGATGTATATCTATCACCCAAAACTCATAAATAACACAACTCGAAAAGCAAATCAATTTTATACTTGTACAAGGATGTATAACTATAATACAATAATTCATAAATATCAAATCGTGAAAATCAATCAATTTCTTGAACCAAGTATGAAATTCTATAAATCCTCTGGTGTTTACTATTTAGAAATCTCAAGGTTAAAACTTTCTGTGGTAATATCCTACTTTACCAATTACTAATCATTAAATCACACAAAAAAATATTTTTAACTCAATTAGAGTCTTGAATTTATTCTAATTGCCAATATAACTATTCTAGTCATGTGTTTGACCTATGAGCATATACTAGTGTAGTCATCTTCCTAGTTGGCACTAAGCACGAAATAAGAATCAACGGTAGAAAGGAATCATGCAAGATGCAGTTCAAGGAGGTCGAACAAGAGTTCGGAATTTGAAGCCAAGGGAAGAGGTCAAGCTGTATGGATGAGATTCCTAGATTCTAATCCTATGTTACAGGCTCACATCGGTATAATTACGTAATCGAAGTGACAAACTTGACCTGTATGGGCCACCACAAAAACATGTAACGCTCCAGTCCTAAAATACGTAGGACTAGAAACGTAGACATGCAAGCTGTATTCATACGAAGTATACTCCAATATATGAAAGCCTCGTATAAATACATAAGATGTAAAATGCAGTAGAACTATAACTAATCTCATCCATGCAAAATAAATAAATAAAAGACATCATATAAAGATAATGAATTGTCTTGATACAATATATTGGGCGGAGACAAATCCACTACCAACAAGTAAAGGAAAAATACATAAGAAAAGATATGAATTTGGCGAGCGAAGCGAAGACGATCCAAATGCAATCTTCCTCGAAGAAATAGCAATGATCACGGCTAGAGCTAGAACACTTGCGAAAGACAATAACACACACCTGGATAGATAACCAGGTCCTCAGAGGGACGTAACAAGACACATAATAACATGCCATATAAACTGAATAAATATTGCTCAAATAAATAAGTAAATCGAATTATAACATGGTCCAATACGCACCTACTGAACGAGCATACCATCCCCCCAACCAAACAAGGACAGGAGATGGTAAACTAATTCACGGCGACGTATCTTTCCATGCTATGAATCCAATATGGTATCCGGACCCCAACAAGGTTCAATACCTTCTCATCGAAGTAGTAAGTCACACCTATAACTAAACAAGGACAAAATATGACGAACTAATCCGCGACAAGTTATTGTTCCAAGCCACGGTCAGATACAAGTACCCAAACCAAAAGTACTCGTACCTAACGGATAAAGGTGTCCACCGTTCTAAGTGAAATGTAATTAATAACAATCCTTCCTACGCATGGGCCCTGGTTGAATAGGATCGGCATAGTCCCCCTTGGGCACCAGAGGCCCCATCAGTAAGAGCATGACGTTCCGCAGAATCGTCAGTGGCCGTCAGTAATCATGGGTTATCAACCCCGTATCTCCAGCGGAGAGTCTGGGTCACAAGGAAAGTGCATCGAAGCCCATACGCTAAGAAATTGTCCTCCCTGCCCAATGCCTACTGTGTTGTATCCACAACACAAACTACTATAACCGCTAAGTCAAACTAGCATGCAATCTCTATTAGCGGTTATTCCTATCATACGGCTTGTACGTACTGGTGGCCAGCCAATCACGTACTTCCGTGTTCTACATGCGACACACAACTTCGTGATACAACATGTCAAGGCCAATGAATGCAACACATAAGGTGGTCCCTTAAGTCTTGGTTTAATGTGAGAAAAATAATATATAGTAGGAAATATAAATGAATAGTAAGTTCTAACAGGTTATGCCATGTATCACAGTTTATTTTACATAAAGAAAATAAATAATACATAAAATATGAGCTAAAATAAATAGACAGCAAATGGCAAGGTATCTTTCCTGAGGTCCTTGCTGGTGAAACCGACAATCCCATTGGGTACAGAATAGTCACAGGGCTACACAAGATAACTCAAACGATGTGACAAACTTCTAGAATAAAAACCAAAAATAAAATATTCTGGAAAATTTTTGGGAAAAATATATGATATATATTTTTCTGTCAGTATTTCGAAACTTCAAACGGATCGTGATTCTGATTCCTGGTTCTCCCAGAATCTCAAAAACACTAAAACGTGTCAGATTTTGGACCACTGACACTCCACAAATTTTCCAGAAAATTAAGTTTCGAATTTATGAAAATAAAATTTACATTCAAAAAATATACCTCAATACGATTCCAACAAAAAAAACTGAAGGTCAAAAGGAGTCCGGAGTTGGGAGTTATGGTCATTCGAAGTTGCTACAACCTTTGAAAATTGAGGCTGAATTTATGACAAAAAAGAGAGAAATTTTGATAAGGATGGTTTGAAAGATGATTTGTGGTAAAAATAATATGAAGTAGTACCTTCCTATTAATAGGATGTGAGAATTTTCAATTAGATAAGAATTAGGATTCCTTTAAACCCAATTTAGATATTTTCTAATTTAATTTAAAAGCAATCAAATCCAAATCCAAATCCAAATCCAAATCCAAATCTAATTTAAATCAAATCAAATTCTCTTAGTTTAAAATCAAATCAATTAAATCCAATCTCAATTATAGGTATTAATTTAATCTATTTAAATAAATCCAAAAATCAAATCAAGATTCAAATGACCACAATAACTTCCAAATATATTTTTCAAAATACCAATAATAATAATCTCGAAAATAATAATTATTTTTAAATATCTTTTTGAATAATAAAATATTAATATTAATAAATCTCAAAAATTACATTTTTATTTAAAATAGACTAATAAATAATTACGAAATATATGTATGCACAAATATTCTTTACATAATTATGCTTTTCCTAGTATACAATAAAATATTATTTATGATTAATAACTGCTAAAAACAAAAAAGGTTTTTTATATCAAGAATAATAATTATATAATATTTTGAAAGTGTATAATAAAATAGAAAAAATATTTTTCTAAAATATGTACGCTCGCACATATTCGTACTTGACGAGCAACTACGAAAAATAAAATTTCGTGCGCGACGTATAATACGACTATGCGACGTACAATACAAAATTTTAAATCAGTACCAAATTTAATAATAAAGAAAATAGTAGAAAATTTAGGGGTTTTACACTAAGCCTTGAATTTTGTATCATAGCTGAAATTATTTCCACTCACATAATGTAGTTACATGTGCTTCTGGCTACACATTAAAGGCCCTGTGCCAGCCTGGTTTCAGTGTATAATTTTGGACGTCTACAAGTTTACCCTCAAGAGATGGCCTGATATCTCTTTGTCCATACACTATAGGTGAGTTCATTATAAAGAGACATGGCATGAAGCGCTTTGTGCTTCCCTTGCGGTGCTACGCCGCCATGACATGGCTTAAAACCGAGGCCTTACCCCGTACCAGAAACCTCATCGTAGTGTCATACTACTGTAGCATGAGGCAACCGCCTCTTTGTAGTGCCAAACTATCCAGCATGAAGCCTTAGGCTCCCTTGCGGTGTTACGCCGCAACGATATGGCTTACAAGACTGAGGCTTTATCCCTAACCGGGTACCTCATCGTGGTATCGTGCCACTGTAACATGAGAAACTCCTCCTCTTTGTAGTGCTGACTACACCCCACTTTATTTTTAACATACAGCATTAGGCTAACTGTCTATTTGTAGTGCTACGCCGCTGTGACTTGGCCTGCAAAGCCAAGGCTTTATCCTATTCCTGGGCAGCACCCCACATATAGGAACCTCATTGTTGAGTCACCCCACTGTAGCATGGAGTTTCACTCCTTGTAGTGCTGTTCTACCGTGCTTCCTGTAAAGCACACTAGGCATTCACTCTGCTTGAGAACTCATTAAGGTAATTAAGCCAACCTTCCCATATGAACCATTTTTTGCAGAAAACAACAGTAGACAACAGTGGTTATAGGTTCGTAACCTCTCCATGCCCAATAGAACATGTACCCACCGTTCCTGATATTCTTCCGATTAGTGGTCCTCCCTTGAACCAAAATCTAGATGCCTAGTAGATAAATCTTTGAACTATTAGCATAAAACTTTATGGTTGGAATACAATAATACAATATCAGAATGCCTTCAAGCCCATTTTATAAGCTGTGTCATCGACCAGCTGGCGCTTGAGGTCCTTGGTGAACGGATCCGCCAGGTTCTCCTGACTCCAAACATCAATCACTGCAATAACACCTCTCTTGATAAGATCGCGTATTGCCCTGTGCTTCAACCGCACAGTCCTCTTCTTCCCGTTGAAGAGGTTATTTGATGCCACCGCCGTAGTCGCCTGGTTGTCGCTGTATATCGGTATTGCCGGTATTTGCGCCCCAACCACTGGAAGATCATACATGAGCTCCCAAAGCCATTCTGCTTCCTCGGCTGCGGTATCAAGTGCAAAGAACTCAGATTCCATGGATGACTGCGAGAGCATAGTCTGCTTTTTCGACTTCTACGATATAGCAGCTCTACCCATTGTGAAAATGAATCCACCTGTGGATCTCTCGCTCTCCACCTCTGAGCACCAGCTGGCATCACTGAAGTCTTCTACTACCGGCGGATCTCCGCTGTAGTACAATACATATGTCTGAGTCTTCTTGAGATATCTCATAACCCGTTTCACAGCTTTCCAGTGTTCAGCACCTGGGTTGCTTGTAAAATAACTCAGCATTCCTACGACGAAAGCTATGTCAGGCCTTGTGGCATTAGTAGCATACATCAAACTTTCGATTATGCTTGCATAGTCCAGCTGTCTGACGCTTTCCCATGAATTAGGCTTCAGCTTCAGATCATACATGTACGGCGTATCGATTCCTGAAAGATCCCGATACCCATAACGAGTGATTATTTTCTCAATATAATGAGACTGTGACAGCGTTAGTCCAGTGTCTGTCTGGATGATCTTGATCCCTAAGATCACATCAGCTTCCCCCAAGTTCTTCATACTGAACTTGCTTGAGATGAATTTCTTTGTCTCTGTGACACAGCTAATATCCGTACCTAGGATAAGCATGTCGTCCACGTACAGACAAACTATCACACCTCTTCCATCAGCGAACTTCGTGTAAACACACTTGTCCGTATCGCTGACCATGTAGCTATTTGACCGTATAACTTTGTCAAATTTCTCATGCCACATCTTGGGAGCCTGTTTAAAACCGTACAAGGATTTCACCAACTTGCAGACTTTGTCTTTAAGACCCCTGATGACAAATCCCTCTGGCTGTTGCATGTAAATCTCTTCGGTCAGCTCGCCATTTAGGAAAGTCGTATTCACATCCATCTGATATATCACCATCTTATGTATTGCTGCGAGAGCAATCAACATTCTGATGGTGGTCATCCGGGCTACTGGAGCATACGTGTCAAAATAGTCAATCCCCTGCTTCTGAGAAAACCCTTTGGCTACCAACCTAGCCTTGAACTTGTCAATAGTTCCGTCTGCTTTCATCTTCTTCTTGAAGATCCATTTTTATCCGATGGGTTTTGCTCCTTCAGGAAGATCAACCAACACCCAAGTGTTATTTGAGGTGATGGAATTAATTTTATTGTCAATCGCCTCCTTCCAGAAAACTGCGTCTCTGGTCTTTAACGCCTCATCATAGGTAAGCGGATCTACTTCCACATGATAGGTGACAAAGTCACTTCCGAAGTCCTTCGGCCTCCTCACCCGCTTCGTTGACGGCTCAGCGAGATCTGGTTCAACCGTTGTTTCAACAACAACATCTTCTTGGACCACATCTTCATTGAAGACATGCGCACCCTCATTGTTCTCCGGAACATCCGCAAGAACAATATTCTTGTGTCTTGCAAATTTGTCTTCAAAATATTTTGCGTCGCAAGATTCAATGATATGATTTAACTCAATATCAAGAAATCTCCGAGCATCACTCTTTTCGGCATACCCCAAGAAGATAGTCTTAGTAGTCCTTGTCCCAAGCTTCTGAATCTTCAGATCTGGAAGCTTGACATATGCCAGACACCCTCACACTCGAATGACATTCAAATTAGGTCTGACCTTGAACCAGAGTTCATGAGGAGTAACGTCTGAAGTTGCATGAGGCACTCTATTTAGAATAAAAGTGGCCGTCAATGCAGCTTCTCCCTAGTAGCACTTAGGAAGACCAGCAGTCAACAATATTGAGTTAATCATTTCTGTTAACGTTTTGTTCTTCCTCTCTGCTACTCCGTTTGATTGAGGAGAGTATGGAGCCGTAGTCTCATTGACAATTCCATGTTCTTTGCAGAACGATGCGAATTCATAAGACTTGTACTCCCCACCTCGATCACTTCTTATCCTTTTAAGTTATTGTCCAGTCTGCCGCTCAGCTTCGGCTCTGAACTCCTTGAACTTCTCGAATGCTTCATCTTTAGCTTTCAGCAAGTAGACGAACGCATACTTTGAGAAGTCATCGATGAAGGTTATGAAATACTTCATCACGGCCTTTGTAGAGAACTGTTTGAAGTCACAAATATCGGAGTGTACCAACTCCAGAAGATCTGTACTTCGATTAACCCAAGAAAAGGGGTTTCTTGTGATCTTTATTTGAGCACAAACTTCACATTTCTCTACCTTACCCCCACACTTGGAGATAAGTCCTAGACTAGACATTCTGTTTATTCGTTTATAATGAACATGTCCTAGCCTATTATGCCACAACTTAAGAGTATAAGCAGAATGAGTGATTTCATTAATCACATTAATTACATTGGACTGATTTACAAGCTAAATTTTGAACATTCCTTCGGTATAAAAAGCTTTCCCGAAATATGTTCCCTTGATAGACATCACCATCTGGCCAGCATTGATGTCCATCCTGAGGCCTGCTTTGCAGAGTAGGCCTCCTGAGATCAGGTTCTTGGCGATAGCAGGTACGTGCTTCACGCCTTGAAGTGTCAGAGACTTCCCCGAAGTCAGCTTCAACACCACCGTCCGATCCCGAGCACTTCAGCTTGTGCCTGGTTCGCCATTATAACCACTTCAGAAGTAGGTGTATAGGTGGTGAACTATTCCTTACTGGAGCAGACATGGCAGGAGGCTCCAGTGTCTACCCACCAGTCAGAGTCAGTCCTTACCACATCAACTTGTGCAATCATAGCAACAATATCAATGATCATAGATACGTTACTAGGCTCTCCTTGCTCTGATTGCTTGGTTTTTGCTTTGCACTCATTCTTAAAGTGGCCCTTCTTGCCACACTTGAAGCAATGCATTTGAGACTTTGGCTTCTTTTTCTTGATAGAAGTTCCCTTGACTTTTAGATTGTCAGGGTCCTTCTTCTTGCTGTAGGAAGCCGCCTACTTTCCCCTTGGTTCCTTGGTATGAACCATATTGGCATTTGCCAATTGCTTGGACAGTGCGTCCACCTTCAGTTGAGCCCGCATCTGGTCCTCAACATAGATTTCCTGCAGGAGATCTTCAAAGGTGATCTCCAGCTTCTTCCTATGCATGTTTGCATAGAACTTGCTCCACCCAGCGGGGAGCTTTGAGACAATCCCTCCAATAACAAACTTGTCGGAGAGGGGCATTGCCTCGTCTTCCAACTTCTGTCGCAGTTTCAGGAACTCCTTCACCTGCGGCAGCATAGACTTTTCGTCCTCAAAGAACCACTTGTGATAGTTTTCAACCACAAATATTTTACTGCGGTTCTTATCTTCTTCGTAGAGTTTTTCTAGAGACTCCCATATGCCTCTAGCGATATTCTTTTTAGAATAGGATTCTGCAAGAGAATCTTCCATAGCATTCAGGATAAGCAGCCTGCAAATGCTATTTTCTCTTCTCTACTTGGCCTGTAGTTTAGTAGCCGCGGTGATTGCGGCAGCAGACTCAACATCTGGAACAGTAGGTTCTTCCTCCAAAAGCACATGATCTACGACTTTGAGTTGAAGGGTGAGATATACCTTCCTCTTCCAGACTTGGTAATGTTCTCCATCAAACTTTTCTAACTTACAAAAGTCAGAATTGAAGAGTGAAACCTTAACGTTTTCCATCGTAGCAATAAAGCTTTGAGATTGTTATTGCCGGGGCACAATTCTTCGATGGAAAACAGAGAAAATGAAATAATTATAAAGACAATGTTTCAAATCAACACTTCAAGGAAGGTGATTCTGAATTACGAGAATCTAAAAAGATTTCGTAATCAACAGCAATCAGATCGTAGTACTTCTAAAAAGAAGATACAATCAGAATTACTGGCAGCAACGAAGAAGGTGACTGGCGAAAGATGGAAGAATTCCTGCTGGGGTGAATAATCACCGTTGCTCAAAGCTTTATTCGCCCTACACGAACAGCTTTCAGGAACCAGCAAGTTCGTCGGAGAACTTGGAACACTCCTGCTCTTCTGACTCCTCGGATGGACACGAACTCCCGAGGAAAAGCAACGCTGGTGTGGCGCCTTTTCTCTCTCTCTCGAAGGCTACTGGAAGATCAGAACTGTGTTAAAGAACACGTCTGAAATCTCTGTTTACTTGTGTTAAAAAACACTTCGTAAAATTTTTGTGGTGGCTTCTCTTTTTCTTCTGTATGTACTAAGCCTTGAGAGAGAGAGAATACCTTTTATAGGCCCTACAGCAACTGTTCGGTTGCCACAAAGTTAGGGACGTGGTAAAAACCATCCCGAACATGTAACAACCGCCCAGAACATGCAAACGCACGTTCTGCTGCAAGTTGCACCAACTGCGCACACCCCGTGCTCCTTGCACTCTGTACGACAGAGCGTGCACTGAACTGCGCACACTGTAAAGTGCGCCAACAAAATGCCACATTACGCCTCATAAGCCCATGAGCTCGAGTCCGAGTCGCTAAGCCCCTCCCATGGAAATAAATTTCCCAAGAGCAAAAAGCATGAATGCTTTAATTGTCGATTTTAGCCTTTTTTCCATTAGAAAAATAACCCCACATGGCAAACCCATGTGCATCTCCACACCACATGTGCATCTCCAATAATAGCAAAGCTAATATATAGAGATATAATCTCTTTGTTTTTTCCGATGTGGGACTAAAGCTTTCTAAAGGAAAAACCAAAACTCCAACATATTTCATGTAAGAATAGGGTCTCAAACATTTTCTTCTTCTATCGTGATCTAGCTAGTACCGGAAAGTAATGAAAAACTCTTGGTATGTAACTAAATCGGTTTCGTTGAATATCCCATGGGTGCAACTGGCTTTAGATAGTGAAGTGATGAGAAGGAAACTGGCTTCTATCTCCAGTATTCACCTTCGTTTTCATTACATTCTTCCAGATTGGCAGCGCAGCATATGAAATTATTCACCATGACTGGCATTGCTGCAAAAAGAGTGTTCTTCAAATACTAACCTGTCGGCTAAGTTTACCGCATAAACCCTTCGCTTTATATTAACCTGTCGGCTAAGTCCATCGCATAAACCCTTCGTTTTCTCAAGTGCAGGTTTAACTCACCTCGAAGATTAAGTTATGGTAATAATAATCATAATAATTATTATTATAATAATAAAAGTTGACCACAATTACTCTTAGAAGATTAGAGCTAGAGATTTTTAGGGCCATTTTAATAAACAGTTATATATTTCAAACTATGAAACTATCCAAGTTACCACTATATCTCGATTGATAATTCAAGATAGATTTGGATAGGAATAATGTTTTGATACTTCTGATTGAGACTTTAGCTGATCAAACCAACAACAATTGGAGTGAAACTAGTACAAGACATTGGAGTAATTTCCTTTAACTAATAGGTAAGAAGCTTTTGGCAATATCGGAGCTGCTATTGACCGCCGCTGGGGGTGCTCGCGTTGGCCAGCATGGCGCACCGCCATTGGCCCCGGGGCAGGTGGTGGGCCCGTGTTAGAGCAGGGAGGCCAATGGCTGGCCGCCACACAGGCGCGGGCCAGCACGGTCACCCCTCGTGGGCGGACAAAATAGCAATTTTGTGTGTATTTGTGTGTGTGTTTGTGTGTGTGTATATATATATATATATATATATATATATATATATATACATTTTTGAAAGAAGGTAATTGTGGTGAACGCTCCCACCGGGGAATCGATCTCCTGACCACTCGGGCCGCACGTATCTCTCTTAACCACTAGGCTAGAGGTCATTTGCGTGTATATATATATATATATATATATATATATATATATATATATATATATATCGCCTTCCCCTTCCCGCCCCCCTCTCCTCCCCTCTTCCCTTTCCTCTCCTCCCCTCTTCCCTTCCCCCCCACCAACCCCCTCCCCGCGCGCCGCCCATCCCGTCGGCCGCCGGCGTCTCGCCCTCCTTCGCCTGGCCGCCGGGATGGCATCCCTTGGGAGTCGATCCGGCGCCGGCCCCCCTGGTCGAGACAGCACCCACCGTGTTCTCTGCCGACCCCTCGCCGGAGCTCCCACCCACGTGCTGCGGGCTGTCTCTCGGCGGAGCCACCGCCCTCTTCCTGGTCGCGTGTCGGGGTGCTCCCCTCTCGCCGGAGCCCCCGCTCCGCTTCCGGCCCGTCGGAGCTTTCTCTGGCCTCCGCGCCGCCTAGGGCCCCGTGCCCCCCCTCCTCGTTTCCCGCACCTGCCTTAGGCAGACCCCCCTACGCGCCTCGTTGCGCGTGCCCACCTACCCCCTTTCGGGCCATGTGCCCCCACCGGACAGTGCCCATCAACCGCCTTTTTTGCAGTTTGAATTTCAAAAAAAAAAATCTCCACAGGGCTGAACGTCCAGAACCTGCCAATGATTCAAATCTTCGAATTTTCGAAAGTTTGAATTTTCTCTTTTAAAACTTTTGTGTTTTCCTACTTAGTTTACCAATGCCTTTTGTGTTTTTGCCTATGGTACTTTCTGTAATGCTCTTTTTGAGCAACTACTTCTATTTCAATAAATTGCCTTTCGTTAATATATATATATATATATAGCCAGTGGCGCACCGGTATGACCGCTGGCACTCGGGGGTGAGGGCGCGGGTTCGAGCCCCCACTCCCACACGGGGGCGGCTGGGTGGCGTTGTCCACGGCCTCCGGGCCAAGGCTGGCTGGGTGGCATTGTCCACGGGTCTTGGTTTATATATATATATATATATATATATATATATATGGATAAACAGTGTGCTAATTTTATATGGAGAGGAGGGATTCATGCAATAGCCGGATGGACCTATATCGACCAAAAGAGGAAGGAGGAGTTGGACTCCGCTCCCTGCGTACCATGCAAAAAATGGCGGGATGGAAGCTGGTTTGGAGATTCCTTAATGGAGAATCCTTGTGGGCACGTTGGCTCCAGAATCGGTACTTCAAGTCAAAATTTTTTTGGACATACACTTCATCAAATAACGAATCTGTCACCTTCAAGCACATACTTCGGCACAGGGCAGATGTCAGCCTCCGTCTTGAGCGAGTTATCAAGGATGGCAGGAGTACGGATCTCGGGTTGGATCCCCCAACACAAAGGTCTGCTCGGTTGGGTTGGCAACCACGCTTCTCCGGAGGCGTACGCGGGCGTCAGCGTGGAGTCTATCCTCCACGAAGGAGCATGGCGAGTGAGGAATAACAGGTTCGCCCAATCCCAGCTGGCACAGATTCACCATATTCGTATTGATCGCTCCCTACTAGCGGACACCTGGATCTAGGCGGACTCACCCAGCAGTACTTTCTAGTCCAACGTTGCATACAAGCAGGCTGTGACTCCATCTGAAACTTGGGAGGAAGCCGAGCTAGTTTGGTACAATGGAAGTCCTAGAAAGATGCAACTATACTTATACAAGCTTCTCCCCGGAAGACTCCTCACTCGGGATCGGCTGGCCCGGTTTGGAGTGCAAACAGAAAGTGATGTATGTGTGCTATGTGGTCAAGAATCAGAATCCATAAAACATGTGTTCTTCAAATGCAAGTTATCCAAATGGATATGGCAGCCGCAAGAGTCCGCTATACAGCTTCTCCCCAGCGAGGAATATGATATTGACGAAGTGATACAGAATATAAGAAGGAGGAGATCCAATGGTGCGCTTTGGTATCGGAAGGCTAGAATCAGGCTAGCTGCAGCAGTATGGCACATCTGGCGGGAAAGAAACAGGCGCATTTTTGAGTCTATACTGACATTCGATAGGGTTATTCTGAATAATATTGAATACGACATAGCTTGTATGAGAGTTTTGGGGCCGGTTAATTACACTGGCTGAGTTGTACTGATATTTACTCAATAAAATCACATTTTCCAAATATATATATATATATATATATATTTTTTTTTTCAAAGATGGATCATAGGGGCCGGGGTTAGATATTCATGCAAGAAACTTGCTCACTTAAAGAACTCGATGCCAATGCGACTTGTTGAAACTTAGGTTACAAAGTTAAAGATTGCAATAATCAAAATTCGTTCTTCCTTGCAAACATAGTTGCAATTGAGATGGAACATTACAATATCAAGGAAGAAGGCAACGAAAACAAACACATTCTTCCTTGCAACCGAAGTTACAAAATTTAGATAGAGAAGAAGAGGAAGAAGAAAGAATAAAAAAATTGTTGGGTTGATGAAGACCACCATTGTTCAAAACAAGATTCGCCCTCTATCGATAATATGCTCCCAGGAGCAGCAAATCACAAGAGAACTTCTGGAACGCTCGTAATCACCTCTGTGTATGACCCAAACAGACTCAGTGGATCTCATTTTCCTTTTTTTTCTCTCCAAAAGGAGGCATGAAGACTCTATTTTATAGAGAATGATGGAACCCACCTCTCATCCTGGCCGATGCAGAATTAAAATACCAACTCCCAAAAGAATGGAATTGAATATCAAATCTAGCAATCAACGCATATGCATGCAATTTACAACCTGCTTATATAAGCATACGCGAACAACATAGCAGTCCATGTGCGCATATGCACAACAGCGCATAGCTCGCGCATAACTCGCACATGCACCCGTTCATGCATCCCGCGCATGCAACTTGCACGTGCAAGCGCACTATCAACTCACGCATAAAAACAACACGAGCACAACATATGCGCACAAGTGTCTGATGCGTACATGCGAAGTGTAAAGTGCCCCCATTAAAGTGCCACTTTGTGCCCTTTTGTCCAAGCCAGAGTCCGAGTCAGAGTCCAAGTCGCTAAGCCCCTTCGGGGCTTTCTCCTATAAGAATTTTCCTAAAAAAAATGACAAAAATAAAAATTTATCCTATGAGGTTTAAACTTAAATCCTCTAAAAAAATTGCCAAACATGAGCCACCACCCATATGAATATGCAAATACAAAGCATAGCTATATATTAGAATATACAGTTTGGTCGTTTTCTAATATGGGACTAAAGTTCCCAAAACCAATCTAGAAAAGTTAACAAACCCCCATATATATCGCAATATATGGTTGAGCGTTCCACATTGTGATACCCATTACACATTAGGATAGATGTCACTTACTACTTGAATCTTCCCGCACGTATCAAACAACAATATGATATATGAATGGACTGAGCTTGAATTCAATACCGTAATTGTTATCCTTCCCACTCATATAATGACATCAGTCGTGCCTTTGGTCGCACATTAAAGGCCTTGTTGTGACCTAGTTTTGGTGTATGTACCTTGGATGTCTATAAGTTATTCCCTCAAGGGACGGTCTACATCTTTGTCCATACTCTAAGTGAGTTCTTTCAGAGAGGTGAATTAAGTCTTATGCTTCCTTGCGGTGCTACGCCGCTATGACATGGCACAAATCCGAGTCTCCACCTCTTGTGGTGTCATACCACTGTAGCATAAGGACATAGGCTTCTTTATCGTGTTGTACTATCGAGCAAAAAGCCTTGTGCTTCCTTACGATGTAATTGCTGCCATGACATGGCCCAAAGTTGAGGCTCCACCTTATCGTAATGTTATGCTACTAGGGTTCCATCCTTTTTATAGTGTCGAGCTACCCGTGCTTCCTATAAAGCATGCCAAATATTCAGAGTGCCCCAGAACTCATTAAGACTCATGGTTGTCCTCCCACATGACTTGTTCTATACAAAAACAACTAGTATACCACAATGGTTTCGGGATAATATCCCAACAACATCTCAAAGGACTACATATTGTGCCTCATATTTTTCTGCCAATGGTCCTCCCTCTAAAAGCTAGATGCCTAATATATTTTTCTTTGAACTAATAGCATAAAACTTTACGTTAGGATTGAAAATACATAATATGAAAGGTCATTCAAGCATATTTTTCATGTTGTATCCTCGACTAGCTGGCGCTTGAGGCCTTTTGTAAACGGATTTGCCAGATTCTCCTAGCTCTGACCAGCAACTACTGTAATAATTCTATGCTTACTATACTCATTAGTGCCATGTGTCGCAGTCGCATAGTCATCTTCGTACCATTGAAAAGATCATTTGATGCCATTGCAGCAGCCACCTAGTTGTCTTAATATACTTGTATTGCCGAAATCGCACACCAACCACATAAAGATCATACATGCGCTCCCGAAGCCATTTATCTTCATCCGTTGTAGCTAATAGTGCATAGAACTCAGACTAAATAGATGAGTGAAAGAGAAAAGTCTACTTTTTTGAATTCCACAATATAACAGCACCACATATGGGGAAGACATATCCTCCTGTGGACCTTTCGCTCTTCTCTTTCGAGCACCGACTAGCTAGCATCACTAAAGCCTTCCACTAGTGTAGAGAACCTGCGGTTGTGTAGAGCAACCATCTGAGTCCTCTAGAGATATGTCATAGTTCTCTTTACAACTTTTCAGTGCTCAGTACCTGGATTACTCGTGAACCGACTCAGCATCCTCACGAAAAAAGCTATCTCAGGTTTGGTGGCATTCGTCACATACATTAAACTTCTGATGACATTAGATTACTTAAACTGTTTGACATTTTTTTCTGGATTTGGCTTCAACTTTTAGTCACACTTGTAAGGAGTATCAACCCCTGGAAGATCCATGATATCCATAGCATATAAGCACCTTTTCAATGTAGTGAGCTCGTGAAAAATTAACCCCAACTTTTATCCGAATTGTCTTAATCCCAGGATAACATCTGTATCTCATATATCATTCATAGTAAATTTAGACGAGAGAAACATCTTTGTTCTACTCACATAATCTATATTTGGGCCCAGGATTAGCATGTCATCCACATGGAGACAAATGATGACTCCTTTATCATTAGCGAACTTAGTGTACACACACTTGTTAGTCTCGTTGATCCTGTAGCCATTTGACCTGATGACTTTGTCAAACTTTTCATGTCACAAATTGGGAGCTTACTTCAGTCCATACAAAGATTTCACCAACCTGCAAACTTTGATTTCAAGACCCTGAACGACAAATCCTTCTGGCTTTTACATGTAAGTCTCTTCTGTCAATTCCTTATTCAGAAAAGCTGTCTTGACATCCAGCTCATAATTAACCATCTTATAAAAAACATCCACGACAATGAGCATCCTGATAGTTGACATTCATGCATTGGCATATGTGTCAATTAGTTAATCTTCTGCTTCTAAAAAAACCCTTGGTTACTAGCCTAGCCTTGAACTTTTCCCAGTTTTATCGACTTTTAGCTCCTTTAGGCGGATGTTATTGGTTGTAATGTAGTCAACCTTTTCATGGACTACCTCATTCTAGAAGCCTGCATCTTTGGTTTTTACCGCCTCATCATAGGTAAGCGGCCCAACTTCCACATGATAGGTGATAAATTTATCTCCAAATTCCTTCGACCTCCTTACTCGCTTTGTTGACGGCTCAACGAGTAGTGATTCAATAGTTATCTTTTCAATGACAACCTCTACCTGGACTACATCGTCTTTGGAAGTGTCTACTTCTTTAGTGCTAACAATATTCTCCGGAACATCCACGAGAATAATGTTATTATTCCTAGCAAACTTGACTTCAAAGAACTCTGCATCGCAAGACCCAATAATAAGATTTTATTCAATATCAAGGAACCTTCGAGGATCGCTTTTACCAGCAAACCACAAAAATATGTCTTCATTGCCCTTGTCCTCAGCTTCTAAATCATGATATCCAGAAGCTTCATATATGTCGGACACCCCCACAATCGAATGATACTTAAGTTTGTGTTACGTCCCACGCTTGGTTGATCAGGTGCCAGTTGTGAGCGCATACAGCTTATGTCGCAGAATCGGCGATAGTGAGTTGTGTAAAACTCAATAAACATCAAATGCTCATAAATCAGTTTTGCTCATCAAAACTACTGATTATTTGTCCAATATTAATCACCACATTTTACTATTTCTTTAGTACACCGTTAAAAAAATATCTAGAGAGAAATCTGGTAAAATAGTAAATACAACATCCCCATGCTATCCCAAGTATCCAGCTTATGTCGCAGAATCGACAATAGTGAGTTGTGTAAAACTCAATAAATGTTAAATGCTCATAAATCAGTTTTGCTCATCAAAACTATTGATCATGTGCCCAATTTTAATCACAACATTTCAATATTTCTTTAGTACACCGTTAAAAAATATATAGAGAGAATATGGTAAAATAGTAAAGACAACATCTCCAAGCTATCTCAAGTACAACATCAATACAACTCATACAACATAAAGAAGATCTATACAAAGTACTATGTCTATTCTAAATTATTATTGATCTCCGCGTAGCATCCATGCCAACTATTCTACCACCTCGTCCTATAAGCCATGAAAGCTAAGGGAGAAGTCATCATCACCTGCAACATATCCAGTCAGAAACGAAGCAACGTACAATACTATGAATGAACATGTACTATGAAAAACTGTAATGCAACAATAATATGGACTAAATTGTAATACTGATCAATAATCTAGATAACAGAAATAAGAAGAGCACAATCATGCAATACTTATTTGAAATCTTAAACTAGTATGTGACCGGCTGGTAATATATAAGAACAATATAATACAGTACAGCTTAACCACATGTGTCAATGTGTGATTAAGCTATCAACAACGTCTATCTAAAGGGATTGGTCACATAAAGAATAATATTTCCCCCATCCCAGATAATAGAATCACAATTTTCAATGTACAATGACTCATGTCAATCAAGTGTCCAATATGAAATCAATACAATGCAAAAATACAAAGTAAAGTTCAGTCGTAGTATATTGCCTCAAATCGAACGCGCTGACTTTTTTTTCTAGTCCAACCTAGTAAAAAACACAAGGATTAAGTATTAGGGTGATCCACCCATGTCATACTAATATTATTTAAGCTCTAAACTTCCTTAAAGAACCATGTCCCAATATCCCCATATATCCAATTTAACCACAAGTCCAAAGACCTAAATTATATTCTAAATTTAAACCCACATAATATTATCAAAACCCATACATGTGCTCAAGGCCTATATATATATATATATATATATATATATATATATATATATATATATATATATATATATATTTTCCTTAAAATATATATATATATATATATATATATATAGATATATATATATATATATATATATATATATATATATATATATATATATATATATATATATATATATATATATATATATATATATATATATATATATATCTTCCTTAAAGAACCATGTCCCAATATCCCCATATATCCAATTTAATCACAAGTCAAAAGACCTAAATTATATTCTAAATTTAAACCCACATAATATTATCAAAACCCATATATGTGCTCAAGGCCTATATATTTTTTTTTGCTCAAGTCCTATATATATATATATATATATATATATATATATATATATATATATATATATATATATATATATATATATATATATATATATATATATATAATAGACCAAAACCTGAATTATTTAATTACTCCCAGGCCAATATAGTTGATCCAATGCGCTACCTAAACATATTTAGTCTCAAACCTAAAAATTATTTCTCTTAGGGCCCAAATGTCATATCCCAACTAAATATTGATCTCCATTTACACCCAAGCCCATAATCCAGGATCCAATCCAATCTATTGAACTCGATCCAAGATCCAGCCCACAGATCAGACTCTGCCCTCTGGATTTACTGGTTCGCCATTTTTGGAGGTTGTCGAAGGCTTGAGCGATGACAGGGCAGAGGTCCAGTGGAGTAAAGGGTTTTTGTCACTACCACTTTTCCCAGTAGAAATAATTTTACCATTTTATATTATTTTATATTGTGCATATTTAATTACTTATATTGTGTTAGTTATCATGGTTAGTGGCTAGCCTATTAGTTAGACTTGTGTTAGTGAACCAATTGGACTAGACACTAGATTAGAGGCCAACAATTAGCATGACATGATTCATAGACCAACTCATTGGACTAGGCCTAATTAGATCGATTTAGTCATGCCATTTAATTAAATTAGGATTATACTATTTATCAAAATAGGTTAAAATCCTTTCATGCATTAATTACATCTCATGACAAGCTTTAGAGGGCATGTTGGACTTTTAAATTAGCATAAGCCTATCCTATATGGTCGGCCACACTAGAGAGAGGCTTTCATCCTCTCATTTTATTCAATTGCACCAATTCTTCTCTTTTTGGTGTTCTTCCCCAATTTGAGCCATTCCTCCACCAATTTCTCTCAAATTCTCATCCATAACTCACATCCTCATCACTTGAAAGAGCCTAGGAGCTTGGAGACTAGGAGCAATAGAAGAGGAGTCCAATTGCTTGGAACTTCGTATTTGGATTGTATCCAATTGGCTTTTTATTGTGAATCTATCTTCCAATAGGTATATACCTTAATTTCCTCTATTTGTTCTATGTCACCTTAGAAATTCACCCATGGACTAGGACTACCATAGGAAGACGATCTAGGCTCTAATGACCCTTTATGTGAAAGTTATATTGAGTTTTGTAACAATTTTGAGGGAATTTCGAGATTGGTGCACTAAGTGTTTATCATTTGGTTATATATCTATTGAGATTAGGATTAGTTGTGTGTGTCTAGATCCGTGTCCACAATTGGGTACTAGTAGGTTGTATCATGATACGGTAGGACACAAAGTCATTTTTTTTATTTTGGGTTTTTTTTTTCATCCGACACTTGTGGCACATATGTCCAATTGTATATGACACTTGACACTAGCCTTATTATGTTCATATATGTATATTAGACTTGCTCATGTGATTTGGTAATACGGACAAGTTTTGGTATAGATATCTTGGGCGTATCATAAGTGTATTATAGAATAGTACGATACGAGGGTGATGCACACCAAGTGTTTGTATTTGTGCATGTGTGTGTGTCATGTGGATGCACATGTGTATATGTCACATGTAGATATATATGTGTGTTGTTTGTGTATGTATATTCATATATAGATATATGTACGTATATTGGTGTGTGTACACATGTATCATGAATATATGTATGTGTGTGTGCATATGTAGATGAATATCTATATAGATAAGGAGGGGTGCATATGTGTGCCTTGTGTGATAGAGAGTGTGTTTTGTGTAATGTTGAGTAGTAAGGCTTGTGTGTGTAAGTTGGTTGGATAGATAGTAAATAGATAATTAGATTGTAGATAAGTAGATTAACATGAAAGGGGTGGACAATAGCTGCAGGCTTGGCCTGTGCAGATGTGGGTTCAAGGGTTTCAGCAACAGGGAGTCTAGATGAGGAGAAGAAGTCAGTAGCAGTAGCAGCATGTCACGACCTGCTCCCAGATAACTGAGTACGAGTTCATAGCCAAGCCCAGCCTACGCCACAGTATCGACGATAGAACGCTATCTAGTACTACATAGTAAATCCTCCACAGAAACAAGTGATCATAGATACAAGTCATACTCAGCAATAATACAAACCAAGGAAATAAGAGTATGATAGATAATGAAATAATAATATCCAAATCCAATAAAAAAGAGACTAAGATCCAGAATATTAATATGGTCCATCCGGAAACAAATCCGATCCAACAATAAAAGGAAAACTAAAGCATAATAAAAGGTAAATGTAGATCCCTCTAGAGATCGATCATGGCTTCCGAGTCTCGGTACTAACATCGTCAGCATTGCCCTCTGGTGGTCCATAATAAGATGTGTAGTGATACTTGTCATCCTCACCTATATTAATGATCCAGTTAGGAAAGAAGTATAGTACAACCATATTACATTTAATGTTGTTAGCACAAAATAAGCTAGAACAATGAGAAATAGTAAAGAATATATAAAGAACTAGCAAGATATGAACTAGACATGGAAAGCAATAATCATGAATAAGTAAGCTATGGAAAAGAAGCATGCAGATAAAGAACTGAACTAAGATCATGAACAATGAAAATAACGGTGTGTGTGTGAAATACCTTTTGATACGTGAACGGTTGGGCTAATATGACACATCATACGATGGATATCCATATTTTTGATACGGCTAACCCATACGTGAATTGTATGACTTAGCTATCCACATTAAATATTATTTGGATTTGTTCACACACCTACCGAGTATTTCCCCTCCTGAATCACTAACAACAATAAAGATCAATGATACAAAATCCTACCGTGTCACCATCGTGTCTCAATGGAAAATCAAACGAGGAAACAATAAAGAAAGCGTTATAATGTACCAAAACATAATGCAATACTGTACTTGCCTGAACCCTTGAACAAACCATAGTCACAAGTCAAGGATGAGAGGAATGCCGATCTAGAAGCTATCAACCCATATCGCATATCATACCACGAACCGTGCACGAAAGCCACAAGTCAATACTAAGATTCTAATTCTAAAAGCATATAATAAGTAGCGATTGGGTTAACTTACCTAATGTTTTTCAATTCTGGAATAAATCACTTAGAACCTAATTTAACCTAATAATATTCTGAAATATAATTCAAATAAAGAAATTTGGCCATAGAAAGTCATATTTCCAATTTTGGAAACCATGGCACACAAATCGAGGCGTGCCATTGACTAACTAGTCGAACTTCATGAACTCAAGATATGGAATGTTCATCTTGGTAGATTTTAGTGCCACAAGTTCACCGGAATTGATCATGCCATAAAAGCACGCTTTGGACAAAAGATATTGCCATTATGGCTAACCATGACCAAATCGATAATTTACCGATCAAATCTGAGTTCAACATAATAAATAAAATAGTAAATGAACATCTGAAATTCTAGAAAAATTATATGTCGAAAATCGTCATGTTAGCTTTCTAAAACTTCAAACGGATCGCAAACCGGAGTTCGGGATCTCCCGAGATCTCAAAAACTGTTCAATGTGTTGAGTTTTGGACAACCAACACTAAAATAATTCTCCATAAATTCAGAAGAAAAATCTCATAAAATAAAATATATATTCTAAAAGCTAACCTCGAGGAAAATCAAAAGAAAAAAAATGGCACACAAAAATAAGGTTGGGGCTGTCCGCAATCGCTCCGTGAAATCGAGATCTCCAACGATCTGTTGGGAAAGAAGCGCGGAAACCTTTCCCCAAACCGGAGAGTACCTACGAGAGGACCGAGCAATACAACGCACGAACCCAAAAAACAATCACACAAAAACAATCACGCAGACACAGAGAATTTTTGACGTGGAAACCCTTACGGGAAAAACCACGGGACGATCGGAGTCCAACCCTGAGAAGCCTCCACTAATGGAATAGAAGAATTACACCCTCTACAAACTCCTCCCGATCCAAATCGGATCCCCACAACACTCAGAGACAAGAACAATGATCACAAGGCTACGAAGAACGAGAACGACGAGTAGAGATTACCCGAAACACGATCTTCTTCGAAAATGACCTTCGATCCTCCGTCTTCTTCTCCGAAGTTGTAATGGCACTCTTGCCTCCTTCTCTCTCAAACTTGTGTTGTCCAATGCGATAATACGATAATGAATTAGGGTTGAGAAAACTCAATATATCTCCCTAATCCCGCAACCAACCTGGACCGTTGGATTAGATCCAATGATGAAAACTCATCCTGAAATCCGCTTCAGCCCCCCGACATACAGAGTTCGGCCAGAACTCTGTGTGGGGCAACCAGCACTGGATGGCCAAACCCTGGAACGGCCAGACCGAGTTCGGCCAGAACTCGGCCTGGGACCGAGTTCGGCCCGAACTCGACAGACTTGGTCCAGAACCCCCTTTGGGGCAGCAGCAGCAGTAACAACTACTCCCGAGCTTCTCCGACATCGGACGGCGCTCGTCGCACTCCGGGATCTTCTTCACATAGGTTGGAAACCCCACCCACTCCAACAAATCTCTCCCTTCACAACTATGGGGAGGACGTCGTCATCCCGACGATCTGCCTGCAGTACTCAAACTTCCCCCTTGGTAGAATCTTCGTGAACATATCAGCTCCGTTGTCATCTGTATGCACCTTCTCAAGCTCCGCGTCCTTCTTCTCAACCACATCCTGTATCCAACGATACCGGGTCTCGATGTGCTTGGACCGGCTATGAAACGTCTGATTCTTCACAAGATGGATAGCACTCTGACTGTCGCAAAGCAAAGTATACTGCTCTTGCTTCAGTCCCATTTCCTGCAACAGCTTCTTCATCCACAACAGCTCCTTGCAAGCCTCCGTCGCCGTAATGTATTCCGCCTCCGTCGTCGACAAGGCAACACACTTCTGCAATCGCGACTGCCACGACACTGCTCCTCCCGCAAACATCATCACGTAGCCTAAAGTCGATCGCCTCGTGTCTACATCTCCAGCCATATCAGCGTCGGTATACCCAACCAGCTTCGGCTCGTCACCACCAAAGGAAAGTCTCCAACCAGCAGTGCCCTGAAGATATCGTAGAATCCACTTGACCGCACTCCAGTGTACCCTTCCAGGATTCGAAAGATACCTGCTAACCGTACCAACTACATGAGCAATATCTGGCCTCGTACACACAATGGCATACATAAGGCTTCCCATAGCTGAAGCATATGGAACCCGCTCCATATCTTTCTTTTCGTCCTCGGTAGATGGACACTGCTCCTCAGTGAACTTAAAGTGAGCCGCGAGGGGGGAACTCACTATCTTCGACCCGTCCATCCCGAAACGCTGAAGTACCCGGTGAATGTACTTCTTTTGGGACAAGTGTAGCAGCTTGGACTCTCTCTCTCGGCTGATCTCCATCCCAAGAATAGTCTTCGCTGCGCCCAAATCCTTCATAGAGAAGGCCGCGCCCAGTTGGCGCTTCAACTCCGCTATCCTAGTGGCATTCCGACCCACTAATAGCATATCATCAACATAGAGCAATAAGATGATAAAATCATCATCGGCAAAGTACCTCACAAATGCACAATGGTCCGACGTCGTCCGTGCATAACCATGCTCCCCCATAAACGGCTCGAACTTTCTGTACCACTGCCTCGGAGCCTGCTTCAGACCATACAAGCTCTTCCTCAACCGGCAGACCAAATATGACTTGCCCTTCTCACAGAATCCCTCCGGCTGCTCCATGTACAACTCCTCCTCAAGATCACCGTGGAGGAACGCCGTCTTCACGTCCATCTGCTCGACCTCCAAGTCAAAACTGGCTGCTAATGCTAGCACCACCCGAATAGACGAATGCTTGACGACAGGCGAAAAGATTTCATCATAATCCATGCCTTTCCGCTGACCGTAGCCCTTGACTACCAGCCTCGCTTTGTATCGAGGACGAGTAGCATCATCCGTCTGCTTCACTCTGAACACCCATCGATTTTTCAAAGCCTTCTTGCCCTTTGGCAACCGCACCAGATCATAAGTAGAATTGGTGTGCAAGGAACTCATCTCCTCCTGCATAGCTACCATCTACTCCTGCCTGTGTTCGTCTTCCATAGCCTCTGCGAAACTTTCGGGCTCTCCCCCGTCAGTCAGTAGCACATACTCATTCGGCAAGTATCTCGTAGATGGTCGACGATCCCTGTTGCTCCTTCTCAGTGGAGCCACTGGTGCTGGCTGTATACCGACAGCCTCCTCCCCTTCAGGAACTGCCTCCCCGGCATGCTCATCCTCCTAAGGGACACCCTGACCACCATCAGCAGGCTGATGATCAAGGTTGGAAGCAACTCCATGTACCGGCTCCCCCATAACTGGATCCTCTGCGATGTCCTCTGGAAACTGCTCGAAGCAAAATGACTCTAACTCAGGCAATTCCTCAGCCTCAGAAGGCGTCTCGGAATCCTGAGTGTTGGTCATGGTCTGATCCTCGACGAACACCACGTCCCTGCTTCTGTAGAGCTTTTCTTCCACTGGGTCGTAGAGTCTATAGCTAAACTCATCCCGACCGTAGCCGACAAAGACGCATCGCCTCGTCTTCGGCTCAAGTTTGGTCCTCTCGTCCTTCGGTACATGCACGAAGGCCTTACAACCAAACACCCGCAGGTGACTGTATGACGGCTCCTTGCCGTACCATACTTTGTCAGGCACATCACCCTGCAAAGGAGCACTAGAAGACAAATTAATAATATAAGCAGCTGTGAGAAGAGCCTCACCCCAATAACTGCCCGGCAAGTTTGCTTCTGACAGCAAACACCGCACCCTCTCCATCAGTGTCCTGTTCATGCGCTCCGCTACACCATTGAGCTGAGGTGTCTTTGGCGGAGTCTTCTGGTGTCGTATCCCTTACTCTCTGCAATACGTATCAAAGGGACCGATGTATTCGCCGCCATTGTCGGACCGAACACATAACAACTTCTTGCCCGTCTCCCTTTCAACGGAGGCCTGAAACTCCTTGAAAGTAGGCAGCACCTGATCCTTGGTCTTTAAGGCATAGACCCAAACCTTCCTAGAACAGTCATCAATAAAAGTCACAAAGTAAGAAGCACCACCAAGAGATTTTACCTTCATAGGACCGCAGACATCCGAGTGAATCAACTCGAGCAACGCCGGCTTCCTCGAACTTGGGTGACTCTGGAAAGACACCCTATTTTGCTTCCCAGCCAAACAGTGCGTGCATTTCTCTAACTTTGTAGACTTGAGCCCCGGAATCACTTTCCTGTTCACCAAGTAGCTCATCCCCTTCTCGCTGATATGGCCGAGCCGCCTGTGCCACAACTCGGTAGACACGTCACTGACTGCGTTCACCTCCTGTGCCCCCTCTGCGCTCCCCTCCATATAGTAGAGACCGGACTTCTTGCTTCCTCTGGCAATCACCATCGAACCTCTGGAAAGCTTCCACTGACTATTCCCGAAGAGACTGAAGAATCCCTCGTCATCCAACCTTCCAACCGACACCAGGTTGAAACGGATATCAGGGACATAACGAACATCCTTGAGAACAAGAACCGCACCCGTCTTCGTTCTCAAATGCACATCTCCAATGGCAACCGCCTTCGACACATCTCCGTTGCCCATTTTCAACACGCCACAGTCGCCTGTCATGTAAGTGGCAAACAGTGCCCTATTGTGAGATACATGTGCTGAAGCCCCTGAGTCCACCAGCCAAGAATTGTCATCGCAGGCGAGGTTAGTAATGACCTCATCACCTACGACGATCACATCGCCTCCATACGTCGAGGCCGCCGCTGTAGTGTTCTCTTCTTGCTTCCCCTTGTCGCCCTTCTTCTCTCTCTTCCAAGCGAAATAATTTTGCTTGATATGGCCCTTCTTACCGCAATGGTAACACTCTGAGTCCTCGTAACGACCCTTGGACTTCCCCCTGCTCTTGTCTCTGCCACCACCTGGACCCCTGCTTTTGCCCCTTCCGCGGCTCTCTGAAACAAGTGCCTCTGAGTGGTGGGATGTGGATGAAGTACCCTGAGAACGTCTCCGCATCTCTTCATTCAACACCCCGCTCTTGGCAAACTCCAGACTGACCATGCCCTCTGGAGCAGAAGCGATCATAGATACTCGTACGGTCTCCCACGAGTCTGGCAAGGTACACAGCAGCCACAGTCCCTGAACTTCGTCGTCGAACTTGACTCCCATAGAAGATAGATGGTCAACCACGCCCTGGAAATCACTCAAGTGATCCGTAATAGATGCCCCATCCTTGTACCGCAGACCCATCATCGTTCGGATCAGGAACAACTTGTTTACCCCGGTCTTCTTCGCATACAAGGATTCCAGCTTATCCCACAACGCTTCGCGTGCTCAATATTGGCAACGTGATTGTACACGTTCTCATCAACAAACTGCCGTATGTACCCACACACCTGTATGTGCTCGAACTTCCAGTCCTCCTCAGATTTATCACTGGGCCTCTCGGTTGCAAACACAGGTAGATGCAGCTTCTTGACAAATAGCAAATCCTTCATCTTGCTCCGCCAATAATGATAGTTTGTGCCATTAAGGTTCACCATGCGCACCGACTTCGCGTCCATCTCTCCTCTCTGGTTCCTCTGTCAACTCCTGACACCCTTTGAACCCAAAGCTCTGATACCACTCTGTTGGTATCAGCTAGAACAAAACCTTTGCTCTGATACCACTCTGTTGGGAAAGAAGCGCGAAAACCTTTCCCCAAACCGGAGAGTACCTGCGAGAGGACCGAGCAATACAACGCACGAACCCAAAAAACAATCACACAAAAACAATCACGCAGACACAGAGAATTTTTTACGTAGAAACCCTTGTGGGAAAAACCACGGGACGATCGGAGTCCAACCCTGAGAAGCCTCCACTAATGGAATAGAAGAATTACACCCTCTACAAACTCCTCCCGATCAAAATCGGATCCCCACAACACTCAGAGACAAGAACAATGATCACAAGGCTACGAAGAACGAGAACGACGAGTAGAGATTACCCGAAACACGATCTCCTTCGAAAACGACCTTCGATCCTCCGTCTTCTTCTCCGAAGTTGTAATGGCACTCTTGCCTCCTTCTCTCTCAAACTTGTGTTGTCCAATGCAATAATACGATAATGAATTAGGGTTGAGAAAACTCAATATATCTCCCTAATCCCGCAACCAACCTGGACCGTTGGATTAGATCCAATGATGAAAACTCAACCTGAAATCCGCTTCAGCCCTCCGACACACAGAGTTCGGCCGGAACTCTGTGTGGGGCAACCAGCACTGGATGGCCAAACCCTGGAACGGCCAGACCGAGTTCGGCCAAAACTCGACCTGGGACCGAGTTCGGCCCGAACTCGGCAGACTTGGTCCAGAACCCCCTTTGGGGCAGCAGCAGCAGTAACAACTACTCCTGAGCTTCTCCGACATCGGACGGCGCTCGTCGTACTCCGGGATCTTCTCCACATAGGTTGGGAACCCCACCCACTCCAACACGATCAATCTCCCTAAAAAATTGTCTAAGAAATATAGGGTTTACCCTGCCACGTGGCAGCATCTCTCGTGCCCCGCTCAAATAACGGGCGGTCCGATGCCGTTACGGCTTGGACTGGAGTCGTTTGTAAGCTGACTCTTAAATAGGAAGGTGCACAGTCAGCCCTCCCTTGGCTGATAGGCGTGCCTGCCCCCACGCAGCGGTTGGCTGACGGGTGGGCCTGCCCCCTTGTTGACTGGGTAATTCATTTTAGAAAATGATTAAAAATCATTTTAGAGCCTAATAAATACAAATAAAATCCGAAAAATTCTTGAAAATTCCCAAAAAATTATAGAAATTAATTCTAACCCTCTAGAACTTAAATAAAAATACTAGGTCACAAAATAACCTCAATTGACCCTATAGTAAAATCTTAGAAGCTTTTAAAAATATTAAAACTTAATAAATAAATACAAAACAAATCTCAAAAATGATAAAAAATATAAAATAGATATATAATGCTTATATAAACTATCTAGAGGCCATATGGCTATAATATGGTAATAGCTCTCCTATGAGCTTAGGCATGACCCCTATGATTATATAAGTTAATCGTAATCAAATAGAAAAATGAAAAAAAAAATCCCTAGATTTCTAATCTAGGAGCAGATGCCACATATTATCCCCCTTAAAATGATTTTTGTCCTAAAAAATCAACATAGCATACTAATAACGTCTATGGCAATCTAAAATAATTCCTATTATCGATTATGAAAAGGATTAAGAAATCTAAGATAACTAATCAAGCATATGACTAATTAACTAAACATGCATGCTAGCTATATAGGGAAGGCTTTTAAGGGAAACTTATTAATTTACCTATACCTTCAGGTCAAGTCACAGCTACAAATGCTTGCCCTTGTCCTTGCTGCTGCGGTCCTCCTGGTCCTCCATGAGTAGGTACTGAGCCTCGAAGGGGAGTTATCGTGGGGCAATCTGTCACCCGGTGCGTAGTCGATCCACACGATAAGCATTGTCCTAATCTTTTATGACTTACCTCGAAATGATGTCCTGGTCTCCGACAGTAGTAGGATATAATAATCACATGAGTCTGATTCTGCTACTGTAGTGCTGGGCTCTACCAGAAGGTTGGAACTGCTACTGCTGGGAATGTGGCTGCAGGTGATACTCCTGCAGTGAAGTCTTCTCTAGAACAATGGGACATTTTGCTGGTCCTGATTGGCTGCTACCTCCTCCGTATGCATCTCCGTCTCTCTTCGGATCCAGCTCTTTCTCTACTGCTTATGCGACCTTTAAGATCTCCTCGTAGGTAGTGGCTCGTCTAGTAGCACGGCTAGGAAAATCTTGCGAGATAATTCCTTCTTGAATCTTTGAGCTTTGCTTCGGGGGTACTGACCATGCTCTCTACGAAGCGGCTGAGGCGACTAAACTCTGTGGTGTACTCGTCAATGGTGAGGTTTCCCTGCTCTAGACTCTCGAACTGACTCTCTAAAGCATCTCGAGCTATGTCAGGGTAGAACTTCTTCTTGAATAGTTGCTTGAACTCTGCCCAAGTCACATCTGGTACGAAAAGTCGGGGCTCATCTCTATACCACATCCGGGCGATGTCGAAAAACTGCATGCTGGCTGACTCTATCTTCAAGTCTTCAGGAACTCAAGCCATCCAAAGAAACTGCTCTACGTTCTCTATCCACTCATCAGCATAGAGAATCCCTTCCGTTCCATAGAATTCCAAGGGCCTGAGGTTCATAAAATCCTTGGAACTTCTTGGTCGAGATCGGGGAGCATCTCTACTCTGAAGAGACTTTCTCAAACAATCGCAAAAGCTATTAGCCTGTTCAGTTTGAGAATTGATGAGCTGCTGGAAGATCCCAAGAAGCTGAGTATTGTCCAATACAGGTGCTGGAGGCAGTGTAGATTCTAGAGATGGAGTCTGCGGAGGAAACTACAGGGGTGGTGGAATGTCATCTCTACGGAACCTCGAGGTGTACAAATGTGACGGGTCGCCCTGATGAGTGAGCTGGCCTCCATGTGATAGTGGGGTCCTATCTGTGGATGTTTTGCCTGTAGCTAGTGGGGTGTCCATGGGAATGTTGTTTCTATCATGAGAATCCATTAACTGCAATAAGGAAAACTTTTAAACGATGGAAAGATTTAAGCAGGATGCAAATCAAGGAATAGTTGAAGTCAAAGGTAGAAGTCAATAACGTGGTCAAACATGTAGAAGAGGTCCTTAAAAATCTAATCCTATTCTCAGGCTCGTAGTAGTACGACTAACTTAAGTACTAACACGAGTTTGTAGTCTTTGCAAAAAACTGACCTGCATAGGCCACCATAAAAACTTGTCATGACCCGCTCCTGGATAACCGAGTACGAGTTCATAGCCAAGCCAAGCCTACGCTATGATATCGATGGTAGAACGCTGTCTAGTATACATAGTAAATCCTCCACAGAAACAAGTGATTGCAGATACAAATTATACTCAACAATAATAAAAATCAAGGAAATAAGAGTATGATAGATAATGAAATAGTAATAACCAAATCCAATAATAAAGAGACTAAGATCCAGAATAATAATATGGTCCATCCAGAAACAAATTCGGTCCAACTATGAAAGGAAAACTAAAGCATAATAAAAGAAAAATGTTGATCCCTCCAGAGATCGATCATAGCTCCCGAGTCTCGGTACCAACATCGTCAATACTACCCTATGGTGGTCCATAATAAGGAGTGTAGAGATACTCGTCATCCTCACTTATATCAAGGATCTAGTAAGGAAAAGAGCATAGTACAACCATTTTGCATTTAATGTTGTTAGCACAAAATAAGCTAGAATAATAAGAAACGGTAAAAAACATATAAAGAACTAGCAAGGTATGTACTAGACATGGAAAGCAATAATCATGAACGAGTAAGCTATGGAAAAGAAATATGACGATAAAGAACTGAACTAAGATCATGAACAATAAAAATAATTACGTATGTGTTAACTACCTTTTGATACGTGAACGACTGTGCTAATATGGCACATCATACAATGGCTATCTATATTTTTGATACAGCTAACCCATACGTGAAGTATATGACTTAACTATCCACATTAAACATTATTTGGGTTTGTTCACACACCTACCGAGTCTTTCTCCTCTAGACTCACTAACAACAATAACGATCAATGATACAAAAGCCTACCGTGTCACCATCGTATTTTAATGGAAAATCAAACGAGGAAACAATAAAGAAAGCGTTATAATGTACCAAAATATAATGCAATATTGAACTTGCTTGAACCCTTGAAAAAACTATAGTCACAAGTCCAGGATGAGAGAAATATTGATCTAGAAGCTATCAACCCATATCGTACATCATACCACGAATCGTGCACGAAAGCCACAAGTCAATACTAAGATTCTAATTCTGTGAAACCCATAATTTTAGTTTACAATTTTATATTTAAATTTTTTTTTTAAAATAAATGCTAGAATAATATTATGTAAGAGTAAAAAAAAATATATTCTTTTCAAAATAATTAAAACAAGGATTTTTGTATGTCAACCCAGACCCGAAAACCGAATTGAAACTAAAAACATTTTTTTTCTTTTGTTTTAATTACAAATATTTATTTAACTAATTTGTATGAGAATGATTTTTTTCTTAGCCATAAAACAAAATCCATATTTTTATATAAATAGAAAATCATGTCTTGTAAACCAAAACCATAGGCCATTTGCTTGGCCCATTTAGTTTCAAACCCAATAAGGATCCAATAACCCATAAGCCCTAAGCCAACCCAATATTTTACAGCAATACTTGCTGTAACCATTGAATGGAAGGAATGAATAAATTCATTCATTAATATTTTTAACTCTGGGACCTTTCCTTTCCTTCCCGACCCAACGGCCGACTCTTGGGTTTCCCGCCGCCGCCATTGTCGCCACCGACGGTGACCGGACGCCTTCTCGACTTCCTGCCTCCCTATATATAACCCCTCTCTTCATCTCTCTCCATCATTCTCATCTTGCCCCAAATCACCCGTGCCCTAAACCTATTTCTCGGCGAACCCGAGCGGCGCCACCCGCCGTCAAGCCTCCCACCCGGCGTACGACTGCCGGTCGTTTTCCCCGCTGACCCGGGCGCTGTTCCGCCGCCCTCCAGCGCCCAATCAGGCCGACCCCGAGCGGATTTGGCCGCCGCCTCCTCTGTCCGGCGATTTTGCGGCCGACCGACGACCCGTGCGCCACTTCTTGGCCGCGTCCAGTCCCCGCTGTTCCCGTGCATCGCTGGTCGTTTTCCAGAGCCCCGATCTGCTGTCGTTTCCACTGTCCAGCTTTTTCCGTTTTCGTTCCCAAGCAAGTTCGGTTCCGAGTTCCATTTCGGGATTTTTGTTACACCTTCGTTTTGGGTACACTCTGAACTAATTTTATTTACTGTCCATGATGAAATCTGGTCCAACCGAATTCTTCGAGAATTCGGATTTTTCTGAAAATTCTTTGGAAATGTATTGCTGCTAGTTGGTTTTGTGAATAATTGGATTATTTAGGATAGAACAATGTTCTGTGAATTCTTGGGATTTCCGAAAATTCTTCGGAGACAGTTCTGTGTTTTCAATTCTCGGGTTTTCCGAGAAATTTTCGGGAATAAATTCTGAGATTTAGAAAGTTATGTTTATTTGGTTTTCTTGTTGGGTTTTCAAATTGGTTCTGTGAGTTTCAAGATGAACTGTTAGTTCTGTCGTTTTCCGATAAATTTCGAGATTTCCGATATTGTTTCGGGTTTTCCGATTTGGCTTCGAAAAGTATTTCTATATGGATGGTTATATAAATATCGGGTTTGGAATTAATTTGCAGGTTAACGGAAGCACTCCCAGTTTTTGGGTTGACCGAAAATAGAGGGAGTACTGCCGAAATTTTTGGGAAATTTATTAAATGATTATTAAAATGATTTTTCGGATTAAATATTATTTAAATAATATTTTGGGCGACGACCTTAACGGTCACTGGGCCCCAACACAATGCAAACGCACCGGTTCGACCGGACGTTGAGGCAGAGCAGTTAAAAATGAAGTTTGGACCAGAGTCTGAGACTCGAAATCAATTTAATTTAATTTATTAGTTGTAGGATAATTTATAAAGACTAACCAAATGTTTTCTCTTATTTAAATTTATGTAAATGGTCTGTAAGGGCATAAGCCCATTCATTCCTGTTGGTGTGTAAAGTTTGTAATAGCTTAGTATTTTTTTTATTTATTTGTTTTCTAGTTTGTTGGTTGACGTAAAACACGTAAAACAATAAATAAATATTTATTTATTATAGAAAATAAAATAATTTTCTCACAATAAATAACTAAGAAAAGTACAAGTTTGTAATTCAACAAATTCACAACTTTCTCATTAAAAGAAAAACCTAAATTTTATATATATATTACAAAAAAATACAAGTTTTGCGAAACAGTCGGAAAGAAACAAATTTTCTCAAATAAATGTTAACATGATTTAGTTCATTCGCAAATTGATTTATAGAAACTATCTCGATAAGCGTGTAATTTAGTAATAACATAAAACTGGACTAGGACCAATTCTAGAGATTGTAACTAGCACACTTAGAATGGTTCAATTTTCTGATGCTGAGTCAGGATTCTCAATTGTAGGATTTCAAGGACGGTACTAGTCTCCATCAACAATCCTTTTTCCAGTCATAATCCAAGGCAAGTACGGTTGTGGTTAATTACAGTTTAATTAATATTAGAATTTTGCATGTTAAATACACAATTGTTACACGTACTCTCTCCTAGAGTTACATATTGAATCATTGCATCGGGATAATGGGGAGTAGCGTAGTTATCTATGATCAAAGCCCAATAGTTAATGAATGTGCGAGCTTACCCCTCTTCACACGGGGTTAGGCCGGACCGTATCAATAGGATACAATTGAATCATCCTAAACCGATCATAGATACTGCATACTCAATCACATTGTTTACTTCATAATTGAAAATTGTTGTTTCAAAATTATTTAATATTGCAAGTTTCTAATCATTATGCAAATTATTATTTTCATAATTGTACTTGCTCCTTTCCTGACTGGATACCCCACCCCCAATAGGTTCTATTGATGAATCCGAGCTTCTGATTAATACTTACTATGACCCGGAGCTGTACCCTGCTGTGCTCCCAGAGGAGGTTCCTGATGATGATGATGACACTTCTGCTTAGTTGGAGTTTTAGTTTATCTTTTAAATAAAAATTAATGTTATGTTAAAATTGTGGACAAGCTTTGTAATGAACAAGTTTTATTTTATCGTTTAAATAAATGTTGTGGCAATTATTAGTATCAATTGTTGTTGATTGTACCTGCATATGGATTACAGCTTACTGCCGCCGTCTCAACAACGGTGCAAGCTGAGCATGATCCGAGTCGACCCAAGAAATTGGGATCGGGTCGTGACATGTTTTTAGTGGTGGCCCATGCAGGTCCCTAACAACAACTTAGGAAAACCTAGGAAACAGTTAGAACACTAGAACATCAAATTGCCACAACATAGGACCGATATATACATACATATTATTATTAAATATTTTTGTTTGACTATAGATAGGCTACCTTGCTTATGTTTTTATCCTAAAACTTCCAGAGAATGACCACTGACAATACCAACCCTGCTGGCGATAGGATGTCAACACCTGACCACACCCCACCTCCCCAATCAAGTCCGGATCCTACACCTCGACAGCTGGCTGACCGTCCCCACAATACAACAATGGATCCATCATATTCTCGGACGGAGATGCAACCCCCAGTAGTTACGCCTACTCCAGCTGCCCCACCGTTACCTGTGGATCCCACTGACCTCATCAGTCTGCTTAGAGGAGTGCTAGAAGCTCAGAGAACTCAAGCTGAAGCTCATCGTGAGCAGACGGCCATTATGAGAGAAGGCATGGAAAACGCCCATAGCGTGGCAATGGCTGCATTGGAAAGAGGAGAAGCAGCTCAACAGAAACCAAGGCCTGCCAAGGTAAACATAAATTTAAAAGATTAATTTATGTAATAATAAGGCCATTTAATTAATGGAAATCATATTGCCAAGGTGGGCGATATTGAGAGGTTTAAGAAGCAGAACCCTCGACCTTTTAAGGGTACCGAGGGAATTGTCTATGCTGATGAATGGCTTGACAATATGGAGCGTCTTCTGAGCGTCGCTCGACTTCCAGAAGACCTTAAAGCCGAAGCAGTGGGACTTCAACTGCAGAATGTAGCTAGCACCTGGTATCGGAATGAACCCCGACTCCAGGATAGACAGGTTGACTGGGACACCTTCAAGAAGTTGTTCCAGTGGAAATTCTTCCCAACTTCTGAGATGCGGGAGATGGAGCGACAATTCCAGAACTTGAAGCAGGGCAATATGACTGTGGGAGAGTATGCGGCAGAATTCGGCCAGCTCAGCCGATTTGCCAAGAACATGGTGGCTGATCCTGCTGATCGTGCTGAACGATTCAAGTATGGACTTCGAGAGGAGATTCGCACTTATGTGATCTCTGGCGGAGCTAAGACTTATGAGAAGATTCTGGAGAGAGCACAAGATATAGAGAAGAGCCAACCTGCCCGTTCAAAGAGAGATTATCCTGGAACTAGCAACTTCCAGGGAAATCAGAAGAAGCCCAACAACAACAACAACAACAGGCCTCAGCATCATCAGCAAGCAAGGAATAATAATGTAGCACCCCAGAAGCAGATCCCTATCTGTAGCTATTGCAAAAGGCCGGGTCATCAGGTGAACATCTGTCGGAAGAGGCTTGGACAATGTCTGATCTGTGGGTCTACCACCCACCAAGTGAAGGACTGCCCCTCAGCGACCAACAGAGCTGGAGGAAATCAACAGAGGGGACCTCTGCCCACTCAGCAGCAACAATTTGGGCAGCATCAACAGAGGACTGGGCGAGCTTTTGCCCTAACTGCAGAGGAACCAGAGCAGGAGCAGGAACCTAATGCGGATGTTATATCAGGTTACATCTACGTACATTCTTATCCTGCATTAGTTTTATTCGACTCTGGTGCAACACACAGTTTCATAGCAACAAAGTTTATCTCTGCACACCACATAGTTATGGGCCTTAGCAAGAGGATTTGTAGGGTTATGACTGGAGGTGGACCCCTACCTATAACAGAGACCTGTAATTGCCCTATTTCAATATCTGGCCATAAGTTTGTAGCACCTTTACTGGTAATGCCCTTGCCTAATTATGACTTAGTCCTTGGAATGGACTGGTTGAGCAAGCAGCATGCGCTGATAGATTGTCACAGAGGATGTGTAATCTTCAGCCCACTTGGAGGGCCAGAGTTTGAAGTCTCTAGAGCTCCGGAGATTATGGAGAGTATTGTCTACTCTATTACTGAAGAACCTGGACCACCCCATCCTATCATAGCGGAATTCATGGATGTTTTCCCTAATAGTCTTCCTGGGCTACCCCCAGATCGGGACATAGAATTTACTATTGATCTAGTCCCTGGCTCTTCCTCGATTTCTAAGGGATGTTATAGAGTCAACCCGAAGGAGGCCAAAGAGATGAAGGAGCAGATCAACGAACTGAAGTCTCTGGGATTCATTCGAGACGGGGCTTCACCCTGGGGAGCACCTGTTTTGTTTGTGCCCAAGAAGGATAGAACGGTGAGGATGTGCATCGACTACCGGGCGCTGAATAATGTCACAATCAAGAACAAGTACCCTCTGCCCCGGATCGATGACTTATTTGACCAGTTGAGTGGAGCCAAGGTGTTTTCCAAGATTGATCTCAGGTCTGGCTATCATCAGATCAAGGTCAGGAAGGAAGACATTCCCAAAACGACATTCAACACCAAGTATGGGCAGTTTGAATTCTTGGTCATGCCGTTTGGTTTGACGAATGCTCCTGCGGTGTTCATGAACCTTATGAACAAGGTTTTCCATGAATACTTAGACCAGTTTGTCGTCGTCTTCATTGATGACATACTGATCTATTCAAAGACGAAGGAGGAGCACGAAGAGCACCTCAGGAAAGTTCTGGAAACTTTAAGGAAAGAGAAGCTGTACGGTAAGCTATCCAAGTGTGAATTCTTTCTAGACAAAGTGGATTTTCTTGGCCATGTTGTCACAGGAGAAGGAATTTCTGTGGATCCTAAGAAGATAGCTGCTGTGGAGAAGTGGCCTACCCCAAGCTCAGTTGCTGACATCAGAAGTTTCTTGGGCTTGGCGGGCTACTATCGGAAGTTCGTAAAGGATTTTGCTAGAATTGCTGAACCAATGACCAAGTTGACTCGGAAGAATGAGGAGTTCATCTGGACGGAGGACTGTCAAGCAGCGTTCGAGGAGTTGAAGAGGAGGCTCACCACTGCACCAATCCTTGCGCTACCCGCAGGATCTGGTGGTTTCACAATCTATAGTGACGCCTCAGGCAAAGGACTGGGTTGCGTTCTTCAACAACATGGGAAAGTGATTGCTTATGCATCTAGGCAATTACGGACTCATGAGAAGAACTATCCCACTCATGATCTGGAGCTTGCTGCAGTGATTTTTGCGTTGAAGCTTTGGAAACATTATCTCTATGGAGAGAGAGTGGAAATATACACAGATCATAAAAGTCTGAAGTATGTTTTCACTCAGAAAGAGTTAAACATGAGGCAAAGGAGATGGCTGGAGTTAATGAAGGACTTTGACATCGACTTGCAATACCATCCGGGTAAGGCTAATGTGGTCGCTGATGCACTTAGTCGATACCCAGTGGCGATGTTCTTAACCAAGGAGAGGCACCTGTTGGAGGACATCGAGAAGCTTGAACTGGAGATTGTACTGCCTGGACGGAAGGAATTGGATGCTGATTCTGTATTGATGAAGTTGCAAGTGAGCTCGTACCTGATGGACAAGGTCAAGGAGACGCAGTTTCAAGACGAGGCACTTTGCAAGCTGAGAGATCAAGTGTTAGCAGGAACACTGGAGGGTTTCTCAATCACCAGCGATGGAGCCCTGAAGAATGGTACGAGGCTTTGTGTACCGTCTGGCGAACTAAGGAATGAGTTGATGAAGGAAGCGCATCAGTCTCAATATTCCATACATCCTGGAGCCAATAAGATGTATCGGGATATGCGCACTATTGTCTGGTGGAGTGGAATAAAGAAAGATGTCACCAGGTATGTCGCTAGATGCTTGATCTGTCAACAAGTGAAGGCTAGTAGACAGAGACCTGGAGGACTTCTACAACCGCTGGACATTCCAGAATGGAAATGGGAGCACATCACGATGGATTTCGTGTCAGGACTGCCTCGTTCCCAAGGAGGGAAGGATGCCATCTGGGTAATTGTGGACCGACTAACCAAGTCAGCTCACTTTATCCCCTTCAAAGTTGGTTTATCCACTGAGAAGTTGGCAGCATTGTACATGCGGCACATCTACCGGATTCATGGCGTACCGGTAAGTATTGTTTCTGACCGAGACACTCGTTTTACCTCACATTTTTGGAAGAGCTTGCATGACAGCTTGGGGACTCAGTTGAAGTTCAGCACGGCTTATCATCCCCAGACAGATGGGCAATCTGAGAGGACTATTCAGACACTTGAAGATATGCTGCGAGCTTGTGTCTTGGAATTTGGAGGATCGTGGGAAGACCATCTGCATTTGGTAGAGTTTTCTTACAATAACAGCTACCAAGCCAGTATTGGTATGACCCCGTTCGAAGCTCTTTATGGACGTCGTTGCCGTACACCATTGGCATGGGACGACGTTGGTGAAAAAGTACTGCTGGGTCCAGAAATGGTGACTGACGCAGCAGAGAAGGTGAAGTTTATCAGAGACAGGCTCAGGATTGCTCAAGACAGACAGAAGCACTGGGCAGACAGCAGTCGTCGACCACTAGCATTTGAAGAAGGAGATAAAGTCTTCGTGAAAATTTCTCCTACCAGAGGTACAATCAGATTTGGCAGAGCTGGGAAGCTGAGTCCCAGATACATTGGTCCGTTCGAAGTTCTGAGCCGGATTGGAGAAGTGGCATATAGGTTAGCTCTACCAGCTAATCTAGAGGGCGTGCACAACGTCTTCCACGTCTCACAGCTCAGAGAATATGTACCGGATGAGAACCACGTCTTAGACCATTCAGAGTTGGAGATCGGACCGAGCCTCACTATACCAGAGAAGCCTGTAGCAATCTTGGACCGAGGCGAGAAGAAGACCAGAACCACAGTGACTCCTATAGTTCGGGTGATGTGGAGGCATGATTCCCCGGGCGAATCTACTTGGGAGCGAGAGGATGAGATGCGGGAGAAGTACCCGTACTTGTTTGAGACCTGAGGTAATTTTCTCAACCTAATTCTTAAAAATTTCGAGGACGAAATTTCTTAAGGAGGGAAGGTTGTGAAACCCATAATTTTAGTTTACAATTTTATATTAAAATTTTTTTTTAAAATAAATGCTAGAATAATATTATGTAAGAGTAAAAAAAAAATATATATATTCTTTTCAAAATAATTAAAACACGGATTTTTGTATGTCAACCCAGACCCGAAAACCGAATTGAAACTAAAAACATTTTTTTTCTTTTGTTTTAATTACAAATATTTATTTAACTAATTTGTATGAGAATGATTTTTTTCTTAGCCATAAAACAAAATCCATATTTTTATATAAATAGAAAATCATGTCTTGTAAACCAAAACCATAGGCCATTTGCTTGGCCCATTTAGTTTCAAACCCAATAAGGATCCAATAACCCATAAGCCCTAAGCCAACCCAATATTTTACAGCAATACTTGCTGTAACCATTGAATGGAAGGAATGAATAAATTCATTCATTAATATTTTTAACTCTGGGACCTTTCCTTTCCTTTCCGATCCAACGGCCGACTCTTGGGTTTCCCGCCGCCGCCATTGTCGCCACCGACAGTGACCGGACGCCTTCTCGACTTCCTGCCTCCCTATATATAACCCCTCTCTTCATCTCTCTCCATCATTCTCATCTTGCCCCAAATCACCCGTGCCCTAAACCCATTTCTCGGCGAACCCGAGCGGCGCCACCCGCCGTCGAGCCTCCCACCCGGCGTACGACTGCCGGTCGTTTTCCCCGCTGACCCGGGCGCTGTTCCGCCGCCCTCCAGCACCCAATCAGGCCGACCCCGAGCGGATTTGGCCGCCGCCTCCTCTGTCCGGCGATTTCGTGGCCGACCGACGACCCGTGCGCCACTTCTTGGCCGCGCCCAGTCCCCGCTGTTCCCGTGCATCGCTGGTCGTTTTCCAGAGCCCCGATCTGCTGTCGTTTCCACTGTCCAGCTTTTTCCGTTTCCGTTCCCAAGCAAGTTCGGTTCCGAGTTCCATTTCGGGATTTTCGTTACACCTTCGTTTTGGGTACACTCTGAACTAATTTTATTTACTGTCCATGATGAAATCTGGTCCAACCGAATACTTCGAGAATTCGGATTTTTCCGAAAATTCTTCGGAAATGTATTGCTGCTAGTTGGTTTTGTGAATAATTGGATTATTTAGGATAGAACAATGTTCTGTGAATTCTTGGGATTTTCGAAAATTCTTCGGAGACAGTTCTGTGTTTTCAATTCTCGGGTTTTCCGAGAAATTTTCGGGAATAAATTCTGAGATTTAGAAAGTTATGTTTATTTGGTTTTCTTGTTGGGTTTTCAAATTGGTTCTGTGAGTTTCAAGATGAACTGTTAGTTCTGTCGTTTTCCGATAAATTTTGGGATTTCCGATATTGTTTCGGGTTTTCCGATTTGGCTTCGAAAAGTATTTCTATATGGATGGTTATATAAATATCGGGTTTGGAATTAATTTGCAGGTTAACGGAAGCACTTCCAGTTTTTGGGTTGACCGAAAATAGAGGGAGTACTGCCGAAATTTTTGGGAAATTTATTAAATGATTATTAAAATGATTTTTCGGATTAAATATTATTTAAATAATATTTTGGGCGACGACCTTAACGGTCACTGGGCCCCAACGCAATGCAAACGCACCGGTTCGACCGGACGTTGAGGCAGAGCAGTTGAAAATGAAGTTTGGACCAGAGTCTGAGACTCGAAATCAATTTAATTTAATTTATTAGTTGTAGGATAATTTATAAAGACTAACCAAATGTTTTCTCTTATTTAAATTTATGTAAATGGTCTGTAAGGGCATAAGCCCATTCATTCCTGTTGGTGTGTAAAGTTTGTAATAGCTTAGTATTTTTTTTATTTATTTGTTTTCTAGTTTGTTGGTTGACGTAAAACACGTAAAACAATAAATAAATATTTATTTATTATAGAAAATAAAATAATTTTCTCACAATAAATAACTAGGAAAAGTACAAGTTTGTAATTCAACAAATTCACAACTTTCTCATTAAAAGAAAAACCTAAATTTTATATATATATTACAAAAAAATACAAGTTTTGCGAAACAGTCGGAAAGAAACAAATTTTCTCAAATAAATGTTAACATGATTTAGTTCATTCGCAAATTGATTTATAGAAACTATCTCGATAAGCGTGTAATTTAGTAATAACATAAAACTGGACTAGGACCAATTCTAGAGATTGTAACTAGCACACTTAGAATGGTTCAATTTTCTGATGCTGAGTCAGGATTCTCAATTGTAGGATTTCAAGGACGGTACTAGTCTCCATCAACAATCCTTTTTCCAGTCATAATCCAAGGCAAGTACGGTTGTGGTTAATTACAGTTTAATTAATATTAGAATTTTGCATGTTAAATACACAATTGTTACACGTACTCTCTCCTAGAGTTACATATTGAATCATTGCATCGGGATAATAGGGAGTAGCGTAGTTATCTATGATCAAAGCCCAATAGTTAATGAATGTGCGAGCTTACCCCTCTTCACACGGGGTTAGGCCGGACCGTATCAATAGGATACAATTGAATCATCCTAAACCGATCATAGATACTGCATACTCAATCACATTGTTTACTTCATAATTGAAAATTGTTGTTTCGAAATTATTTAATATTGCAAGTTTCTAATCATTATGCAAATTGTTATTTTCATAATTGTACTTGCTCCTTTCCTGACTGGATACCCCACCCCAATAGGTTCTATTGATGAATCCGAGCTTCTGATTAATACTTACTATGACCCGGAGCTGTACCCTGCTGTGCTCCCAGAGGAGGTTCCTGATGATGATGATGACACTTCTGCTTAGTTGGAGTTTTAGTTTATCTTTTAAATAAAAAATAATGTTATGTTAAAATTGTGGACAAGCTTTGTAATGAACAAGTTTTATTTTATCGTTTAAATAAATGTTGTGGCAATTATTAGTATCAATTGTTGTTGATTGTACCTGCATATGGATTACAGCTTACTGCCGCCGTCTCAACAACGGTGCAGGCTGGGCATGATCCGAGTCGACCCAAGAAATTGGGATCGGGTCGTGACAAATTCTAAAATTATGGAATAAGTGGCTAATGAGTTAACTTATCTAATGTTATTTAATTCTGATACAAATCACTTAGAAATATAATTTAATCTAATAATATTGTGAAATATAATTCAAATATGGAAATTTGGCCATAGAAAGTTATATTTCCAATTTTGAAAACCATAGCACACAAATTAAGGCATGCCAATGACTAACTAGTTAAACGTCATAAACTCGAGATTTAGAAAGTGCATTTTGGAATATTTTAGTGCCATGAGTGCATCGAAATCGATCGTGTCGCAGAATCACGCTTTGGTCAAAAGATATTGCTGTTATGGCTAACCGTGACCAAATCGGTAATTTAACGATCAAATCTGAGTTCAACGTAATAAATAAAATAGTAAATGAACCTCTAAAAGTCTAGACAAATTATGTGTTGAAGATCATCATGTTATATTTCGAAAACTGCAAACGAATCATGAATCGGAGTTTGAGATCTCCCGAGATCTCGAAAACCGTGCGACGTATTGAGTTTTGGACAACCAATACTAAAATAATTCCCCAAAAATTCAGAAGCAAAATCTCATACAATAAAATATATATTCTAAAATATAACCTCGAGATGAATCCAAAAAAAAATTGGCACATGAAAATGAGGTCGGGGCTGTCCGCAATCGCTCCGTGAATTCGAGATCTCCAAAGATAAATCTCCCTAAAAAATCAGCGAATAAATATAGGGTTTACTAGAAAACTGAGAATATATATATATATATATATATATATATATATATATATATATATATATATATATAGAGAGAGAGAGAGAGAGGGGACGGTTACGGCTGAGTCAGTGGAGCCGCGGCTCCCTGCCATGTGGCAGCATCTCCCGTGCCCCGCTCAAATAATTGACGACACGTTGTCGTGGCAGCTTGGGGTAGAGTCATGTTATGCTCTAATTTTAATTTTTTTGAATAAATAATAATGATAATAATAATTATAGTCATGTTAATTTGAATATAAAAAATTTCCTATGTAAATATACAATATACATACAACTTTGCATTTAAATTTAAGGAAATTATGCAATTTCAAAACATACTCACCAACCCAAACAAGTGAGGTGTTCTCATGAGGATAGGTGTCATTAAGGTGGGGGAGCTAAGTGGCAAGTTGGGGACCATGTGGCAATTGATAAGCCCACATGGCAACTCCATGAAGAGATGGTCCCAAATTTGGACACCTCTTCATCTCTTCTTCTCTTCTTATATACACACACACCACACACATACATCTGACTCTCTCTCTCACTCCCTACCACTACGTGCTGCTAGTGCTACTGTGCACCGCTGTCGCTGCCCGTCGACCACCGACCGCCAAGCCACCGTCGTCCGCTGCTCGAGCCCGCCGCCGGTCGCCCATACGGCCACCCGCTGCCCCGCAGACCGTCGAGCCGGGTGCTCAATTTATACCATTAAGCATACATATGAGATACGTACAACATAGGAATTTAACCATACACCAAGGAGGATAAATAAATATAGATTTGTACTTCCTTATTTGACATGAATACCTATGATTAAGTGCTCAATTTTAGCATATTGGGTCAATTCTGTCCACATTGTAAAGTAGCCTCATTTTATACATTTGGACCTCAGAAGATCTAAACAAGAGATTTGAAGTCCCCATATGTTAGGGTAACCATACATTTGAAAATTTACAATTTTTTGCCTCTTTTGTGTCTTTAAAGAAGCTAAAAACTTTGGTATGTTATGGCCCGAGTTTAAGTGTACTATTAGATTTAATCTAACCAATATCATTATTTAGTAAGGGATAAGTTGAAATCTTATGCTTAAATCATGGTAGTACTAACCCTTTTGTTGTGATTAGTTATAGAAAGAAAAGGGAATAACTAAATTGCTTGAATCGCCTAATTGCTTACCAAGGTAAGAAAAACTTTGATATTACATGCATATAATATAAATGCGTGATTTCCAGTATTGAGGGTTGCTCCACCGAAGGGGTCAACGAATTCGGATTATACTTATATTTTTATTATGTCTCTTGTAAATTTTTGGAGTCTCAAAATACAAAGAAGACTCTGCCGAAATTTTCAAAAATTTCAAGAGATTGCCAAATTCTCAGAATTATAGAGAAATCGGTTTATTTGCATAAACCTAGAAGTTCTCAGGAAATCCTCAGAGAATTTATTTAAAGTATTTGGGAGGGGAAGAACAACCTAAATATCCCTAAAAGTCCCGCAACATAACATAACCAAAAAGTTGATCAGTATTTTTATTTACTCATTCGTAGGGCCATACGAATCGAGTATGTGAGGCTTAGCTCGCTTATGGCCAAGGAAGGCAAATTTTAATTTGTCGAAGGGAGGCAAAATTCAATTTTGTCCAAGGGAGGCAAAATTTATGATAAGCTTAAGGGAAGCTCGGAAAAAAAAATTCATCTACATCGACAGTAACATCGAATAGATGAATTTTTGTAAACCCAAGGGAGGTGCAGGGCCGGAATCTAAGCACCGTACCACCTAAATCACATCATGATCCCAGGTATCCGGGATTGTTGACGGGAAGCTATTTAGATGAATATTCAGGGTTTTTCTCTAAATTGCATTGCACTCTAGGTTTAGTCCTTCAAATTTTATCCCATTCTAGGATGAAATTACCCCATTTCAAATAAAGCCAATATGACATTTATACTACTTAAATGAATGAAAACTATAATGATGTAAATTGCATATTCCTATTCTTTTAATAAGAAAATCCTTATATTCATTCCTTATTATATTTTCCTTAACCGTTTTTGGCCGAGGACTTGCTTGTCGTTCTAAACGACCTAGTTTTTTGTTCACTAGGGGAGGATGACGTACCTGCAGAAATCATACCTCTGGGTGGCGAGGACAATATCGAGGAGTGGACCATTTGAAGATTCTCAACTAGTATTTGTAGTTTCCAGAATGTTGTAAAAGAATAGTTTGTTGTAATAACTCAGGCAGTTGTACTCTTGAATAGTTGGATGTTAATTAAAGAATGTAATGTATTTAGTAATTCCTTGTATTTTCTATTCTGATGTTTTACGGACAACAATCACGAATTCGGCACGTAGCCTGGAGATGTGTTATGACGTCACCGTTGAATCACGTCTTTTAGTGGTGGCCCATGCAGGTCAGCAAAGAATAAAAAATCTAGGACAGGTATAGATCTAGGATTATAAAAGGTTTAAAATAAGGTATATAGGTAGGAAAACCTATCACACCCTAGAAGTTCTTAGGATTATTCTAAGGAAGGTAGTACCGATAAATTTGCAACATTTCCCACATGATTATTTCTACTATCTAACCATTTATTTAGAAGAATACTAACCTAAAAGTTTTTTGATGTAGATCATGTCATGATTTGTGCCCTTCGCTCGTTTGGGAAACGACACCCACAACTTGGATGAATATTATGAATTCATAAGAAAGATGTGGAGGGTAGTGTAGAAGCATGGAATTTCACAACCAGAAAGACCGTGCGCCAGACACTACATGCGCCAGAACTCGGACAGAACACTTCACAGCAAAGTCAATAAGTATAGACATTTGAAGAAGGACTTTTTATTTATATACAAAAGTCTATTACATGACTAGAAAAGGTTGTACAAACGAGAATTTCTACAAAGAAAAGATCCTAAGTCTACAGCCAGCGGCTACCATGCGCCTCCAGATCGGCGCAGCAGTCACCATGCGTCGCCAGTTAGGCGCAGCAGATACCATGCGCCTCCAACCAGGCACATCCCACCATCTTTTCAGCAGCTCAGTTATGTGCATCCAGCTTAGTAATGTGCATCCCTTCAGCAGCCCAGTTATGTGCCGCTCTTCCAGCCAGGCTCACCTGATAAGTTCTTCGACTAAACAAAGCATTTAACCCTCTGGCTGGAACCAAGGAAGAGAAGAGCACCGCAAATCTGTGGCCAGGGGAGGCTTCGAAAGAGCCTCCAAAGACCAAGGAAGACCGTCATTGAAATACGGCTAAAGGAGCAGCTTTCAACACAACCAGAGTGGGCGACACCCACTTTGAAGGAAGAAAGACCCTAGCACCACAATTCCGATCTGCGGCTCTTCCGGAACAACGGAGACGAGGCCCGAGCATCCTTATCTTTGGATGTAACAGGCACCTTCCGCCTGCCTCGGAAGCCCTCGACTCCGTCTTTTGGATGTAACAGTCACCTTCAAGTGCATCAACGATGACATGGCGTCTCATCTTCACCCTCGGGAGCACTTCGTCAACAGAATGCACTCGAATACCCGAGTTCATGTCGGAAGTACGTGAGGGAATGAGAAGCAAACCTTCTCTCCATGCCACTATTTATAGGCCGGGCAGATCAAACCCACGCGCCAAGTGGATGGCTCTTCGAATTCCGTACAATGAACTCACATTAAATGGATGAACCAGACGCCTCGACTTCAGCCAAACGGCTATTTAAAAGCACTCGAGAAGCGAAACAGCCACATCATTAAAGACGTATCGGATGCACCGGCTGGACAGCGCATCACACCCCTTCAAACACCAAGCGCCTCCCACAGATGCACCCTGTACCGAGCACATCACAGAGGATGCGCCCCTATACGTCCCCATACACCTAGTGGAACGTCAACCAACGCGCCCACTCAGCTGTCCATCGAATGTCACCAACATTAAATGCTGAACTGACAGAGTTGGCAGCACGCCTCCCCAAGTCTGAACGGTTGACAGCTTTTACAGAAAACGAAGCGTCCACAACGTCAGCATCATCATGACTTTTACCCCGACGGCTACTGCCACATAGCCATCCAACCATCCGCATGCGCCTCAAAAGCCATGCGCCTCAGACCCTTCACTGATCCCTAAAGACAGAAGAAGAGTCTCATGTTGAAGCATTGCATGCGCCTCAAAAGCCATGCGCCCCAGACCCTTCACTGATCCCTAAAGACAGAAGAAGAGTCTCCAGTTGAAACTTTGCATGCGCCTCAAAAGCCATGCGCCCCAGACTGATCTCTGATCTCGAAAGACAGAAGGAAAGTCGCTCGCATGCGCCTCAAAAGCCATGCTCCCAGAACGGTTCGTGATTCCTAAAGGTCACGAGCCAAAATCTCATCATGTGCCCAATCCAAGGCACATCCTACCAAATCATCCCTCCATCAGATCCGAGATCTCCGAGCCACGAGTCGACGACACATGTCCTTTGACTCAACTCATCCCAGATTTCAGCAACGGAAAGATCTTCTCCTCTGCTACGTGCCGGCTCACAACAGCAGTATGAATAATTCAACCCCTCGAGTAGGGCGCATCATCCATGCGCCTCTATCAGCAATCTCCATGTGGCATCCCCACGTACCGGCGCATCCTACATATGCGCGCATGAGCAGCCAACCTGCCCAGCTATAAATAGAGGAATCATTTCCTTCTTCCACACACACAGACAGATACGAACAAACACACCACCAGAGAGGCAGATACAGACATTCAACGTCTTTCTCCTCTCAGCAAGCTCCAGCACCCAGAGCAATCTACACCTTCAGAGAACCGATAACCATCGTCAGCCCGTCAACGGAGTCAACGCATTACCACTCGCTCCATTGGCACTAAGGACCCAGATTAAACGAAAGTGTACTCCTATGACTACATCTAAGTCCTATATTGTAACACTGTTCTGTTTGTATTAAGATTTGCAATCAAATAATTTTAATGGAAAACAAGCTGGCGACTCTGCTGGGGACCTCTTTTTCCTCTTCCGAGAAGGTCGTGTCACAGGCCGATGATGTAAAGGTAGGCTCCTCCCACAAGACGCTGGTCGTGCGCCTCAATTAGCAGGCGTACGAGGAGTTCATTTTTGAAGGAAGTGCGAGTCCTTCGAAGCGGCTGCCGAAGCCGAAGAAGACCCGCCGTGTCTGGGTGCGCAAGGTCGACGCCTCGGGCACCACCACTGAAGGGAATACGCCAATCCAGCCCTCCCTTCCTGCTGACGTTCTCAGCAACCAAGGTACGCCCGCTGATGCAGCGTATCTCTCGGGGAAGCGTGCGGCTGACCACGTTCCCCAGCCATCTCCCTCTCAGGCGAGGAAGATACGTCGACGGAGTAGGGACGCAGCCAATGCCCCGCGCATCACCTCTGATGCGCCAAAAAAAGTCTCTGTCTTTGATAGACTCACTCGCTGTAATGGCGAGAAGAATTTGGATGCTGAGTACTATGCACACCAGCGGGCTAGTACAAAGAAATCCAAGGCGGCACGGGCCATGCGCCACAAACGTGCTATGCCAGCAGCAAGCCAAAAGCATGCGCTCACAATCATGCGCGCTGCTGATGGCAAGCTGTACAAGGTCGGCTCAGGTGCTTCAACAACAAAAATGAGCCGATCTTTAAAGTCCTCATCTCACTTGGGCGCATCTACTGCGTGCACAACCAAGTCGAGTGAGGCAAATTCAGTGGTCTTGAACTCCCGCGCCTCCTCTGGTTGTGCGTTTGAGGTCCGTTCAAGTCACTTTAAATGTTGTTGTTCCCCCACTACTGATCGTGATGCCTGCTTGGTATTAGATCAGGGGGCGCAGCACTCACCTATCTACCCCGGCGTTTAGCCTTGCCATGCGCCTGAAGGGGGTGTGAAGGTAGCACTCTCTTCCAACGACCTGCGTAACGTGATCACTCACAAGCGCCGGTCAGGAGAGTCGACCAACAGGCACGATGCGCCTCTCACGGGGCATACTTGTGCAGTGGTCACCATCAACTGCTGTTGCAAGGCAGCAGTACCACCAAGGCAGTCAGTCTTCTAGCGGCTGCAATCATCGACACCCCTCCCACATCGCCTCGGGATGAAGGTGTCAACAGAAGAGGAGCTAAGAGTTGCTTCATGCAACGTGGTCTCCAACTCCTCATTACTCCGGAAGGCGACTGGCAACTCCTCGTCCTCGTCCAAAAGCCAACCGAGGAAAATCAAGGTAGCTGTCTCGTCCTCTTGGGTGTTCGAAGGCACTCGGTCGAGGAAGAAGTTCTTGATGGAAGCTGGGGGTAGTCAGACCCTTGTTGAGCCTCCTTCCGAAGACGAAGATGTCCAAAGCACAGCTGCGGCGGATCTTCATCCTCGAGGCGAAGTCAGCCTCCCAGAAGCCCCTCTACGAAGCCGAGACGAAGGATCCATCATTTTTGGCAAAGTCGAGCGTCATCAAGACCTCCCGCCACTCGAGCCAGAACCTGATACCGGCAGAGTACAAGTCTATCGGTACACGGATACGACAAAGCACATCATCCAAAAGATGGGCTACGACCTAAAAAGCAACAAAGGCCTAAACTACGACAAAGGTCGACGTCTCCCTCTCCGACTTCCAACACCCAAAGGAAAGCCGCAAGACTACTACAACAAAACTCGACGGGGGGTAGGCTATGTCACGCCGCCATCAACTCCAGAGAGTTCAGACGCAAAAGACGTAGAACATTCCCACTCGTCCGAAGCGTCGACTTGGGATTCTGATACCAGTATCGGATCAGTCTTCAGGAAAGTGCTGTCAGCTAACATGACGTCAGCACAACCTCAAAAAGATGAAGGCGAAGACCAAGCGCCGGAATCCTTCGAAGAAGAACCCTGGGCTCAACGCCTAGGAGAACAGTGGGAGTCTTGTTTTGAGTTACGTGAACCTCCCACCGAAGACGGAGTCGAGCAGATCGACCTTGGGGACGGATCTTCTTCCAAACCCATCTTCATCAGCAAAAGTCTAGAAGAAAAAGACCGAGAGTCTCTAATCCAGCTGGCTAAAGAGTATATCGACGTCTTTGCCTGGAGCTACGATGATATGCCGGGACTCGATCCACAGATCGTAATACATAGGTTGAACATCTTACCTGATGCCAAACCTATCAAACAACAGCAGCGACGTTTTCGTCCGGACATTATGAATGCCATCGATCAGGAGGTGGACAAACTCTTGACCAGCGGCTTCATCCGTGAGGAACAGCACCCAGATTGGGTAGCCAATGTCGTACCTGTCACCAAGAAGAATGGGAAGATACGAGTCTGTATCGATTTCAGAGACCTCAACTCTGCTTGCCTGAAGGACGAATTCCCGCTTCCAATCACCGATGTGATGATCGACAACACATGTGGCTTTGAATGCATGTCCTTCATGGACGGGTATTCAGGCTACAATCAAATCAAGATGTTCCCCGATGACGCAAAACACACGTCATTCAGGACTCCGAAGGGTGTTTTCTGCTACACAGTGATGCCTTTCGGCTTGAAGAACGCCGATGCAACATACCAACGAGCTATGAGCACCATCTTCCGTCAACATCTTTGCAAAACAGTCGAATGCTATGTCGACGACATCGCAGTCAAGAGCCGCCTCAAGGGAGATCACCTACAGGATCTGAAGACAATCTTCGATCTTATACGGGCACATCAACTCAAAATGAACCCCGCTAAATCCTTCCTGGGGGTTTCTAGCGGCAAATTCTTGGGCTTTGTCATCACAGCGAAAGGCATTCATGTTGAACCCGAGAAGACCAAAGCCATCCTCAATATGGACCCTCCGAAGAATCTTCGAGAACTTCGGGGCTTACAGGGACGTCTGGCATACATTCGGAGGTTCATAGCAAACCTCTCCGGTAAATGTCAACCCTTTACTCAGCTTATGAAGAAAGGAGTCTCTTATGTCTGGACAGAGGAGTGCCAAAAGGCTTTCGACGACATCAAAGCCTACTTGACGAGCCCACCAGTCCTGGTGGCACCTGTCGCCGGTAAACCATTTCTCCTCTACGTCCGTGCCATAGATCATTCTCTTGGCGCTCTGCTGGCTCAAAACAGTGATACAGGCTATGAACAAGCAATCTATAACCTCAGTCGAACGCTCATCGGGGCCGAACACCGGTACAACCCCGTTGAAAAGGAGTGCTTGGCTTTGGTGTTTGCCATCCAGAAGACTCGTCATTATGTCTCGGGCCAGACAATTCATGTCATTTCCCGAGTCAATCCGCTCAGAGTCCTCATGACGAAGCCAGGATCATTAAACTCCCGGCTAGCCACATGGGCAATTTTGCTAACGCCATATAATATAGTGTTTGTCCCGCAAAAAGCTGTTAAAGGTCAAGCTCTGGCTGACTTTTTAGCTGCACACCCCATCCCAGAATCCTCAAAACTCTATGAGGACATCCCAGATGAGGTCCAAGAATCCAATGTCACCGAAGGAAGCTCCGTTTGACGGATGTTTTTTGATGGCGCTTCAAGAACAGGCCCCAAAGGCCAAATCATCGCAGAAGTGGGGGTAGTCTTAGTCTCCCCCGATCAGTTGGTCATCCAGCGTGCTTACTCCCTTTCGAAACCGTGTTCTAACAATGTTGTCGAGTACAACGCACTCATCATGGGACTCCAACTCGCACAACAGCTGGGGATGGACCATCTGGAAGCCTACGGTGACTCAAAACTTGTCGTAAACCAGATTCGGGGGCAATACGAGGTTCGCCATGAAGATCTGATCCCTTACCATGAAGTTGTATTGAACATCATTTCAACCTTCACCGGGTTCTTCATCGAATATGTACCCCATCTACAAAACTTGGAGGCTGACGCTCTGGCTGGCCTCGCGGCCTCATTGGCAGCGCCCTTTGGGACTCAACACTATGTCACGGTAACTGGCCGAGACTTGGTTTGTCCTAGAAACAACCTATGCTTGCGAGTGGCTCACACCATGCCGACGAACACTGGTGTTAATGTCCGAGACTGGAGGTTTCCGTTCATCGACTTTGCTGTCTACGGAATCCTTCTAGAGGACCCGAAGGAAGCTGTCTCAGTCAGGAGACGCTCTCTTCGATTCTACTACGATACAGCTACCAAAATGCTGTACCGACGCTCCTTCGATGGGCTCCTCCTTCGATGCCTGTCCAACGAAGAAGCAGCCGAAGCTCTTCGAGAAGCTTATGACGGAACTTGCGGAGCTCATTAACCCGGTCCTAAGTTGCAGGATCGACTGCGACGTATGGGCTACTACTGGCCAACCATGGCCGCCGACGCTGTTGAATATGCTAAGAAATGTCATGCATGCCAACTTCATGCAGACTTCATACATACACCGTCTGAACCACTACATCCTATAGTCGCCTCCTGGCCCTTTGAAGCCTGGGGTATGGACATTGTGGGACCAATCACCCCTCCTTCATCAAGAGGACACCGCTTCATCCTGGCCATCACCGATTACTTCTCCAAATGGGCGGAAGCAGTCCCACTAGCGGAAGTAAAGAGCTCCAGGGTGGTCAGCTTTATCAAACACCATGTCATTTACCGTTTCGGAGTACCCCGGCAGATCATTCATGACAATAGTCCTCAGTTTATCAGCCACATTTTTAGCAGGTTCTGTGACAAAAATCGCATTCAAAATGTGGCATCCACCGCCTACAATCCGGCTGCAAATGGGTTAGCATAGGCGTTCAACAAAACCATCGTTAGGCTGCTCAAAAAGGTCATGTCATCCAACAAACGCGACTGGGACGAAAAGCTTGGCGAATGCCTTTGGGCCTACCGTACAACGGTACGGACCCCAACAGGCAACACACCATTCTCCCTGGTCTACGGAAGCGAAGCGGTACTGCCTCTCGAGATCCAGATACCCTCACTCCGCGTAGCCATAACAAACAAACTCACAGAAGAGGACAATCAACGTCGTCGTCTGCGGGAACTGGAGGCACTCGATGAGAAGCGTCTCCTGGCTCAACAACGCATCGAACTCTACCAAGCCCGTATATCACAGGCTTTCAACAAGAAGGTCAAACAGAGGACTTTCCAAGTTGGCGACCTGGTTTTAGCAGTCAGAAGGCCAATGGAGTTAACTCATAAGACACTAGGAAAGTTCGAGCCCAAGTGGGAAGGACCTTTCATCATAGAGACGGTATACTCAAACGGTGCTTACCGCCTCGCCAAACCCAATGGGGACTTGTTCATGATGCCCATCAACGGCAAGTTCCTAAAGAATTACTATTCTTGACATCCGTCAGACATATACTTCTCCAAAGGGGATCTGTGGGCCCAATAATCGGGGCTCACACACAATCTCCTTCCACAAACTCATACGCTTCTGGAACCCATTTGTTCCGTAGCATCCTCCAGTAGAAGGACAACCACGTCCACATCACCTCTGAGTTGTCCCCCTACACCCTACAAGGCGGAATCTTACACCCGTAAGACTACGCTATCCTTCATGTTTACCACGTCCATATTACCTCTGAGTAAACATCTCGTACAAACAACCCCTGCGTTGTCGTATATTGATCGTCGAACTTCCACGTCCATATCACCTCTGAGTTGTTCAGCGTATCCCCCAGGATTGTTCCTACCACGTCCATAATACCTCTGAGTAGGAAGATTCTATCATTTTAAACCCAATGATTGCCATGTCCACATCACCTCTGAGCAAACATGTTGGTTCCTTCAAACTTATTATCTGTACCTAAAAACCAAGGTGCGCAAAAGATAATAGGTCCACACAAATCATCAAGTTCATAATAACAAAAATGAACACATCACAAAAAAGGTTGTGTACTTCTTTATTTTCTAAAAAAAGAGAATACAGAACTACATTATCCCCCAGCAAGGGTTGCAAAAGAACATAAAAAAGGGAGAAGCTACAGTCCCTGAACCTCTCCAGGGTGGGCTGAGAGCTCTCTGACTCGACGTCTTAAGTCGGCTGTACGGGTCTCCACAGTCACCAGGACTCGACGCTCGGCTTCTTGACGCATCAATTCAACAGCCTCAGCGAAAGTTTCGCTCTCATGCTTCTCATCAAGCTGTTGTCGCTGTTGAGCCAAGGCAAGAGTCCGCTGAGTAAAAGTCGCTTTCTCCTGCTTGAATGCTACGTGTTCAGCCTGAACACGTTCGGCATCTAACTGGAGTCGGGCCCGTTGGTCCTCAAGGCAGCACATCTGGGTGTTGTTCTCTGCGATGTTAGCATCCAACGCAGCTCGCGTTTCCATCGTCTTCTTCATGGACTGAGACAACTGCTCTACCGCAGCCTCAGTCTCAGCCACCTCGCGCTCCCAAATGCCCACAGTGGCCTGGTAGGAAGACTCGATCTCGGCAATCAACTTCCCCTTCTCCGCATCTATCAAGACGGAGAGGTCATTTCGTTGGATACGCTGAAGTTCCGCAAGCCGCTCGTCCAGCTCGATGACTGAAGCCTCCAGAATTTCGGCCATATGGTCGTGGCCTTGGTGAATGCGGATCAACTCGATACAGGGCATTGCCAGAGTTCTTGCCGTTGCAAAGCTCCCGTTGGCATCCATCACCGCAGATACACCCCTCTGCAGCATTTTGTACACCCCTTCAACGAGGAATTTCACATATTCATCTGCGTCCGCCAGGACCTGCGGCGTTCCATGTAGTGTCCGACATGAACTTGGAGCGTTATCTAATGTATACATATTTCATGCATTGGTGGAGTGACATATGATAAAGGCCTTTATCATGCTGACACGCATGGGTACGCTTTATCGGCCGAACTTCGACAGGCGGGCGAGGAATGTCACTCACGACAACCTCTACAGGCTCCTTCTCTTTCTCCTTTCCTTTGCCGGCACCGCCGCGAGGATTCTTGGGAGCCATTCTCTCAGAGAAGAAGAAGTTGGGGTTTTGAAGAAGAACTCTAAAGGAGGCAAAGACACAGAGCAGAAGAACTCTCTCTCTCTCTCCATCTCTCACCTATTTATAGGCCGTGGTCGCACGCGTGAATCGATGACGAGTGATCTCAGCCGTCGCCTCGGGTCCTGTGAAGATAACAGCAGATAAAACCAAAAGATCATCATTAATCTTTCGGTTACCGAGGCATTATCATATGCATTAACTGAGAAGAGCATGCGCCCGAACAGGCATGCGCCCCAACAGTCATGCGCCCTGATCGCCATGCTTCTTATTCAAAGTATTCCAAAACTTATTCAAAAGTTTTGAAAACTTTAAAGGGGGTCTTGTAGAAGCATGGAATTTCACAACCAGAAAGACCATGCGCCAGACACTACATGCGCCAGAACTCGGACAGAACACTTCATAGCAAAGTCAATAAGTATAGACATTTGAAGAAGGACTTTTTATTTATATACAAAAGTCTATTACATGTCTAGAAAAGGTTGTACAAAGGAGAATTTCTACAAAGGAAAGATCCTAAGTCTACAGCCAGCGGCTACCATGCGCCTCCAGATAGGCGCAGCAGTCACCATGCGCCGCCAGTTAGGCACAGCAGATACCATGCGCCTCCAACCAGGCGCATCCCACCATCTCTTCAGCAGCTCAGTTATGTGCATCCAGCTCAGTTATGTGCATCCCTTCAGCAGCCCAGTCATGTGCCGCTCTTCCAGCCAGGCTCACCTGATAAGTGCTTCGACTGAACAAAGCATTTAACCCTCTGGCTGGAACCAAGGAAGAGAAGAGCACCGCAAATCTGTGGCCATGGGAGGCTTCGAAAGAGCCTCCAAAGACCAAGGAAGACCGTGATCGAAATACGGCTAAAGGAGCAGCTTTCAACACAACCAGAGCGGGCGACACCCACTTTGAAGGAAGAAAGAGCCTTGCACCATAATTCTGATCTGCGGCTCTTCCGAAACAACGGAGACGAGGCCCGAGCATCCTTATCTTTGGATGCAAAAGGCACCTTTCGCCTGCCTCGGAAGCCCTCGACTCCGTCTTTTGGATGTTACAGTCACCTTCAAGTGCATCAACGACGACATGGCGTCTCATATTCACCCTCGGAAGCACTTCGTCAACAGAATGCACTCGAATACCCGAGTTTATGTCGAAAGTACGTGAGGGAATGAGAAGCAAACCTTCTCTCCATGCCACTATTTATAGGTCGGGCAGATCAAACCCACGCGCCAAGTGGATGGCTCTCCGAATTCCGTGCAATGAAATCACATTAAATGGATGAACCAGACGCCTCGACTTCAGCCAAACGGCTATTTAAAAGCACTCGAGAAGCGAAACAGCCGCATCATTAAAGACGTGTCGGATGCACCGACTGGACAGCGCATCACTCCCCTTCAAACACCAAGCGCCTCCCACAGATACGCCTTGTACCGAGCGCATCACAGAGGATACGCCCCCATACGTCTCCATACGCCTAGTGGAACGTCAACCAACGCGCCCACTCAGCTGTCCATCGAATGTCACTAACATTAAATGCTGAACTGACAGAGTTGGCAGCACGCCTCCCCAAGTCTGAACGGTTGACAGCTTTTACAGAAAACGAAGCGTCCACAACGTCAGCATCATCATGACTTTTACCCCGACGGCTACTGCCACGTGGCCACCCAACCATCCGCATGCGCCTCAAAAGCCATGCGCCTCAGACCCTTCATTGATCCCTAAAGACAGAAGAAGAGTCTCCTGTTGAAGCATTACATGCGCCTCAAAAGCCATGCGCCCCAGACCCTTCACTGATCCCTAAAGACAGAAGAAGAGTCTCCAGTTGAAACTTTGTATGCGCCTCAAAAGCCATGCGCCCCGGACTGATCTCTGATCCCGAAAGACAGAAGGAAAGTCGCTCGCATGCGCCTCAAAAGCCATGCGCCCAGAACGGTTCGTGACTCCTAAAGGTCACGAGCCAAAATCTCATCATGCGCCCAATCCAAGGCACATCCCACCAAATCATCCCTCCATCAGATCCGAGATCTTCGAGCCACGAGTCGACGACACATGTCCTTTGACTCAACTCATCCCAGATTTCAGCAACAGAAAGATCTTCTCCTCTGCTACGTGCCGGCTCACAACAACAGTATGAAGAATTCAACCCCTCGAGTAGGGCGCATCATCCATATGCCTCCATCAGCAATCTCCACGTGGCATCCCCACGTACCGACGCATCCTACATTTGCGCGCATGAGCAGCCAACCTGCCTAGCTATAAATAGAGGAATCATTTCCTTCTTCCACACACACAGACAGATACGAACAAACACACCACCAGAGAGGCAGATACAGACATTCAACGTCTTTCTCCTCTCAGCAAGCTCCAGCATCCAGATCAATCTACACCTTCAGAGAACCGATAACCATCGTCAGCCCGTCAACGGAGTCAACGTATTACCACTCGCTCCATTGGCACTAAGGACCCAGATTAAACAAAAGTGTACTCCTAGGACTATATCTAAGTCCTATATTGTAACACTGTTCTGTTTGTATTAAGATTTGCAATCAAATAATTTTAATGGCAAACAGGTAGCACCAAAGCAGATGATAGAAGTTTATGGTGTACACTATGAAATAAAATATCTGGTAGTCACGGATATTGTTGATGAAAGCAAGGAGTATTACAATACGGTGAATTACTATATACTCATCAAGGCACAACCCTCCGAAGATCCAACATCCAAATACAATGGCACACTAGAAGAATGGATACAGACATATCCAGAAGCAAAAATCCTTAATATAAGGAAAATGTGGATATGAGTCGCTAGTATGTAAAAATGTACGAATATAAATAGTAAGATCTGACTAGTGGTGTCTGAATGTTTGTACCACCTATATCCATCAATAAAATATGTATATTCCATACCTTGTTATTCATATTAGTAATTACTTATTCAAAAATATTATGAATGTAGGTATGGATCTGTTTATGCCTAGCCTAGAATGGGACGACAGTGATTACACACTATATCTGTACCAGCGGTATGCCAAGAGAATGTGGAATGCACCTGACTGGTATGACCTACACGTCTACGAAGTATTTTGTGGGTTCCGGCACCCTATCATCCGGGACATCGAAAACGGCGCCGAAGTGTACTTCGAAAACAAGACATATTGTCTTTATGTTCGAGAACCAAATCGCATATACACTGCACTAGAAGGATACGGGGGAACAATAGAAGACTTCGAAAGACTTTCTCCAGAAGCCGAAATCCTTGCCGAAGATAGGGTCCTTATTGAGGCAGTAGGATAGAAGTCTTAACCTACAAATAGTAAAAAAGGAATCCTTTTGTCGGTTGTGTTGTATTTTGGTAATCAGCAGATGTAAATAAATGTAGCAAAGGCTACCAGGTCACATTTTAGGAAATGGGTGGCATAGAAAGAATGATGTAACCAAGTGTAAAATGGGAATAATAATGTCATTATGTATTACTCTCGTCTTAATAACAAAATATATATAGTTGTTGCTTTATACCTGTAACGCCCTAGAACCAGAATACTGGAGAGCGGGGGCAAAAATAGCCAGCTACGTATATTGAAGTGCAACCCACCTCGCTATACGGTCACGACTATCTCGATACATGAGGATTTAACAACAAGCCGTCAGTCTCTTAAGGTCACGAACAAGCCTATTGTCTCAAGCTCAGTAAGTAATAACAATTACAAGATATAAGAGCACCAAATATACAATAGTAAGGCGTCCCATACATTACATATTTGGATGATCATGAAGCTAGTCGTACAAAATGTCAAGACTAGCAAGAGTTTCAGTCATACAAGATCAACCCTAGGATTTGTCAATCATGTTACAGCCCGTAGGCAAACAGTAAATAAAGGTGCAATACGAGCTAACACGTGCTCGTCGGCTAAACGTTCAAAAGAATATTTATACACTAAAGTGGGAGAACAAAAAGAAACCCATTCGTTGCCAGGGTTACGCCTGGTGGTCACTATCTGGCTGGAAGGAAGGTAGATCCTCTGGAGCTGCTCTTGTATCTGGCCATACAAAACCAGCTCGGTCAGATCCCAGAAAGAGCAAGTACCACAACGGAGGCTTCACTTAGGAACTAAAACCAGCATATAATAAATAAATATTAAAGATAATTATAAAAGAATCTGATAATAACAATGACAACAATAGTGAATTGAGTATAAGGCAACCATTCAGGTAGCCAGGTTACAACCCTTAAACCAAACAAGGACCGGGATTGTAACCCTTTACCTGAATAGAAACCTGTCTCAAATTCTTGTTGGTAAAGTAAAACATGACGAGCATGACGTGGGGTACAATAAGATAATAAACGAAAAGAGGACACAAAACTGCTCCGGGATCCAGGTTACAACCCTTAAACCAAATAAGGACCGGGGTTGTAACCCTTCGCCTGAACATAACTTGGCCCCCTGATCATTATTGTTAAGGTAAGCATAAATAATCATGTTATTGAAGTAACCAGGTATCGGGAAAGGACAAGACTTAGACTCCATCCAACATTCACGGCCAAGCAAATAAGTACGGCTTCAGACTTTAACTAACTAGGGTTATCACAGGACTAGTTACTAGCAAGATGCAATAAGATTATTCCAACGGCCATAAGCCATGCAGACCATCTAGGTTATCTAGACGCAATTTGGGAATGGAATTTATGTGGGTACATCGTCCAAGAAATACATGTACCCATAAGTAGCTTGGTGGGTGCAACACATGACAGTGTGCTGAAAATGTGCCCTAGTCGACGGTAGGCTACAAATCCCATGATGGGGCGCCCAGATAACAGGATTGCCTGTAGCTAAGAAATCTCTCCATGACTGCTGGATTTTCTAGTTATTAGCCTTAGTCAATTTCAGTAGGTACCCCAGACCGTGGTACTCAGGGGTCCCCGTCCTAGACATGATGCAAGACAATACTGGTTCACTTGCAAAAACACAATCGTCCACGGTGTCCAAGCCATTTATTTTTTTCATGTCAGGCTAACTGTTGCAACAACATATCAAGGTATATCATGTAAGGTTTACTTATCAAGAGTGCTCGACGGCGGGCCTCTATCGTGTTCATGGATCATGTGCATAATTTATATGGTACAAGCATTCTATCAAGGGAGCCAAGCTACACAGAGGATCAGAAAACATGAGCATAATTGTAACATTCTAATATAATAATAATAAAAGTGCAAGGGCTACGGAAAGAGCCATGCAGCAAGGGAGAGGGTCTCATGCGGCTCGGGAAACACATGCTCTTGCGACTCAGAAGGGGACAGGGGCATGCAGTTTGGAAGAGCGGGCTTATGTGGCCAGGGAAGGCTCATGCGACAATAGATGAGAGTCGTATACGGCATTGGGGAAAACGGGCATATGCGGTAGTGGATTACGGGCTCATGCGGCTGGGAAGGGGACGGATCATGCAGCCAAGGTCAAGCGAAGCCATGAGGCTCGGGAGGAAGGGGCTTATGCGGCTGGAGGATGCAAGATTATGCGGCTGAAGGCAACAAGACATATGGCTAAGGGGATAGGTCTCATGCGGCTAGAGTCGGGCAGAGCCATACGGTAATGGAGATGGGTCTTATGCGGCTAGGGGATTCAGGAGTTCATGAGGCTGAAGAAGCAGAAGTTTATGCGGCTGAAGTCGACTCAAGCCATGCGGCTCGGGAAATGGAGTCGTATGCGGCTGGAGCGAGGGAACCATGGCCTATGCGGCCAAGATAAATCATGCATATGTGGAAGGAAGAAAATGGGTTCATGCGACTAAGGAAAATGCCGCATGAAAGGCCATGCGGCTGTCCACTGTTCTTCTTCTCCACTTTTTCGAGAAAAGGAACCATGGAATCCATGGCTTCCAAGCTCCACTAAACCTTCATCCAAGGTCAGAATCCGGACTTCCATAGGTCAAAATGGGGCAGAAAGAAATTATATACAACATGGAACCATCAAAACTTGAAAATAACAAGGTTAGATAGATCAAAACCCAAAAATTCAAAATACAACAAGCTTAGATCTACACAAATTGAACCATGGAAATTAAAAATGCTAACAATTAATGTGTCTTAGATTCTCATGGAGAAGACAATGGAACAATAAAACTTGAGTTTCTCCATGAAACAAGTTGTACTTGCCTAAGCCTTCTCTCTGGTTGGTGGAGAGTAACGGTAAGGAAGAAGAAGAGTAATGAGGATTAATTGAAGAGAGAGAGTGGTTAGGTGGCTTATAAAGGAAGATAGGGGTGGGTGTTGGTCCATATACAACAAATTCGAACCAAGCCGAACCAAGCAAACCGAACAGAACCAAGCAATGAAATGTCAAAATAAACCATACAATGAGACATGCCGTGAATCAAAATACGTACACGTATTCCAAAATACGTAATACGAACTGTGGTCGTTACAACTCTACCCTCCTTAAAAGAATTCCACCCTCAAAATTTAATTAAGAGGCTAGAGAGGCAAGGACAAGCTATACTAATCACAGACAAGCTATAACAAGGCAATCAATCAAGCAATCATTCATTCAAGCAAGAACTGAGAGCATAAGGCATAAGGAAGATATTATACCTTACAAGTCAAACAGGTCGGGATATCGCGATCGGATATCATCCTCACGCTCCCACGTTGACTCACCCAAAGAGTGATGACCCCAAGCAACACGAACTAGCTTAATAGTCTTATTCTTGAGTATCTTCTCTCTCCGGTCCAATATAGACATGGGCCTCTCCTCATACGAAAGGTTGGTACCAACAACCAATTCTGAATGATCCAAGATATGGCTCGGGTCCGGGATATATCGTCGTAGTTGGGATACATGGAACACGTCATGCACCTCACGTAACGATGGCAGAAGAGCGAGACGATAGGATACATCACCTACTCGCTCCAGAATATCGAACGGCCCCATATACCTAGGACTAAGCTTTCTACGTACGCCGAAATGAATGACGCCACAGTTAGGCAAAAGCCTCAGGAATACATGGTCACCGATAGAAAACTCAAGGGGGTGCCAATGATAATCGGCCCAATGACGCTGGCGATCTTGGACAACTCGAAGTTGATCTCTGACTCTTTTGACCACCTCAACGGTCTGAGTAATCATTTTTGGACCGAGCATCTACCTCTCTCCAATATCATCCCATGCTAGCGGGGATCTGCACTTCCTACCATATAGTACCTCGAACGGTGCCATCTGGATACTGGCATGGAAACTGTTCTTGTACGAGAACTCCACCACGTGCATGTGATCTTTCCACGAACCATCGAAGTTGAGTGTACAAGATCTCAACATATCTTCCAAGGTTCGTATGGTACACTATGACTGACCATCTTTCTGCGGATGATAAGCTGAGCTGAACTGGAGGTGAGTTTCCAAACTCTCTTGCAGGCTGCGCCAAAAGTGCAACGTAAATCTTGAATCTCAGTCCGAGGTGATACTGACTGGTACACCGTAAAGTCTGACGATCTGCCTGAGATACATCTCTGCTAGCTGAGCCATCGACTGACCAACTCTGAACGGAAGAAAGTGAGCCACCTTCGTGAGCCTGTCTATAATAACCCAAATAGCATCTCTACCGGCCGGGGACCTAGGAAATCCAGTCACAAAATCCATGGTTATATGCTCTCACTTCCATTCTGGAATCGACAAGGGCTGAAGAAGTCCAGCTGGCCTCTGATGTTCAGCTTTAACTTGTTGGCAAACAAAACATCAAAAGACAAATCGGGCTATCTCCCTCTTCATGCCATTCCACCAAAAGTGCTGACGGATGTTACGATACATCTTTGTGCCACCGGAATAAACAGAATACTGAGAACTGTGGGCCTTTTCCAAGACTTCTTGTCTGATATCTCCACTGGGTACACAAAGACGCCTCCCATGTCAAAGTGTACCGTCTTTATGAATGCATAACTCTGGTCTTCGCCCTGTCTCACACTCTGCTCTGAGCCGCTAAAGCCTGGAATCTGTTGACTGTGCCATCCGGATCCTCTTGACTATAGTGGACTGAACTAGCATACTGGCCATCAGTGCCACACTGGTAGGAAGGACAACTTCTATATCCATCTTCTAAAGATCTGACCATAACTCTAGCTGCGCTGTAAGGAAATAAACTTCGGCTCTTCTGCTCAATGCATCTGCAACAACGTTGGCCTTTTCTGGATGATACTGCAGGTTGACATCATAATCCACAAGTAGCTCTAGCCACCTCCTCTGACGCATGTTAAGATCCTTCTGAGTGAACACATACTTCAGGCTCTTGTGGTCGGTGAAAATCTCTACCCTATCTCCATACAAGTAGTGTCACCAAAGCTTAAGTACAAACACTACTGTTGCCAATTCCAAGTCATGGGTTGCGTAATTCCTCTCATCATCACGAAGTTGACATGACGTATAAGCTATTACATTCCCATGCTGCATCAAAACACATCCCAAACCTCTGCCTGAAGCATCACAATATACTGAAAATCCTCTGACCCATCTGGAAGCGTGAGAATGGGTACCGTCATCAAACCTCGCTTCAACTTTTCAAAAGAATCCTGTCACTCTGTTGTCCAAGCAAACCGCACATCCTTGCGGGTCAACTGGGTCAATGGTGCTGAAATCCGAGCAAAGTCTTAAACAAATCGTTGGTAGTAGGCGGCCAAGCCAAGAAAACTACGAACCTCTGCAAATGTGCTAGGTACTGGCCACGACTCAATGGCTACTATCTTCTGGGGATCCACTTCTACTCCTCCTCTGGTGATGATATGACCCAAGTATGAAATGCAATCGAGATAGAACTCGTATTTACTGAACTTGGCATATAACTGGTGCTCTCTGAGAATCTGGAGGACAACTCTGAGATGCTGCTCATGCTCCACTTCACTCTTGCTGTAGACCAGGACGTCATCTATGAACACAATCACAAACTGATCCAAGTATGGCATGAAGACACGATTCATGAGGTCCATGAATACGGCCGGTGCATTGGTTGCTCCAAATGGCATAACAAGGAACTCCCAATGTCTATATCTAGATCTGAAAGCTGTCTTCGGGATGTCATGCTCTCTGACTCTGATCTGATGGTATCCTGACCGCAAGTCGATCTTCGAGAATACTGTTGCCCCCTTGAGTTGATCAAACAAGTCATCTATCCTTGGGAGAGGGTATCTGTTCTTGATTGTCACTGAATTCAAGGTACGATAATCTATACATAACCTGGACGTACCATCCTTCTTTTTCACAAGAAGCATCGGGGCTCCCCAAGGCGATCCACTAGCATGAATCTCTTGGTTCTAAGTTCTTCAATCATCTTGTATAATATCTCTAACTCTGATGGCGCCATCCTGTAAACTCTCTCCGATACTGGGGCTGTCCCTGGGATCAAGTCAATAGTAAATTCGATCTCTCGCTCTGGCGGTATTCCTGGAAGCTCTTCTGGAAAAACATCTGGAAACTCCTCGACTATCCGGGGCAACTGCACTACTGCTACTGCTATCCGTAATACTGGAGAAGGTTCAACTTTGCCTCAGAAAAAGGAAAACTCTAGCTCGCCTGGAATACTAAAAATAACCCTGCCAACATGGCAGTCTATCCTATCATACAGGTTCCTCAACCAATCCATCCCTAAGACCACATCATAATCGGCCATCGGGAATTCTATCCTAGCAAATCGACTAAGTCTCGAAAACTCGGCCACATATCCGTCGACCGTCCTGTCCATCTGTTTTAAATTAGTGAACCTCGTCTGTAGATCGTACCGCACTACAACATCGAAGTACTTGGTCTGAAATCTCTCACGAAATACTGCCCAAGCAATATGTGCCACTAATCCAACGACATACGCCGCCCACCAGCTGCGGACAAGATCCAATAACTACAGGCACACTACGGCTACCTTCTCGTCTTCTGGAGTCCTAGATACTTCTAGAATAACCTCTGTATCCTGAAGCCAAGCGTCTGCGGTAATAGCAACTTCAATGTCGTCGAAGAAGGGAGGGTTCAAGCGCTTGAAGCTGTTGGCCGCACTGTTACCTTGATGACCTCCTCTGGTCAGAGCATCTGTCACTGCCTGGTGTAATGCATCGCCACGACGATCTTAAGAAGCTAACAATGTCCTGATGAGACCCACCAAGGTGCCATTATCAGGCTCTGTAGGCTGGACGGACTGAACTGGTAGCTCTTGACCCCCAGTAGGCATGACTCTGGAGGCTACTCCTGAATGCTGGGCTTGGTCTCTAGGTTGCTGCGGGTCCATGGGAGGTCCTCCACCTTACCGATCAGTAGGACCAGGAACAATGCCGCTGAAGAAGATAACACAGGGAACAATAAGGAAGGACCAGGACAGATCAAAGATACAAGCATGTGATCAGGTCAAGAATTTAATGATTCAGAGGATACGAGCAGAGATCAAGGGCGAGTGTTGATTGAGACATCTATTCGGTAACCCTCACATATCTTGATTTTCAAGACCTGCATGGGCCACCACTTAAACCATATAACGCCCCAGAACCAGAATACTAGAGAGCGGGGGCGAACATAGCCAGTTACGCATATTGAAGTGCAACCCACCTCACTATACGGTCACGGCTTTCTAGATACAAGAGGGTTTAACTACAAGCCATCAGTCTCTTATGGTCACGAACAAGCCTATTGTCTCAATCTCAGCAAGTAATAACAGTTACAAGATATCAGAGCACCAAATATACAATAGTAAGACGTTCCATATATTACATATTTAGATAATCATGAAGCTAGTCGTACAAAATGTCAAGACTAGCAAAAGTTTCAGTCATATATGATCAACCCTAGGATTTGTCAATCATGTTACAGCCCGTAGGAAGACAGTAAATAAAGGTGCAATACGAGCTAACACGTGCTCGCCGGCTAAACGCCTCAAAAGAATATTTGTACACTAAAGTGGGAGAACAAAAAGGAACCCACTCGTTGCCAGGGTTACGCCTGGTTGTCACCATCTGGCTGAAAGGAAGGTAGATCCTCTAGAGCTACTCCTGTATCTGGCCATACAAAACCAGCTGGGTCAGATCCCAGAAAGAGCAAGTGCCACTAATGAGGCTTCACTTAGGAACTAAAACCAGCATATAATAAATGAATATGAAAGATAAATATAAAAGAATCTGATAATAACAGTGACAACAACAGTGAATTGAGTTTAAGGCAACCATTCAGGTAGCCAGGTTACGACCCTTAAACCAAACAAGGACCGGGGTTGTAACCCTTTACCTGAATAGAAATCTGTCTCAAATTCTTGTTGGTAAAGTAAAACATGACGAGCATGACGTAGGGTGCAATAAGACAATAAACGAAGAGAGGACACAGAACTGCTCCGGGATCCTGGTTACGACCCTTAAACCAAACAAGGACCGGGGTTGTAACCCTTCGCCTGAACAGAACTTGGCCCCTGATCATTATTGTTAAGGTAAGCATAAATAATCATGTTATTGAAGTAACTAGGTACCGGAACAGTACAAGACTTAGACTCCATCCAACATTCACGGCCAAGCAAATAAGTACAGCTTGATACTTTAACTAATTAGGGTTATCACAGGCCTAGTTACTAGTAAGATACAATGAGATTATTCCAACAGACACAAGCCCTGGAGACCATCCAGGTTATCCAGATGCAATTTGGGGATGTAATTCATGTGGGTACATCGTCCAAGAAACACATGTACCCTTAAGTAGCTTGGTGGGTGCAACACATGACAGTGTGCTGGAAATGTGTCATACTCGACGGTAGGCTACAAATCCCATGATGGGGCGCCCAGATAACGGGATTGCCCGTAGCTGGGAAATTTCTCCATGACTACTAGATTTTCTAGTTATTAGCCTTAGTCAATTTCAGTAGGTACCCCTGACCGTGGTACTCAGGGGTACCCGTCCTAGACATAATGCAAGAAAATACTGGTTCACTTGCACAGACACAATCATCCACAGTGTCCAAGCCATTTATTCTTGTCATGTCAGGCTAACTGTCGCAACAGTATATCGAGGTATATCATGTCAGGTTCACTTATCATGAGTGCGCCACGGCGGGCCTCTATCGTGTTCATGGATCATGTGCAGAATTTACATGGTACAAGCATTCTATCAAGGAACCCAAGCTACACAGAGGGTCAGAAAACATGAGCTTAATTGTAACATTCTAATATAATAATAATAAAAGTGCAAGGGCTACGGAAAGAGCCATGCAGCAAGGGAGAGGGTCTCATGCGGCTCGGGGAACACAGGCTCATGCGGCTCAGGAGGGGAAAGGGGCATGCGATTTAGGAGAGCGGGCTCATGCGGCCAGGGAAGGCTCATGCGGCAATAGATGAGAGTTGTATGTGGCAATGGGGAAAATGGGTATATGCGGCAGTGGATTACGGGTTCATGCGGCTGGGAAGAGGACGGATCATGCGGCCAGGGTCAAGCGAAGCCATGCGGATCGGAAGGAACGGGCTTATGCAGCTGAAGGATGCGGGCTCATGCTGCTGAAGGCAACAAGCCATACGACTAAAGGGATGGGTCTCATGCGGCTGGAGTCGGGCAGAGCCATGCGGCAATGGAGATGGGTCTTATGCGGCTAGGGGATTCAGGAGTTCATGCGGCTGAAGTCGACTCAAGCCATGCAGCTCGGGAAATAGAGTCTTATGCGACTGGAACGAGGGAACCATGGCCTATGCGGCCAAGGTAAATCATGCATATGCGGCAGGAAGAAAATGGGTTCATGCGGCAAAGGAAAATGCCGCATGAAAGGCCATGCGGCTATCCACTGTTATTATTCTCCACTTTTCTGAGAAGAGGAACCATGGAATCCATGGCTTCCAAGCTCCACTAAACCTTCATCCAAGGTCAGAATCCGGACATCCATAGGTCAAAATAGGACAAAAAGAAATTTTCTACAACATGGAACCATCAAAACTTGAAAATAACAAGGTTAGATAGATCAAAACCCAAAAATCCAAAAATACAACAAGCTTAGATCTACACAAATTGAACCATGGAAATTAGAAATGCTAAGTATTAAAGTGTCTTAGAATCTCATGGAGAAGACAATGGAACAATAAAACTTGAGTTCCTACATGAAGCAAGTTACACTTGCCTAAGCCCTCTTTCTGGTAGGTGGAGAGTAATGGTGAGGAAGAAGAAGAGTAATGAGTATTAATTGAAGAGAGAGAGTGGTTAGGTAGCTTATAAAGGAAGAATGGAGTGGGTGTTGGTCCATATGGAACAAAACTAAACCAAGCCGAACCAAGCAAACCGAACCGGACCAAGCAATAAAATGCCAAAATAAACCATACAATGAGACATGCCATGAATCAAAATACGTACACGTATTCCAAAATACATAATACAAACTATGGTCGTTATAATACCTTTAATTTTAAGAGAACATTGTGAATTAAATTGTTCTTGAGAATTGTATCTTTCAATTTTCAGGACATGGAAAACCAGGAACAACCAAACATTTTGCCATCTCAAGTATTAGCGGAACCTTCTGTGGCCGACATGTTCCGCTTATTCTAACAAATACTAAAAACTAATAGCCAGCACGCCAACACCGCTTATATTACCAATACTACAATATTTGAGCAAATACAGAATTCTGGCAACACGAAGGAAGAAAACCTAAAAGATTTTAGCTCCCAGAATTATGGCAAGTCGGGTACGTAACATCATCCCCAGGCTACATGACATACGAATACTCTAGTATCCATATTCGCGATTGTCGTCCGTAAGGTTCGTGCATAGGTAAAAGCAGGTCATAACTTACATAAATTTAAGTCAACAATAATCTAAAACTAAGACATTCTAACTAATTGAACATAAACATAACTATTTCTACCCAGTACAATTTTGAACCCAACTATAAATAATACAATTATACCTTAAACAAGTAGAGAAAAAAGAATTCTTGTTCCAACTCGAACGTCTTCAATGGTATCATCACGTCCTTGATCTCCAGTTGTCCTTTAGTACTTGATAGCGGATTCACTTGGTACACTGCTATAAAACCTAGTGAATAATTCTAGGCCGTTTAGAAACGACAAGCAAGTCCTCGGTCAAAAACGGTTAAGGAAAATATAATAAGGAATGAAACATAAAGATTTTCTATTAAGAGAAGAAGAATATGAAATTTTACATTGTTATAGTTTCATTCATTTATGTAGAATAAACATCCTTTTGGCTTTATTTAAAATAGGGTAGTTTTCTCCTAGAATGAGATGAAACGGAAGGACTAACCCTAAAATGCAATGCAATTTGGAGAACAATCCCTGAATACTCATAAAATAGTTTTCCCGTCAACAATCCCGTATACCTAGGAACAGGCTGTGATTTAGGTGGCACAGTACTTAGATTCCGGCCCTGCGCCTCCCTTGGTCTTACAAAAATTCATCTACCCGATGTTACTGTCGATGTAGATATAAAAATTTCCGAGCTTCCTTTGAGCTTATCATAAATTTTGCCTCCCTTGGACAAAATTGAAATTTGCCTCCATTGGGCATAAGTGAGCTAAGCCTCACATATACTCGATTCGTATGGCCCTACGAATGAGTAAATAAAAATACTGATCAGCTTTTTGGTTATGTTATGTTGCGGGACTTTTAGGGATATTCAGGTTGTTCTCCCCCTCCCAAATGCTTTAAATAAATTTTCTGAGGATTTCCCTGAGAGCTTCTAGGTTTATGAAAATAAACCGATTTTTCTATAATTGTAAGAATTTGGCTATCTCTTGAAATTTTTGAAAATTTCGGCAGAGTCTCCTTTGTATTTAGATACTCCAAAAATTTACAAGAGACAATATATATAAAAATCCTGGGTAAGCTGACCCCTTCGGTGGAGCAACCCTCAACACCGGATACTCACGCAATATGATAAAGTGCAATTTAAAGTTTTCTTACCTTAGAAAGCATATTAATACAATATAATTTATTTGTCAATTGCTATTTTATTCATTCTATTCAAATCCAAGCATTCACAATCTATTAGAAAAATAACAATAATCACACCCAAGGTTATAAAAATCTACACAATTACCAAATTAGCAATTTTACTCAAGGTATTGGTTATTAAGGATAACTAATGCTTTGATTCCAATATGAGATGCTTACTTAACAATACTTATCCGCTAATCAAATTGATATTTCCAAGTACAATTTCATTTGCTAAAGAAATAGGATATATATGTAACTTTGTGATAATTCCAAGAATTAGACTCTAAAAAAATCAAATAAGAATGTACACAAATTCAAGATTGAAGGTATCACAGTCCATCTCTAGGAATATATAATCTATAGCTAAACTTTGGAATTTGGTACTAAGTTATCCTAGTATCCATGTATCCATAATTACTCAAAATAACCACAAGAAAAAGAATTATCTTAAATAATTTATATATTTATTTAATTTTTGGACTGATTTTCTTTGTTTACCAGAATATTAAAGGATTTGATCATTCATAAAAAAACTATATAAACTAGGCTAATAACCTTAAGGTGTATCCATAGGTGATGCAAACAATATTAAGATATAAGATTTATATGTTCATGTCAATATTATATGTACTTAAAAATATTTTTTGAGATACGCAAGAATTATTTCTTGATACTTTACACATTTTAACTCAAAGAAATTAATTGCAATTATTAATTATATACTCATATACTATACTATGTTGCCAATCTTACCAAAACTTTCCTCTTCATAATGAAGAATATTTTTATACGAATTATACACGTACCTCAACATAGAATTAATTCAATAACTATGTATACGTATACTAACATATACATACACTCACATATATGTATTTAAGAAAAGATTTCATATTTAAAATAGTACTTCCATTAACAAGATGAAGATTATACCTAAGAAATTCGAACCAATCATGCTAGTAGTCATAACCATTCCTAAAAAATATCTAAATATTTGATTTAAGCAATTTAACATACACCTTATGTTCATATAATTATATTTATTCCAAATCACAAATTTCATACTCATATGTCCTAGGTTCCATGTAAATTCCTAAAAATCAGAATGTAATTGTCAAATTGTACAAAAGGAAACATTTGTAGAATGGAATTCGAAGTTGAGAGAAAAATGGATGAGGACTTGCCTTGAGGAAATTGATTTGCGATTGGAACTAGGGTTTTGAGCCTTCTTCTTCTTCCAATTTCTTTCCTTTTGAGGAAAAGGGGTGTTAAGTTTTGGTGATGGAGATGGAGAGGGAGATGATGATGGTGGTGTCGGAGGTGGTGATTGAGATAAAAATGATGGTGGTGATAATGGTGGAGGTGACGGTGGGGGCGGGGGCCAGGAGGGAGGCCGCTGGCGGTGGAGGGGGCCGGTCGGCGCACGCGGCCGCCACTACGGGCGTCACCGACGGGCGCGGGCGTTGGTGAGAGGAGTGAGAGGGAAAGAATTGAAAGGGAGAGAGAGAACAGGTGAGAGAGATGGAGAGACCTACAGAGAGGGAGTGAGCCGAGAGTGTCACGCCCCAGAACCAGAATACTGGAGAGCGGGGGCAGACATAGCCAGCTACGTATATTAAAATGGAAAGCACCTCGATATACGGTCACGGCTGTCTAGATATGTGAGGGTTTTCTATAAGCCAACAGTCTCTTATGGTCATGAACAAGCCTAGTGTCTCAATCACCACAAGTAAGTAAAGTCGCAAGATGTATGATCATTAAATATACAATAATAAGGCGTCCCAAATATTACATATTCAACTGATCATGAAGCTAGTCGTTACAAAATGTTAGGACTAGCAAGTGTTTAGTCATACATGATCAACCCTAGGATTTGTCAATCATGTTTACAGCCCGTAGGCAGACAGTAAGTAAAAGTGCTTCAAGCTAACAGGTGCTCGTCGGCTAAACGCCTCAAAAGAATAATTTTACAATAGAGTGAGCGAAACAAAATAGAAAATCCACCCGTAGCCCGGGTTCCTTCTAGTCGCCACCATTGGGCTGGAAGCTTGGTAGATCCTCGGGAGCTGCTCCGAAATCTGGCCACACAAAACCAGCTGGGTCAACCCCAGAAAGAGCAAGTACCACAAGGGGGCCACGAAATAAGAACAAAAGCCAGCAATTAGCACAAGAAAATCTAATATTAAAACTAGAATTACGAAAACATGGCAGGGTGATATACGACGAGATAACCATGGAACTATTCCGATAGCCAGGTTACAACCCGTAAACCAAACAAGGACCGGGGTTGTAACCCTTCATCCGAACAGAACTTGGTTTTCTACCATTTATCGGCAAGATAATAATACAATAAATAAAGACAGGGAGCAATCTGGTACTGGATCGAGACATGGCTAAACTGGTTATACCTCATTCAATCAATCACGGCCAAACAGATACTACGGCTTACTACGTTAACTAACTAGGGTTATCACAGGCCTAATTACTAACAAGATGCAGTGAGATTGTTCCACAGCCACAAGCCCTGCAGACCATCCAGGTTACCCAGGTCGAAAATTAGGGGTTGAATTCAGGGGGTACATCGCCCAGAAGACAAATGTACCCTTAGATGACTTAGAGGGTGCAACACGCGATGGTGTGCTGGAAATGTGCCCTACTCGACGGCAGGCTACAGATCCCATGAGCGCCCAGGTAACGGGATTGCCTGTAGCTGTGTCATCTCTTCATGACTACTGAGTTATTCTAGTTATTAACCTTAATCCATTTTAGTAGGTGCTCCTGATCGTGGTACTCAGGAGTCCCATCCTAGACATGATGCAAGACAGGACAAGTGAATTTAACAAGCAAGCAAGAAAGAACCACCCACGGTGTCAAGACAGATCAAGTTAAGTTATCAAGATAATTCATGTCAGGGTACTTGTCAGGAGTGCGCCACGACGGGCCACTATCATGTCAGGTTGGTCATGTCAGGAGTGCACCACTACAGGTCACTGTCGTGTTATGCTAGTTCCTTGTCGTACCAAGCCAAGCTTAAAGAAATAAGACCACAACCCCAAGAGCCAATGGGTTAAGCAAGGGGTCAGGGGAGTAGCGTACGAAAAGTCACGCACGCTGAGAGAGCAACGTAGGTGAAAAGTCACGCACGCTACAGGGAGCAGCGTAGGTGAAAAGTCACGCACGCTCAAGGGAGCAGCATAGGTGAAAAGTCACGCACGCTACAGGGAGCAGCATAGGTGAAAAGTCACGCACGCTCAAGGGAGCAGCGTAGGTGAAAAGTCACGCACGCTGAGAGAGCAGCGTAGGTGAAAAGTCACGCACGCTACAGGGAGCAGCGTAGGTGAAAAGTCACGCACGCTGAGAGAGCAGCGTAGGTGAAAAGTCACGCACGCTACAGGGAGCAGCGTAGGTGAAAAGTCACGCACGCTCAAGGGAGCAGTGTGCGTGAAAAGTCACGCACGCTCAAGGAGACACATTTCCAACAGGAAGCGTACTCAAGTCTGCGTACGCATGCTAAAGAGCGCACGCAGCTCAGTGTGCGTAAGCTAAACAGCTCTGCACACTGCTCTCTATCTTCTCCAAACAGCAGAACACCATGGATGAACCCAAGGCTTCAAAGCATCATAACTTGGCCATCCGAACTCCAAATCCAGATTTCGAAAGTTCCAATTGGAGTGAAACTGAATGCTCTTCCACATGGAAGCATCTAAAACCCATAAAATCCAACTAAAGAGATCAAACCATACAAAATCCAAAAATAGAAATAACTTAGATCTAGAGCAAAGGAGACTTCAAATCTCAAAACACCAAGTTCTAATGTTGGTCACCATGTCCTAATCTAGCAAATGAACCAAGAAAATAGGGCTCTCATGAAGTGGCAAGGTGCACTTGCCTAGGGTTAGGAGAGTTGTGGAGGAAGGAGAAGAAGAAGAAGAAGGAAATTAATGGTGGAAGTTATGAGGAGAGAGAGTGGTAGGTGGGGATATAAAGAGGGGGAGTTGTGGTGTGTTGAAGGTGGAGTGTAGGTTAAGGTGATCCAATACATATTGAACCAAACCATACCAACCCAAACCAATAAAATCGAGCCATGCCAAAAATCCAAAATATGAGAAATACCGAAATTCCACAAGTTGAGAAAATAAAAATACATGCCAAAATCCAGATACGAGTATAAATACGAAATACTAGAAATACAGAAAATGAGGGTGACAACTCTACCCACCTTAAAAGAATTTCGTCCTCGGAATTTAATCAAGGAGCTAGAGATTGTCACGACAAGCTATATTAAGCACAGACAAGTTACACTAAGCAGTTCAATTATACAATTATACAATGCAAGCAAGGAAAGAAAAACGTAAGGCATAAGAAAGACATTATACCTCACGAGTCAAACAGGTAGGGATATCGCGATCGGATGTCATCCTCATGCTCCCACGTTGACTCACCTAGAGTGTGATGACCCCAAGCAACACGGACTAATTTAATAGTCTTGTTCTTGAGTATCTTCTCCCTTCGGTCCAAAATAGACACGGGCCTCTCCTCATACGAAAGGTTGGTACCAACAACCAATTCCGAATGGTCCAGGATGTGGCTCGGGTCCAGAATATATCATCGTAATTGGGACACATGGAATACATCATGCACCTTACTTAGCGACGGCGGAAGAGCGAGACGATAGGATACATCTCCTACTCGCTCTAGAATATCGAACTGCCCTATATACCTAGGACTAAGCTTTCCCCGCACGCCAAAGCAAATGACGCCGCGGTTAGGCGAGATCCAAGGAATACATGGTCGCCGACAGCAAATTTTAAAGGACGCCGATGAGCATTGGCCCAATGGCGCTGGCGGTCCTGGGCAATTCGAAGGTGATCTCTGACCTTCCTGACAACTTCAATCGTCTGGGAAATCAACTCGGGTCCGAGCATCTGCCTCTCTCCGACATCGTCCCATGCTAGCGGGGATCTGCACTTCCTGCCATAGAGAGCCTCGAAGGGTGCCATCTGGATACTGGCCTGATAACTGTTGTTGTACGAGAATTCCACCAGGTGCAGATGATTCTCCCATGAACCACCGAAGTCAAGGGTACAGGATCTCAACATATCTTCAAGAGTCTGGATTATGCGCTCTGATTGTCCATCCGTCTGTGGGTGATAAGCTGAGCTGAACTTAAGGCGAGTCCCCAAACTCTTCTGCAAGCTGCGCCAAAAGTGTGATGTGAATCTTGAATCCCTGTCCGAGGTGATGCTGACTGTCACACCATGAAGCCTGACGATCTGCCTGAGATACATCTCTGCTAGCTGCGCCGTCGACTGTCCAACTCTGAATGGGAGAAAGTGTGCCACCTTAGTAAGCCTGTCCACAATTACCCAAATAGCATCTCTGCCGATCGAAGATCTGGGCAATCCGGTCATGAAATCCATGTTTATATGTTCCCATTTCCATTCTGGGATCGGTAAGGGTTGAAGAAGTCCAGCGGGCCTCTGATGTTCAGCTTTAACCTGTTGGTAAACCAAACACCGAGAGACAAACCGGGCTATCTCCCTCTTCATGCCATTCCACCAGAAATGCTGACGAATATCACGGTACATCTTCGTACCACCCGGATGTATAGAATATTGTGAACTGTGGGCTTCTGCCATGACTTCCTGTCTGATATCTCCGCTGGGTACACAAAGACGAGTGCCGTGCCAAAGTGTACCATCTTCATGGATACATAACTCTGGCCTTCTTCCTGCTTCACACTCTGCTCTGAGTCGCTGGATCTTGGAATCTGTTGACTGCGCCACCCGGATTCTCTCAACTATGCTGGACTGAACCTGTAGGCTGGCCATCAATGCCACGCTGGTTGGAAGAACCACTTCAATTCTCATCTTCTGAAGATATGCCAATAATTCTGGTTGCGCCTTCAGGAAATAAACTCCGGCTCTCCTGCTCAATGCATCTGCTACAACGTTGGCCTTTCCGGGATGATACTGCAAATCCACATCATAATCCACCAATAGCTTGAGCCATCTTCTCTGCCGCATATTAAGGTCCTTCTGGGTGAAAACATACTTCAGGGTCTTATGATCAGTAAAGATCTCCACTCTATCTCCGTACAAGTAGTGTCTCCACAACTTCAAAGCAAACACTACCGCCGCCAATTCCAAGTCGTGGGTCGGGTAATTCTTCTCATGATCACGAAGTTGATGTGACGCATAAGATATTACCTTCCCATGCTGCATCAAGACACACCCCAATCCTCTGCCTGAAGCGTCACAATAAACTGTGAATCCTCCGGTCCCATCTGGAAGGGTAAGAATGAGAGCCGTTATCAAACCTCGCTTCAACTTCTCAAATAACTCCTGACACTCTGCTGTCCAAACAAACGGCACATCCTTGCGGGTCAACTGGGTCATCGGCGCTGAAATCCTTTCGAAATCTGAAATGAACCGTCGGTAGTAGCCGGCCAATCTGAGGAAGCTGCGAACCTCTGCCACTGAGCTGGGTACCGGCCATGACTCGATAGCCACGATCTTCTGGAGATCCACTTCCACTCCTCCTCGGGTAATGATATGACCCAAGTATGAAATGCGATCGAGCCAGAACTCGCATTTACTGAACTTGGCGTACAACTGATGCTCCCTAAGCGTCTGGAGGACGACTCTGAGATGCTACTCATGCTCTGCTTCACTCTTGCTGTAGACCAGGATATTATCTAGGAACACGATCACAAATTGATCCAAGTAAGGCATGAAAATGCGATTCATGAGGTCCATGAATACGGTCGGCGCATTGGTCGCTCCAAAGGGCATAACAAGGAACTCCCAATGCCCATACCTCGATCTGAATGCTGTCTTCGGGATGTCCTGCTCTCTGACTCTGATCTGGTGGTATCCCGACCGCAAGTCGATCTTCGAGAACACTGAAGCCCCTCTGAGCTGATCAAACAAGTCATCTATCCTCGGAAGAGGGTATCTGTTCTTGATTATCACCGAATTCAAGGTACGATAATCAACACATAACCTGGACGTACCATCCTTCTTTTTTACAAGAAGCATCGGGGCTCCCCAAGGCGATCCACTTGCTTGGATGAATCCCTTGGTCCTCAGTTCTTCAATCATCTTGTATAAAATCTCCAACTCTGAAGGTGCCATCCTGTAGACTCGCTCTGACACTGGTGCTATCCCGGGAATCAAGTCTATAGTGAACTCAATCTCCCGCTCTGGCGGCATCCCTGGAAGCTCCTCTGGAAAGACATCTGGAAACTCTTCAACTATCCGGGGTAACTGCACTGCTGCTACTGCCATCCGCAATACTGGGGAAGATGGCTCCACTGCTCCTCTGGAAAATGAGAACTCTGGCTCGCCTGGAATGCTGAAAACAACTCTGCCAACATGGCAGTCTATCCTAGCATACTGGTTTCTCAACCAATCCATGCCTAGGACTACATCATAGTCTGCCATAGGAAACTCTATGAATCTAGCGGAGAACTTCCTACCGCTAACTACGAGCCGACACGAGGAAAACACTAGATCTACTCCCACAAGGCCATTACCAGTAAGTATATTGAGCCTCGCTGATAATGACTCGGGCTCTAATCCTATCCGTGTCGCGAATCGTGTAGACATAAATGAATGCGATGCACCAAAATCAAATAACACAGACGCTGGAGAGGAGTTGACGAGAATAGTACCTTCCACAACCTCACCTGGTGCAACTTCTTCTTCCATAGCCATCATCATGGCCTGACCTTGTCCCCTGGCTGCTGGTCCCCTCTGCTGGAAACCTCTTTGCCTATTCTGGGTCTGATCTTGGGCTTGTGCATATTACTGGGGGTATTGTTGCTGGAATGCCTGAGACTGAGGTGGCAAGGGCCTCGAAGACTGATACTACTGCTGCTGAACTGGTGCTGGGGCCGGTCCTCTCACCGAAGAGCTAGAAGGGTTGGATGCTGATGAACTACCCCTATTCGGGCAAGCCCCTATCCTATGATCTGCTGCTCCACAAGCCAGGCACAATCCCTGCGCCCTGCGACAGTCTGCCACCACATGCCCTGGCTTCCCGCAATGAGAACATCCCATCGCAAAAGTCTGCTTCTGCTTCTGCTGCTGCGGGTACGTCGGGGTCTAATGCTGAACCGACGTTACTGAGGCCGCCCGCCTCGGAGTTCCAATGGTCAATCCCCTAGCTGCCGGGGCTGGAGCTGATGATTGCTGCATCTGACTGTGGGACCGCTTTCTACCTCCGGTCCTATCTACGATCCTCTGGGAGGTGTACTCATGCCTCCTAGCTGCTCTCAAAACTACATCGAACGTCTGGTGCTCGAACTGCTCCACTGCTAACAAGATCTCCAAATGTAGTCCCTGCTGGAATCGCTGGGCTCTATCGAGCTCGGTTGCCACCAAGGTGGGGTCAAACCTACTCAGCCTAGAAAACTCGGTCGTATAACCATCGACCGTCCTGCCTCCTTGCTTCAAGTTGGTAAATCTGGTCTGCAGGTCGTACCGAGCCACAGCATCAAAGTACTTCGTCTAGAATCTCTTCCTAAACACTGCCCAAGCAATGGGTGCCACTAATCCCATGGCCTGCGTCGCCCACCAATTGCGAGCTAAACCCAACAACTGCAGGCATACCACCGCCATCTTCTCATTCTCAGGTGTCCTGGCTGCTTCCAGAATCACCTCGGTATCCTGAAGCCATGCATCCGCGGCAATCGTATCCTCGGTGTCGTCGAAGAAAGGAGGGTTCAATCGCTTGAAGCTGTTCGCTGCCTGGTTCCGTGGATGTCCGCCTCGGGTCAAAGCATCTTGAACTGTCTGGTGCAGGGCGTCACTTCGACGATCCCGAGGAACTATCAAGGTTCTGATGAGGCCTACTAAGGTACCATCATCTGGCTCTGCGGGCTGGACGGGCCGAACTGGTGACTCTCCTCCAGTAGGCACAACTCTGGAGGCTACCCCGGAATACTGTGCTTGATCTCCGGGTTGCTGCTGTTCCACGGGAAATGCTCCACCTCGTCGATCGGTAGGACCAGGTACAGTGCCGCTGAAGAAGACGACACAGAGAACAATAAGGAAAGGACCAGGACAGATCAATGATATAAGCACAGGATCAGGGCAAGAATCCAGGGATTCAGAAGATACGAACAGAGATCAAGGACGAGTACTGATTGAGACATCTATCTGGTAAACCCCCACACATCTTGATTTATAAGACCTGCGTGGGCCACCACTTAAACCATGTCACGCCCCAGAACCAGAATACTGGAGAGCGGGGGCAGACATAGCCAGCTACGTATATTAAAATGGAAAGCACCTCGATATACGGTCACGGCTGTCTAGATATATGAGGGTTTTCTACAAGCCAACAGTCTCTTATGGTCGTGAACAAGCCTAGTGTCTCAATCACCACAAGTAAGTAAAGTCGCAAGATGTATGATCATTAAATATACAATAATAAGGCATCCCAAATATTACATATTCAGCTGATCATGAAGCTAGTCGTTACAAAATGTTAGGACTAGCAAGAGTTTAGTCATACATGATCAACCCTAGGATTTGTCAATCATGTTTACAACCCGTAGGCAGACAGTAAGTAAAAGTGCTTCAAGCTAACAGGTGCTCGTCGGCTAAACGCCTCAAAAAAAAAATTTTACAATAGAGTGAGCGAAACAAAATAGAAAATCCACTCGTAACCCGGGTTCCTTCTAGTCGCCACTATTGGGCTGGAAGCTTGGTAGATCCTCGGGAGCTGCTCCAAAATCTGGCCACACAAAACCAGCTGGGTCAACCCCAGAAAGAGCAAGTGCCACAAGGGGGCCACGAAATAAGAACAAAAGCCAGCAATTAGCACAAGAAAATCTAATATTAAAACTAGAATTATGAAAACATGGCAGGGTGATATACGACGAGATAACCATGGAACTATTCCGATAGCCAGGTTACAATCCGTAAACCAAACAAGGACCGGGTTGTAACCCTTCATCCGAACAGAACTTGGTTTCCCACCATTTATCGGCAAGATAATAATATAATAAATAAAGACAGGGAGCAATCTGGTACTGGATCGAGACATGGCTAAACTGGTTATACCTCATTCAATCAATCACAGCCAAACAGATACTACGGCTTACTACCTAAACTAACTAGGGTCATCACAGGCCTAATTACTAACAAGATGCAGTGAGATTGTACCATAACCACAAGCCCTGCAGACCATTCAGGTTACCCAGATCGAAAATTAGGGGTTGAATTCAGGTGGGTACATCGTCCAGAAGACAAATGTACCTTTAGGTGACTTAGAGGGTGCAACACGCGACGGTGTGCTGGAAATGTGCCCTACTCGACGGCAGGCTACAGATCCCAAGAGCGCCCAGGTAACGGGATTGCCTGTAGCTGTGTCATCTCTTCATGACTACTGAGTTATTCTAGTTATTAACCTTAATCCATTTTAGTAGGTGCTCCTGACCGTGGTACTCAGGAGTCCCATCCTAGACATGATGCAAGACAGGACAAGTAGATTTAACAAGCAGGCAAGAAAGAACCACCCACGGTGTCAAGGCAGGTCAAGTTAAGTTATTAAGATAATTCATGTCAGGGTACTTGTCAGGAGTGCGCCACGACGGGCCACTATCATGTCAGGTTGGTCATGTCAGGAGTGCACCACTACAGGTCACTGCCGTGTTATGCTAGTTCCTTGTCGTACCAAGCCATGTACAATAGTCATGTCAAGAGCCAATGGGTTAAGCAAGGGGTCAGGGGAGCAGCGTACGAAAAGTCACGCACGCTGAGAGAGCAACTTAGGTAAAAAGTCACGTACGCTACAGGGAGCAGCGTAGGTGAAAAGTCACGCGCGCTCAAGGGAGCAGCATAGGTGAAAAGTTACGCACGCTACAGGGAGCAGCGTAGGTGAAAAGTCATGCACGCTCAAGGGAGCAGCGTAGGTGAAAAGTCACGCACGCTGAGAGAGCAGCGTAGGTGAAAAGTCACGCACGCTACAGGGAGCAGCGTAGGTGAAAAGTCACGCACGCTGAGAGAGCAGCGTAGGTAAAAAGTCACGCACGCTACAGGAAGCAGCGTAGGTGAAAAGACACGCACGCTCAAGGGAGCAGTGTGCGTGAAAAGTCACGCACGCTGAAGGAAACAGTGTGCGTGAAAAGTCACGCACGCTCAAGGGAGCAGTGTGCGTGAAAAGTCACGCACGCTCAAGAAGACACGTTTCCAACAGAAAGCGTACTCAAGTCTGCGTACGCACGCTAAAGAGCGCACGCAGCTCAGTGTGCGTAAGCTAAACAGCTCTGCACACTGCTCACTATCTTTTCCAAACAGCAGAACACAATGGATGAACCCAAGGCTTCAAAGCATCATAACTTGGCCATCCGAACTCCAAATCCAGATTTCCAAAGTTCCAATTGGAGTGAAACTGAATGCTCTTCCACATGGAAGCATCAAAAACCCATAAAATCCAACTAAAGAGATCAAACCATACAAAATCCAAAAATAGAAATAACTTAGATCTAGAGCAAAGGAGACTTCAAATCTCAAAACACCAAGTTCTAATGTTGGTCACCATGTCCTAATCTAGCAAATGAACCAAGAAAATAGGGCTCTCATGAAGTGGCAAGGTGCACTTGCCTAGGGTTAGGAGAGTTGTGGAGGAAGAAGAAGAAGAAGAAGAAGGAAATTAATTGTGGAAGTTATGAGGGGGGAGAGTGGTAGGTGGGGATATAAAGAGGGGGAGTTGTGGTGTGTTGAAGGTGGAGTGTAGGTTAAGGTGATCCAATACATATTGAACCAAACCAACCCAAACCAATAAAACCGAGCCATGCCAAAAACCCAAAATATGAGAAATACCGAAATTCCACAAGTTGAGAAAATAAAAATACATGCCAAAATCTAGATACGAGTATAAATACGAAATACGGGAAATACAAAAAATGAGGGTAACAGAGAGAGAGAGAGAGGGTGAGCCGAGAGGGAGAAGGAGAGGGACCGAGAGAGTGAGGGTGGAGAAGAAAGTGTCATCTCTCTCTTTCCTCCTCCTCTAAAACATTTTTTTCTTTTTTTTTGAAACATAATCATTATGTTTCCATTGTTAAAATACTAATGTGCCCTTAGTCTTGCATGTATAGAGACGCATGTACACTTAGGTGTCTTGGTAAAATTTTATAAATTGCAAAATTTTCTAAGGACCTTATTAGCAAATATATTTGTTTTTTATTTTTTATTTTATTTAATAAAGGAAATAGTTTATAAATAAAATCGGAATTTTGATGGAACTGGGGATTCCCAGGACCCTTTCTTTGGTGTGCGTATTAATCGATAGAAAGTTAAACAGATCTAATACGTGTTCTAACCCTTCATAGACGGAAACTAGGGTTCACGAATTATACCTGCGGCAGAAAAGAGACAAGTAATTCCTGGCAATCTCGAGCGAACGACCCCAAGATCTTCTGTACGTATTCCTTCCTCGAGTTGGACGTCGTGTGGGCGACGATCTTCCAACCTTTTCTTCTCCTTGGCAGCCCTCACTTTCTCTCCTTACGTGAATCACGAATTTAGAAAAAGTTTCAGATTTCTGATCGGTAATATAGCGGCCAGAGAATAGAGGATATATATAGGCTACAGTAGGGACCATGAGGAGAAATTAGGATTAGGCCTCCTAACGGATCTGGATATTCCGTGTTCAGCCCGAACACACAATCCAGGCCCATTAACAATAGCTCGGTCCACTAATGAGCTATTGTTGCACTACCTCCCTAATCTCAAATTATGTTTGTGGGTTCCTTTTATTATATGCTCGTTTGGCTCCCCATGTTAAGATATCGTATGTCCGTCGATCAAATTAAGTTACTGATAACTATATTGATTCGACATCTTTTATCCTTATGTAGTACCGCTCAACTTTATTTGTCATGTTGGATATAATCCACCTGCAGGGTTTATATGACAATCCTTATGAGCTCCTTAAGGGGACATCATCAACCCGATGTATCGGGATATGGATTCTATTTATAATCAACATCTCATCATACATACAATGTTATTACCCAATTCATAGATGTTGTCGATCCATAATGAATCTCACTCTTTTATGAGTCAAAATAATGCACACTGCATATACATGTCCGTTATTATATCCGGGTTAAGAGCACAAGCATCCATAATAACAGAGGTGTTTGTTCTCTTATGTAGTCAATACAAAGAGAACAACCTCAAGTTGTCCTGTTCAATACACACAAAGTGTACGAGTGTAAACCTATAGTCAAGATGGACTCATACCAGATTATACTACAACCTTTCCAATAGATTGTCCAAGTCCATCTAGGTTGTGAACTATTTATATACTCCATAGGGAATTGATAATATGATCTTCTGTGTGACACCAAACACCATATTATCTATAATATAGAATATCAGACATTTGCATTAACACTTGAAACAAATAAAATATGCAAATATTTGTGCATATGATTCTTATTCAAAATTTAAGAAAATAAGGTTACTAAAAAAGTGATGCTTTTAGTATATAACCCTAACATATTTAACACTTATGATAATAGTAAAATATAAGTATTCAAAATAAAATAATTTAGTTCTCATAAATACGTAAATGTGTGGTACCGGATACCGTATTACAAAATATATCTATGACACTCTACCCACCTTACAAAAATTTCGTCCTCGAAATTTAAATTTAAAGATAAGCTTTTCAAAAGCAATTATAGAGAAAAACGAAATATTCTACCCACCTTACAGAGATTAAGTAAAAGTATATATTTTCAAACGAAAAATTTCAAGATCATATTTTACTAACAGTTTATGAAAATAGAGAAAGTATGAAGATACCTGAAATAATCAATGATCTTGAAATTTCATAAAATAAAATAAAATGTCAGAAGCCATTCTGTTTCAACCCACAACCATGTATGATCTTTGAATTCAAAATCATATTCCTTATTCTCATTGTCTGGCGTTATATAGTAATCTTGTGTCTCGCCATTGCATATATGGCTGCAATCAAGATACCGTTTCACTATCAGGATTCATGGCTGCAGCTTTTGCTACTACGCCAATGATATCCATATAATGAGTAGGAATTATGATTATGAAACAAATTGTCAGTCAACACGGAGTACCAGTAAGTATAATATCAAACAGAGACACCAGGTTTACTTCACATTTCTGGAAGAGTTTGCAAGAAAATATCGGTACCCGATTGAAGTTCAGCTCCGCCTACCATCCTCAAATAGATGGTCAATCCGAAAGGACGATCCAAACCTTGGAAGACATGCTGAGGGGATGTGCATTAGATTTTGGAGGATCATGGGATGACCATTTATATTTGGTGGAATTTTCTTATAATAATAGTTATCATGATAGTATCAAAATGACACCTTTTGAAGCCTTGTACGGAAGAAAGTATAGATCACCAGTATGTTGGACGGATGTGGAAGAAAGACAACTGCTAGGTCCAGAACTGGTAACACAGACAGTAGACAAGATCAAGGCAATAAGAAGTCACCTGCAAGTCGCTCAAGATAGACAAAGGATGTGGGCTGACAAACATCGAAGGATGTTGGATTCCAACCCGGTGATCATGTATTCCTAAAAATCTCACCCACCAATGGTACAATCAGATTCGGGACTCGAGGGAAACTGAGTCCGAGATATATTGGACCATTTGATGTGCTAGAAAGAATTGGAAGAGTATCCTACAAACTAGCTCTTCCACCAGCCCTTGAAGGAGTACATGACGTATTCCATGTGTCATAACTCCGAAGATATGTATCAGATCTGAGTCATAGATTAAATTATTCAGAGATCACTGTTGGTCCAACCCTACGGATAGAACAGAAACTTGTTGGGATTTTGGATCGAAGATACAAGATCATTCCAAATCGGGTCATTCCATTAGTCCGAGTGGCGTAGAGTAAGGACTCTCCTGGAGATTCAACTTGGAAAAAGGAAGAAGTTATGCGAAGGCAATATCCATATCTATTTTATGAGCCAGGTCAGTATTCATAACTGCTATATTAGTTAATTCAAATTTCGAGGACATAATTTTTCTAAGGAGGGTAGACATGTTATGCTCTAATTTTAATTTTTCTTTTGAATAAATAATAATGATAATAATAATTATAGTCATGTTAATTTAAATTTAAAAAATTTCCTATGTAAATATACAATATACATACAACTTTGCATTTAAATCCTAAGGAAAATTATGCAATTTCAAAACAAACTCACCAACCCAAATAAGTGAGGTGTCCTCATGAGAATAGGTGCCATTAAGGTGGGGGAGCTAAGTGGCAAGTTGGGGACCATGTGGCAATTGATAATCCACATGGCAACTCCATGAAGAGATGGTCCCAAATTTTGACACCTCATCATCTCCTCTTCTCTTCTTATTTACACACACTACACACACACAACCTGACTCTCTCTCTCACTCCCTACCACTATATGCTGCTACTGCTACTATGTGCTGCTGCCGCTGCCCGCCGACCACCGAGCTACCACCGCCCGCTGCTCGAGCCCGCCGTCGGTCGCCCACACGGCCACCCGCTGCCTCGCAAACCGTCGAGCCCACGTCACCGGCCACCACCACTTCCTGCTTCATCTCCTCCTTCTCTTCCTCTTCTTCCACTCCATAAACCCAAGGTAAAACCCCCTTTCTTCTCTCAAATTCCTTTCAAAATTTCAAACCTAGGTTAGGGTTTACTAACAAAAGTCTATTTTCGAACTATTGTTGGGTTCAGATTAGGAAACTTTGTGGAGAAACCTTGGTCATCTCCAATCCAAGATAAGTCCTCTTCAATTTCTCTCTTCCTCTTGAATATTTGCTCAAGAATTAATTTCCTAAATTCTCTTGCATTAATATGAGTTAATTACATTCTAAAATTTAACTAAATTCATGGCAAATACATCTTTGTGAGGATATAATATGGAAATAGACTTTGAAAATTTGAAAGAGAACCTATTTTGTGTACAACAACTTATGGACACACCATACATGGACACAAGTATTGAATATATCATGAATTAGATATTTCAAAATGAATATTTGTTACATATATATATATATATATATATATATATATATATATATATATATATATATATATATATGATCCTTGTTGTATATAAATACATGAATGTGTATATATGTGCACAACATGCTAGCATAAAATACATATTCACCTATATTACGATATAATGTTTGGATACGGAAATAAAAAAAAATTTATTGTCATGGACACAACACAAATGATCACTTTGAGCTAACATATGTTTGGACACAATGAATGGACACTACACGTAAGGACACTAAATTACATTTTTTGGCACAATATATGTATATAGGCAAATTCATGAATTTATACCATTAAGCATACATATGAGATACGTACAACATAGGAATTTAACCATACACCAAGGAGGATAAATAAATATGGATTCATACTTCCTTGTTTGACATGAATACCTATGATTAAGTGCTCAATTTTAGCATATTGGGTCAATTCTGTCCACATTGTAAAGTAGCCTCATTTTATACATTTGGACCTCAGAAGATAAATAAGAGATTTTAAGTCCCCATATGTTAGGGTAACCATACATTAGAAAATTTCCAATTTTTTGCCTCTTTTGTGTCTTTAAAGAAGCTAAAAACTTTGGTATGTTATGACACGAGTTTAAGTGTACTATTAGATTTAATCTAACCAATATCGTTATTTAGTAAGGGATAAGTTGAAATCTTATGCTTAAATCATGGTAGTACTAACCCTTTTGTTGTGATTAGTTATAGAAAGAAAAGGGAATAACTAAATTGCTTGAATCGCCTAATTGCTTACCAAGGTAAGAAAAACATTGATATTAAATGCATATAATATAAATGCGTGGTTTCCGGTATTGAGGGTTGCTCCACCGAAGGGATCGGCGAACCCAGATTATACTTATATTTTTATTATTTCTCTTATAAATTTTCGGAGTCTCAAAATACAAAGGAGACCCTGTCGAAATTTTCGAAAATTTCAAGAGATAGCCAAATTCTCAGAATTATAGAGAAATCGGTTTATTTGCATAAACCTAGAAGTTCTTAGGAAATTCTCGAAGAATTTATTTAAAGCATTTGGGAGGGGGAGAACAACCTGAATATCCCTAAAAGTTCCGCAACATAACATTACCAAAAAGCTGATCAGTATTTTTATTTACTCATTCGTAGGGCCATACAAACCGAGTATGTGAGGCTTAGCTCACTTATGGCCAAGGGAGGCAAATTTTAATTTGTCCAAGGGAGGCAAATTTCAATTTTGTCCAAGTGAGGCAAAATTTATGATAAGCTCAAAGGCAGCTCGAAAATTTTTTTAATCTACATTGACAGTAACATCGGATAGATGAATTTTGTAAGCCCAATGGAGGCGCAGGGCCGGAATCTAAGTACCATGCCACCTAAATCAAAGCCTGATCCCAGGTATCTGGGATTGTTGACGGGAAGCTATTTAGATGAATATTCATGGATTGTTCTCCAAATTGCATTGCATTCTAGGTTTAGTCCTTCAAATTTTATCCCATTCTAAGAGAAAATTACCCCATTTCAAATAAAGCCAATATGACGTTTATACTACTTAAATGAATGAAAACTATAACAATGTAAATTGCATATTCCTATTCTTTTAATACGAAAATTCTTATGTTCATACCTTATTATATTTTTCTTAACCTTTTTTGGCCGAGGACTTGCTTGTCGTTCTAAACGACCTAGTTTTTTGTTCACTAGGGGAGGATGACGTACCTGCAGAAATGATACCTCTGGGTGACGAGGACAATATCGAGGAGTAGACCATTTGAAGAATCTCAACTTGTATTTGTAGTTTCCATAATGTTGTAAAAGAATAGTTTTTTGTAATAACTCAGGCAGTTGTACTCTTGAAATAGTTGGATGTTTATTAAAGAATGTAATGTATTTAGTAATTCCTTGTATTTTCCATTCTAATGTTTTACAAGCGACAATCGTGAATTCGGCGCATAGCCTGGGGATGTGTTATGACGTCACCGTTGAATCTGAGATGCGGGACGTGACAAGTCGGTTGTAAGTTGACTCCTAAATAGGAAGGTGCATAGTCAGCCCTCCCTTGGCTGACAGGCGGGCCTGCCCCCACGCATCGGGTAGCTGACGGGTGGTCCTGCCCCCTTACTGACTGGGTAATTCATTTTAGGAAAATAATTAAAAACTATTTTAGAGCCTAATAAATCCAAATAAAATCCTAAAAATTCTTGAAAATTCCCAAAAAAATTATAGAAATTAATTCTAACCCTCTAGAACTTAAATAAAAATACTAGGTCACAAAGTAACAGTAGTTAACCCTATAGTAAAATCTTAGAAGCTTTTTAAAAATACTAAAACTTAATAAATAAATACAAAAAATTCTCAAAAATTATGGAAAAATATGAAATAGATATATAATTCTTATATAATCAAATAGAAAAATAAAAAAATCCTTTGATTTATAATCTGGAAGCAGATGCCACACAGCAGAATTAGGAATTAGAAGAGAGATTTAGCAGCAGTACTTCATAGCAATCTTCAGAATGAAGAAGGGGGCAGTGTGGCTAATAGGACAACAAGTTGATCTCTACCTGTACAGTACCAAGAGCACACAACAACAGTAAAGAGAGGAAGATGCAGCAGCAATATTAATGTGCTAGGCAAGTACATATGAAGGATTGTGTATGTATATGTGAGCGTAAAATAAAGGTTTAGTTAGAATAAGGTCTATAGGTATTAGTTTGGGATATGGGTATTAAAAATGGGGTTTACCTTGTACTAAGGTATTAGGTGGCAGGTGTATAGGTAATACCTATGAGATAGGTAAGTAAAGGGTAAAGGATACATATGATAATAGGTAAAGTTGGGTATTACCCATATGTTAGATGCCTAGGTAATGTGATGGGGTTTTAGGATTAGGTAAGTTAAGGTATTAGTTTTACCTTGTGTTAAGGTATAGGTTTATGCATAGGGTATTGGATGATATACTAAGGTATTGTATCATAAAGTGGTGTATGTACCTGTCACGACCCGTACCCACTGTGAGGTACGAGAACGTAACAACGCCCAGCCTACGCCGCAGTATCAGCGGTAAAACGCTGTCCTAGGTCAATCATCTAACAATGTAAAGGTACCTGTACAGTTTATACACTCTGAATGGAGGTGACATAGCAATATACAGTCTCAATCACATCTAAGGCAAAATGATAAGAAAGAAAGATAGATAAATACTGAAATAAGAAAATCCACATAAATACAACCAGAGAGTCTAAGTGTCTAAGATAACATCTCAGCAAACATCCTGAAATACAAGTCTCAACTACTGATTATGAAAGAATATATACAATCCAGATCTCAAATGACAGAAATAGTAAAACCTAAACTAGGGAGCCTCAGTCTCTATAGCTAGTGGATCCGACTAGAAGTCTGGGTCACAAGAGTCATCTACAGCTGTCCCATAGTTAGTGTCTACGCAGGCCTCATCCTCATCCTCTGTAATATTTTCAACCGGTCCAGTCAGGACAGGAGCGAGCACAAAACATCTCACGCAGTTCATATCAAGTTAGGAAATATAAAGCATGCAATAGAGTAAGGTACAGGAAATGCTGTAAGAAGAATGTATATGAAAACAGCAGAAATTTGATAACAGGAAATATCTATATATGATAAGTAAGAACTGTAAGCAATATGTGATTTAGAGTACAATATAGTTATGTAAACGGGTTAAGTTATACAATAAAATAGGACTCCTTTGTACGTGGGTGTACAATGGATATATATAATTTCTTATACAATAGGATTGATCACATAACCATTTCTACTCTCCTTCCCCAATCAATACATAAGGATCCAATTCAGTTACGTTACCTTATACAATGGCTTGTACAATACAGCTCAATGTGATAATAAGAGTACAATATGCACAATGAGTGTACAATGATAAGGGTATTCAATAAATACAATATGTTAGTAAAACGCACATCACAATATGTATTTAGTGAACACAAAGGAGATAACATCACAAAAGAAGATCCATATAGTACCAATCTGTGATAACAATCGTGTCAGCATCAAGTACAGTAATCTAGAGCAAGAATGTAATTTCAGACAAGTATGAAATGGTCAGAGAATGTACTCGCCTGATATCCTGAGTGTTTGAAGAGAATATACTGTCCGAGGAGTGGTGTATGTCTCATATAGAACAGTACAAGTCACTATGAGTCTAAAATGATAATAAGATGCATTACAAGACATTTTATATGAATCTAGGTCAATCTAGGTTAAACTGAGTCATACTAGGTCATACTGAGCCAAACTGGGTCACACTAGGATAACCAAGGTCAAACAAGGTCACAGAAAATTAATCCAAGTCAAACTAGGTCAAACGGGGTCAAAGGTTGACTTACAGTTAACTTTTGGTCAAAAAGTCAACTCTGGTCAACTTTGGTCAATACTGAGTCAACCCTGGGTCAACCCTAGGTCAAACAAGTCTAATGTTGACCAACTATTGACTTTCAGTCAACTGGTCAACTCTGGTTTGGTTTTGGTCAAATCTAGTCGCTTAAAGGCTAAGTTTTACTCTCAGTTGACTTTTGTTGACTTTTGGTCAAAATGGTCAACCGACGTCAAAACTAGTCTAGGAGCACTACATTTGATCATTACCAACCAAGGGAACCAAGTTCTAACCATGACTTAGACTCCAAACTCAAATACCTATATTACCCTTACCAAGGTAACCCCGATACCATGCCCAATACAAAAGAAACCCCGCAAATATCCAAGATACTAGCCTAGGCTCCTTAGGGTAGCTAGATACCATCCTATCTAAGGTTTACCTACCAAGAAATGTAGGTATCCTAGGTATCTAACCTATTTTAGAACACATGTTGGTCATTTATCCATTACCTTACCAATATCATATACCACTCTCACCATTTAACTAACACTCACACACACTCTAACTAAGCTCACTCACACACAACATTCTTGATGCCACACTCATATAGGCTTCCTATAGGTTCACACAAATACATATATAGGCTAACACCTATAGGCTCCTAACTAACTCCTATAGGCTCACACACACACACACACACACAAACTCACATACACACACACACACAAGGCATAAAGGGCTGTCCATTTGTGGGTGCCAAGGGGCTGTCCAAATATGGACTGGTACATGGGGTTAAACATGGGGACTATTATTGGACTGTTTTGGGATAGCCAAGAGGGACTGAAGATGGACTGGGATTTAGACAATTGGGGACAGTCCTATAGGGTGCTAATGGACTGAAATTGGGAGCTATAGGGACTGCCATATGGGAGCATATATGGGCTAATTTATAGGGGTGATATAGGGTGGTTAGAGGCTGCTAAGGTGGTGTGTCAAAGGGGGAATGGGGACAGCCATTAGGCATGGTTAAGGGTGGCTGTTAAGGCCTAGAGTGGGGCTCTAAATGGAACTGTTTTAGAGGGTGTATGGGCTGGACTGGGACAACCATGTGTTGGTTTTTTGGGGTGATTTAAGGAAAGGTTTTAGGCTGTCAACATGGGGTATTATGGCTGAAATGGGACAGAAAAAATGGTGGTTAAGGGGGCTGTTTAGGGACTGCCATATGCTGTGCAAATGGATAGGTAAGGGACATGAAATGGACTGAATTTAGGTGGCTACTATGGGGGTTTTTAGGGGGCCTTGAGGACTGGTTATGGACAGTAAATGACTGCTAAGGGTGATTTTTAGGGACTGGACTGGGTAGCACCTAGGCTGATTTTAGGGACTGATTTATGGTGTTTATATTGACTGTCATTGGGGTGCCAAGGGGCTGATATGTCCCCCTCCAACACTGCCAAGCAGTGGTACACTGCTGCTACTGCAGCTGAACCTAATCAGTGCCCTGTGGGACTGATTTCCTACTCCTACTACTGCTGTTATCCACAGCAGGTTCTCCTCCCCTTTCTCTCATTCAAGCACTCCTCATTCATCTCAAATCTCTCACTCTCTCTAACTCATAAACACTCCTCACACACCTCATTCCCCTCTCAAGCTCTTAAAATCAATCACTCCCTAACCCTCTATACTCCACACTCAACCCTCTCTAATATTCACTCAAACACTACTCATACACAACACATAAACCATTCTTCCTACTTGGCCGAAATCCTCATACCCACCACCAACACAAAATATCACACCATATTATATACCATAGTATATATATATATATATATATATAATATATATATATATATATATATATATATATTTTTTATATATATATATATATACTATGGTATATACCATAGTATATACCATAGTATATATATATATATATATATATATATATATATATATATATATATATATGAGCCATAATATATGATACCACCATAATATATATATGCATATATATATATATATATATATATATATATATATATATATATATATATATATATATATATATATATATATATATATATATATATATATATATATATATATAAAGAGAATAATATATGAGCCATAATATATATATGCATATATATATATATATATATATATATATATATATATATATATATATATATATATATATATAAAGAGAATAATATATATACCACCATATATATGTAGATTAGATATTAGATATTATGATACAATATGATACATAGGAAAACTCATTCCTAAACACATAAAAAATCTGGAATAAAAGTTAGAACAACATTAAATCAATACACAAATAATCCTACATGTGTCCAAATAGGGGTTTTCCCATTAGGACACGATCCTACACATAGGACACCTCTACAAGTGTCCAAATGGACACGAATGGACACAAAACCATGGGGGTCATTCCTATGGGTTCAAAATAGACCTATATGCATGAGGAAATGAAAATAAGAAGGGATTTATACCTCCTGGTAGATCGAATCGAAGAAAATCCTTCCCGAAGCGACACCGACACGTAGAGATCCCAAACGGACACGAACGAGCTCCGAATCTCTTCAAACTTGGGTAGCTCCTTCCTTGGCTAGAATGGAAAAGGAAAGAAGAAGATTTGGTGGAGAAATGGAAGGATTTGGTGGAGAAATGATTAGGGATTGCTCTCAAATCAATTTGGGGAAGAACAAGATAGAGAATAGAAGAAGAGATAATGATGAGTGGCTAGACCCTATCCACATAATGTGGTCGGCCATGGGGGTCATTTGGCACCTAGTGGAAAGTCTAAAAAGCCCCTATACTAATCTATGTTTTAATACATTGGAAAGGGTTCTAAGTCGGGGCTAGTTTGGTCATTCCTAAAACACTAATCCAAATAATCCTAACCAAAATAAATTAGCCTTGTCTCTAACTAAAATAACTAACATGTGGGCCATGGCTAACTAGTGTGTGGGCCCGCTAGCGTCAACACTACCCCGGGTCTCCGTTTCAAGTCAGATTGAGCTAAAATTCGAACCCGACTCAAATAACCCCAAAATAATATTATAAATAAATAAATAATTTCAAAAAAATTCAAAAATAAAAAAATGACAAAAATACTACTGTTTCTGAAAACTGGGGGTGACAAATCTATCCACCTTAAAAAAATTCGTCCTCGAAATTAAAACCAAACAATAGTAAAATATCGAAATCACAAGTCATAGCTTAAAATTAAAATGATTTAAAATCTCAAAAATTACAGCATGGATTAAATGACTAAAATTATAAAATTTAAAATTACTCTCAATTAGATGCTATAAGTCTATCCACCTTAAAAATCATCCTCAAAAATTAAAACAAAATAACAACAGAAAATTATACAAATCGATAATCGTATACGTCTGTCCAATCATCATGATACTCAGAATCTCTGTCATGCTAGTGAGCAAGGCTACGATAATCACAGAGTCCTCAACTATGGTACATACCTCTAGAATTATGGTATTTAAAATTTTTGCATTGCCGCATGCTTGGCAGTAAAAACCTTAAATTCCCACACCCGAGAAATACGTCCATAATCTGACTATATGTCCTCACTATGCCTGCTAGCATGACCCTAGAGGATTCTAAAATCTCATAATCGAGGCGACCTAGCCCATACAACTTATCTCAGAAGGAAATTAATCATAATGAAATACTAGATCAAAACTTATCAACAATGAGGAAACAGATAGGAATAGATGGAATTGAATTTCAAGATAGGTATAATGAGACAAGGTGGAAAGGGAATCGAGAAGATCAGAACCTGCAAGCACCTCTCCTACTGCCTGAGCATCCTCGGCTGTCATGGCGTAAGCTCGCCCTGGCTGGCCTCCCCAGGCCTGCTGCTGATGCTGTACGAACCTCTGCTGCTGAGTCTGCAATGGTGGTCCCCTCTGCTGCCCTGTCGGAGCCCTAGCTTCTGGTGCTACCTGAGCCAATGGTGTCGGGTTCTTGGGTTACTCTCTACACTGATGCTTCGCTGAACCGCAAAGTAAACACATACCCAGCCTCTTCCTGCAATCGTTCCACCAATGGCCTGGCTTCTTGCAGAAGTTACACACAGTATCCTGCTGATATAGTACATGTCTCTGTCTCTGATGCTGAACAGGCCTCTGTTGTAGCTGATGTATTTGAGCCCTCGGCTGCTGGTGCTGCTACTGAAACTGATGCTGAACTGCGACCTCTAGGCCGGTCCTCTGCTGCTGCTGCCCCCAACAGGGTCTCGCCCCCTCTTGAGCCTCAGCTCAAGATCGTCCTCAGCCAATAAAGCTTCCGTCAAAATCTTCTCGAAAGTGGCATCCCTGTTGTCCTTGGTCAAGGACATGACTTCCTTGACCAGACCCTTTCGGAACCTAGCTCTGGGTCTTCGCTGTCTCGCTCAAGCCCTCTACGAATCTGTCGAGGCGGCCGAACTCCCCAGCGTACTACTCTACTGACAGACTCCCCTGAACTAAGCTCTCAAACTGCGACTCCAAGGCTCGGAGCGCTGCATCTGGAAAGAACTTCTTCTTGAAGAAGCCCTTGAACTCCTTCCAGGTCTGTCCAGCTACCCCTACCCTGGGGTCTGACTGATACCAGGTGTGAGCAAGATCTCGCATTCGGCTAGCTGCTGCCTCTATCTGGAGATCTGCCGGTATCCGGACCAGACGGAAGATCTCCTCTATATGCTCGATCCAGTCATCAGCATATAAAATCCCCTCCGTCCCTAGGAAGTCTCTGAGGCTCATCTTCTGGAACTGCTCTATCCCAGGGGTCTTCAGCTGCTGAACTGCTAGTCGAGCTACGACTGTCGTAAGGGACAACTCCATGCTTCTGGCCTGTCGGGTCTGCTGCATCTCTATGAACTGCTGAAAGTAGGCAAACATCTGTGCCGCGTCCACGTATCCTGTAGGCGACGGCTGCTGGAAAGGTATCTCTGGGATGACTGGGTCCTGCCTCCAAACTGGTGGAGGCATACCCCCTACTGTCGGTGGAGGGGCTCCTCCGAACGCAGCTGAAACGCCTACTCCAGCTGGCATGACTGGGGCTGCGGTACCAGGGGCTGGCTGCTGAGTTTGAGAGGTGGTAGACCTCTCATCGGCGTCCCCCTGGCCCTGGCGATTTGATCTCATCTCAACCATCCTGGAGACAGATCAAAAAAACAATTGTTGAGAATGAGTCGGATAGCAAGGGAGGACAGTTATATTCAAGGGAAAATAATATCAGCAAGAACTGAGATGGTATGAATTAGATAAGATTTTTTTTTCTAATGTGATTGAGTACCTTCAAAATATCCTAATCCTACTGCAGGCTGTAGTGATACTCTAGTTCGAATACCACTACATAAACTCGACCTGCATGGACCACCACTAAAAACGTGTCACGACCCGCACCCACTGTGAGGGTACGAGAATGTAACAACGCCCAGCGTACGCCGCAGTGTCGGCGGTAGAACACTGTCCTAGGTCAATCATCTAACAATATAAAGGTACCTGTACAGTATATACAATCCGAATGGAGGTGACATAGCAATATACAGTCTCAATCACATCTAAAGCAGAATGATAAGATAGAAAGATAGATAAATACTGAAATGAGGAAATCCACATAAATACAACCAGAGAGTCTAAGTGTCTAAGATAATATCTCAGCAAACATCCCGAAATACAAGTCTCAACTTCTGAATATGAAAGAATATATACAATCCAGATCTCAAATACAGAAATAGTAAAACCTAAACTAGGGAGCCTCAATCTCTATAGCTAGTGGATTCGACTGGAAGTCTGGATAACAAGAGTCATCTACAGCTGTCCCATAGTAGGTGTCTACGCAGGCCTCATCCTCATCCTCTATAATATTTTCAACAGGTCCAGTCAGGATAGGAGCGAGCACAAAACATCTCATGCAGTTTATATCAAGTTAGAAAATATAAAGCATGCAATAGAGTAAGGTACAGGAAATGCTGAAAGAAGAATGTATATAAAAATAGCAGAGATTTGATAACAAAAAATATCTATATATGATAAGTAAGAACTGCAAGCAATAAGTGATTTAGAGTACAATATGGTTATGTAAACGGGTTAGGTTATACAATAAAATGGGACTCCTTTGTATGTGGGTGTACAACGGACATATATAATTTCTTATACAATAGGATTGATCACATAACCATTTCTACTCTTTCTCCCCAATCAATACACAAGGATCCAATTCAGTTACGTTACCTTATACAATGGCTTGTACAATGGCTTGTACAATACAGCTCAATGTGATAATAAGAGTACAATATGCACAATAAGTGTACAATGATAAGGGTATTCAATAAATATAATACGTTAGTGAAACGCACATCACAATATGTATTTAGTGAACACAAATGAGATAATATCGCAAAAGAAGATCCATATAGTACCAATCCGTGATAACAATCATGTCAGCATCAAATACAGTAATCTAGAGCAAGAATGTAAATCCAGACAAGTATGAAATGGTCAGAGAATGTACTCGCCTGATATTCTGAGTGTCTGAAGAGAATATACTGTCCGAGGAGTGGTGTCTGTCTCATATAGAACAGTACAAGTCACTATGAGTCTAAAATGATAATAAGATGCATTACAATGCATTCTATATAAATCTTGGTCAATCTAGGTCAAACTGAGTCATACTAGGTCATACTGAGCCAAACTGGGTCACACTAGGACAACCAAGGTCAAACAAGGTCACAGGAAATTAATCCAAGTCAAACTAGGTCAAACGGGGTCAAAGGTTGACTTACAGTTGACTTTTGGTCAAAAAGTCAACTCTGGTCAACTTTGGTCAATACTGAGTCAATCCTGGGTCAACCCTAGGTCAAACAAGTCTAATATTGACCAACTGTTGACTTTCAATCAACTGGTCAACTCTGGTTTGGTTTTGGTCAAATCTAGTCGCTTAAAGGCTAAGTTTGACTCTCGGTTGACTTTTGTTGACTTTTGGTCAAAATGGTCAACCGACATCAAAACTAGTCTAGGAGCACTACATTTGATCATTACCAACCAAGGGAACCAAGTTCTAACCATGACTTAGACTCCAAACTCAAATACCTATATTACCCTTACCAAGGTAATCCCGATACCTTGCCCAATACAAAGGAAACCCCGCTAATACCTAAGATACTAGCCTAGGCTCCTTAGGGTAGCTAGATACCATCCTATCTAAGGTTTACCTACTAAGAAATATGGGTATCCTAGGTATCTAACCTATTTTAGAACACATGTTGGTCATTTATCCATTACCTTACCAATATCATATACCACTCTCACCATTTAACTAACACTCACACACACTCTAACTAAGCTCACTCACACACAACACTCATGATACCACACTCATATAGGCTTCCTATAGGTTCACACAAATACATATATAGGCTAACACCTATATGTTCCTAACTAACTCCTATAGGCTCACACATACACACACACACACACACACACACACAAGGCATAAAGGGCTGGCCATTTGTGGGTGCCAAGGGGCTGTCCAAATATGGACTGGTACATGGGGTTAAACATGGGGACTATTATTGGACTATTTTGGGATGGCCAAGAGGGACTGAAGTTGGACTGGGTTTTAGACAGTTGGGGACAGTCCTATAGGGTGCTAATGGACAGAAATTGGGAGCTATAGGGACTGCCATATGGGAGCATATGGGTTGATTTGTAGGGGAGATATAGGGTGGTTAGAGGCTGCTAAGGTGGTGTGTCAAAGGGGGAATGGGGACAGCCATTAGGCATAGTTAAGGGTGGCTGTTAAGGCCTGGATTGGGGCTCTAAATGGAACTATTTTAGAGGGTGTTTGGGGCTGGACTGGGACAACCATGTGTTGTTTTTTTTGGGATGATTTAAGGACAGGTTTTAGGTTCTCAACATGGGGTATTAATGGCTGAAATAGGACAGGAAAAATGGTAGTTAAGGGGGCTGTTTAGGGACTGCCATATGCTGTGCAAATGGACAGGTAAGGGACATCAAATGGACTGAATTTAGGTGGCTGCTATAGAAGTTTGTAGGGGGCCTTGAGGACTGGTTATGGACAGTAAAGGACTGCTAAGGGTGGTTTTTAGGGGCTGGACTGGGTAGCACCTAGGATGATTTTAGGGACTGATTTATGGTGTTTATATGGACTGTCATTGGGGTGCCAAGGGTCTGATATGTCCCCCTCCAACACTGCCAAGCAATGGTACACTGCTGCTACTGCAGCTGAACCTAATCAGTCCCCTGTGGGACTGATTTCCTACTCCTACTACTGCTGTTATCCACAGCAGGTTCTCCTCCCCTTTCTCTCATTCAAACACTTCTCATTCATCTCAAATCTCTCACTCTCTCTAACTCATAAACACTCCTCACATACCTCATTCCCCTCTCAAACTCTGAAAATCAATCACTCCATAACCGTCTATACTCCACACTCAACCCTCTCTAACATTCACTCAAATACTACTCATACACAACACACAAACCATTCTTCCCACTTGGCCGAAATCCTCATACCCACCACCAACACAAAATATCACACCATATTATATACCATAGTATATATACATATATATATGAGCCATAATATATATATGCATATATATATAAAGAGAATAATATATATACCACCAAATATATGTAGATTACATATTAGATATTATGATACAATATGATACATAGGAAAACTCATTCCTAAACACATAGAAAATCTGGAATAAAAGTTAAAACAACATTAAATCAATACAAAAATAATCCCACATGTGTCCAAATAGGGGTTTTTCTATTAGGACACGATCCTACACATTGGACACCTATACAAGTGTCCAAATAGACACGAAATGGACACGAATGGACACAAAACCATGGGGGTCATTCCTATGGGTTCAAAATAGACCTATATGCATGAGAAAATGAAAAGAAGAAGGAATTTATGCCTTCCGGTAGATCGAATCGAAGAAAATTATTCCCGAAGCGACACCGACACGTAGAGATCCCAAACGGACACGAACGAGCTCTGAATATCTTCAAACTTTGGTAGCTCCTTTCTTGGCTAGAATGGAGAAGGAAAGAAGAAGATTTGGTAGAGAAATGGAAGGATTTGGTGGAGAAATGATTAGGGATTGCTCTCAAATCAATTTGGGGAAGAACAAGAGAGAGAATAGAAGAAGAGATAATGATGAGTGGCTAAACCCTATCCACATAAAGTGGCCGGCCATGGGGGTCATTTGGCACCTAGTGGAAAGTCTAAAAAGCCCCTACACTAATCTATTTGTTAATACATTGGAAAGGGTTCTAAGTCGGGGCTAGTTTGGTCATTCCTAAAACATTAATCCAAATCATCCTAACCAAAATAAATTAGCCTAGTCACTAACTAAAATAACTAATATAAAACCCCTAAATTTGTACTATTTTTTAAAATAAATTTGATACTGATTTTTTTTTGTATATTGTACATCGCGTAGTTGCATTGTACGTCGCGCGCAAAATTTTGTTTTTCGTAATTGCTCGACTAGTGCGACTATGTGCAAGTGTACATATTTTTGAAAAAATATTTTTTTTTCTATTTTTATAGTTTCAAAATAATATAGATAATAATTATTTTTAGCTATCGTGCCTAAATTTTTAAGTATATGATTTTAATTATGAAAAGCCTTTCATTTATACAGATATACTAATAAATAATTTTTCTATAAAATGGTATATTAGAAAAGTATATTTATGTAAATATTATTTGGACATATATATATTTCGTAATTATTTATTAGTTTATTTTTAAATAATAATATAATTTTTGAAATTATTATTATTAGTATTTTTGGAAAATATATTTTAAAATTATTGTGGCGATTTAAATCTTGATTTGATTTTATGGATTTATTTAAATAGTTAAATTAATATATATATATATATATATATATATATATATATATATATATATATATATAATTTGATTGATTTTAAACTAAAGGATGGAATTTAATTAGATTTAAACTGATTTAGATTTGAATTGAAATTTATTGAATTTGATTTAAAATAAATAGAGGAATTATCTAAAGGGATTTGCAACTATCATAATCCTTATCTAAATAGTAGTTTCCACCTCCTATATAAGGAGAGGCCCATTATTCTCTATTCTATTAATTTTCTCCATCTATAAATGTGTTTGGGCATCGTGTCCGTGCACATCAAGCCATATCCATTCACTTCTTCTATTTTTTATCCAAATTGATTAATGTTCTCATTAAAGAAATTCTCTTTTCCCTTCCATCTATTTTCTCTTATCACAAATTCTTACTATCCTTTTACCAATCAACCAAGTCCGTCTATCCTACTAGTCCTTAAATTTCGAGTACGAAAATTTTTAAAGGTGGGTAGATTTGTAACTCATCTTCCCGAAATTATTATTTTTTAAATTATATCTATATATTTTAGTTTCGTGTTTAAAAGTAATTTTCGTAGAAATTTTATAAAATATATTTTGTGATTACTTTTGTTACCAAAAACTAGTTTTAAATTAATGGTTTGAAATAATGTTTCTAAAAAAAATGTTCTCGACTTTTTTTATTTTATAAAATATGTTTTTATTATTTTTGGTCTTCTAAAAATTAGTTTTTAAAAAAAAATGAGCGATAAAAGGTTTTTTTTTTGTCTATTTATTTTTAAATAACGATTTGGATTTATAAAAGTAAGTTTTATAATATTTAATGACATCGAGTATTATTTTGATATGTTAATCAGTTATTTGATTATATTTGAATTTATTTAAATTATCTTGATGGTTATCAACTATACTTTAAATTATGTTGATAATTTAAATATTGTTTAAAATACTTACGATGACTAATTGGAGCATTACGATTTGTTTAATCTAGATTTGAAATGTTATTTGATTACATGATTTATTTATTATTTGATTTAAATTATTTTGATAAATATTAGATATTATTTTAAAGTTATTTTGTTGAGTTTGATTTGGATTTGGATTCATATGATTTGAATTATTGGGTAATATAGAATAATACTTAAAGTTATTATGGTGATCATTTAAAGGATCGCAATCAAATTGATTTGTTTTTTTTAAATAATTTATTTGATTTAAATTTATGGGAATATTTATCCATTAGAAATTCTTATCCTATTGGAATCATATCTAGCATTAATTATATCATTTTTTATTTAAATCAAATCCTATCTAATTTAGGAGATAAATCTGAAATAAATACCTATATAAACCCAATACATCCCCCTTCTATCAGCAATAATTCGAAATTATTTTTAGTCCAATAGAAACTTTAAAATTCGTCATTAGAATTCAGCCCCGCTTTTTAGCAGCAAGAGCAACTTGGAACGACGATATCTCTTAGCTCCGAACTCCGTTTCGCCTCCAATTTTTTTTAAAAGAAGCGTATCGAGGTAAGGTTTCAAAAAAAATTTTAATAGACAAAATTCGTTCTGTAGATTTCTACAAAAATGTTTGAGTATCTAATGTCCCAAAAATAAACGTATTTAAGTATTTTTGCATTTTCGGGAGATTCCGGAAACGAAAATGCGATCCGTTTAGTTTTTCGGAAAGCTAATACGAAAACCTATACCATATCCTAACTTCAAAATTTATTAAATAAATGTAATAGGTGTAGTATTAATTATAATTAGATAATAGACTATTTTCAGCATCTGAAGTTGTTCCTGCACCTTCCTCTTTGTGCGCTGTTGTTGAATCGTCGCCAGGACATCATCTTACCTCAGTCGGACATCAGGTAAGACACCTTGCCTTTACTGTTTAATTTTTTGCTCAATATCATGTATGTTTTATTTCTTGTTCATTCAAATCATATGTAGTTGCAAATTATTATACTTTAGTTTTCTTTATGCACTTGGCCTAGAGTTAAGGGACCACCTTTGTTTGTGTCACATTAATTGACTTGACACATGTGTGCCACGATATCACGTGTGTCATATAGATTCGGACTTGCGTACCGACCGTACATCGGTGCGTACAGGACGAGCGTTAGGATATAACTGCTAATATAGTTGTCTAGAAGACTTAGCGGTTATTAGAAATATCGCGGTGTGGATTCAGCACGAGTAGTGCATGGGGAGGGTGAAGACAGTTATTAAGCGCAGGAGCTTTCACATATTTACTTTTCTCTAGCTGCCATTTGTGACTCAGTCGAGAGCTAATGTGCCGTGCACTTATTTACTTTTCTCTAGATGCCACTAGTGCCTCGGTTGAAACACAAATATGCCGTGCATTTACTTTCCTTTAGCTGCCGTTAGTGACTCACCCAAGAGCTAGTAGATGTGCATTTATTTTTCTCTAGATGCCCCTTAGCTCTCACTCGAGTGCTAATGGGCCGTGCATTTACTTTTCTCTAGACGCCACTAGTGCCTTGGTTGAAAAGCTAACGTGCTATGTTTCTAGTCTCGAGACCCCTTGTGTGGAACGTTGTCTTCAAAATGCATTTTCATATAGAATGGTTAAGGACCTTTATTTGTTTAGTCATATATACTTTTCTGTTGAGCTTTTATTATTCAGTTATTGGCATGATATTATGTGTCTTGTTACGTCCCTCTGAGGACCTGGTTATCTCGCCAGGTGTGTGCTCTTGTCTTTCGCAGGTGTTCTAGCTCTAGCCGCGACCATCTCCATTTCTTCGAGGATGATTGCGCTTGGATCGTCTTCGCTTCGCTCGCCAAAATCATTTCTTTTCTCATGTATTTTTCCTTTACTTGTTGGTAGTGGATTTGTCTCCGTCCAACATATTGTATCAAGACAATTCATTATCATTATATGATATCTTTTATTCATTTATTTTATGTGGATGAGATTAGTTATGGTTCTACTGCATTTCACAGCTTACGTATATTTATTATACGGTTGACATGTCTACGTTTCTAGTCCTACGTATTTTGGAACTGGGGTATTACAACTAACATGTGGGCCATGGCTAACTAGTGTGTAGGCCCGCTAGAGTCAACACTACCCCGGGTCCCCGTTTCAAGTCGAATTGAGCTGAAATTCGAACCCGACTCAAATAACCCCAAAATAATATTATAAATAAATAAATAATTTCAAAAATATTCAAAAATAAAAAAATGACAAAAATACCCCTGTTTCTGGAAAACTGGGGGTGACAGTACCATATAAGTAGATACATAGGGTATTGACCTAGTATAGACTAGAATACCTTGGTAAGACAAGGTACGGACATAAAAACCTAGGTGTGACCTAGTTTGACCTAGTTTAGCAATGTATTAACCTAGTTGACTTAGTTTGACCTAGAAATGACGGAGACCTAGTATCAAGCTAGTATAGCATATTTATGATTCCAAAATACCATTTGATATTGATATTCCATATTTAGGTCTTCGAGGCACTGTTTGGATATTGTTGATACTTTACACCAGATTTTAGGTGAGCACATTCTCTGATAATTTTATGTTTATGATATCTTCTATGTTTCTTGTTTTAGTGTAGATATCCTTGATCTCTTGACACATTGGTTACACGGATTAGTATTTTCGGATCATATCATGAGATGTTATTCCTTATATGTCCTGGTGTACTCTGTACAAGCCTTGTCATTTTTGTACATAGTATGGATACTGATTCCCGAGAAGATTAGCTACCTTCCCAGAGAATATCGTATCGTAACGTGCCATGGTTGGTTCTACTATACCAGTCGGGAGGCGGAGAGTATTAATATAGATATATGATCAAACCCTCCTTGTATCAAGTATTGAACCTTGAATAGTATGAATCGTACACCACACGTATGATTAACCAGGCCATAAATCCTTATATCAAGTTTCCAAGCCGATCACATGTTGAAACTAGTGCTCACTCACGTAGATAGTTATCTCCTGATTATTTGTAAATGATGCTTCCTACTCTTATGATATTTACAACTTTTCATACATTGTTACATTCATGTACCTGCTATATTATCTTGTAGATTCTCTCTATTTACTGTTACATAGTCTTTATCATTTACTCGAACTGTTATTGGAGTTGTACTTCGCTCCAATCCAGACTGGATATATTTTTTCCAAATGATTTAGATGATGGTTGCCCTATCTACTACGGCCCACATGATGTAGTAGACGTAAACCAGGAGACTCTGATCCAGGAGAAATTATCTCCAACTGAGGAGGTTTTAGTAGGGACGCAGTTAGACTTGTTTAGTACTGGATTTGTCTCCAGCTTTTGACACTTGGCATGTTATTATTTTGGAGACTTATGTTATTGAGATAGTTGGCTCTTAGATCCTGGATTTGGACTTGTATATATTATGTTATGTTAGATTTTTCTTGGATATTTTATATCATGTCTTCATCTTTGTCGTGCCATTTATCATCCTTATAGTTATTGTGATTGAGTATGAATATTATCATTACTTGTCCTCCATTTGGAGTTAAGATATCTATGACAAGTTATGATATTTATTCATGACATGTGCTAGATAGTTTTAGTAGACCTAGACAGTGTTCTACCGTCGATGTTGTGGCATAGGCCGGGCGTTTTCTCGCGTTTGTGCCCTTACTTCTGGTGCGAGTCATAATAGTTTCTTTTGGAGCTGGAGGAAGGAGAGTTGGAGGTGGATGAGAGGACGTAGAGCGACGGTTCCGATGGTTTTCTTGCAGGTACATTGGGGTCGAGCTCTGTGGATCGAGGGCTCAACCACCAGATCAGCACCAACAAAAGATGGAGGTTGGGCTACCGGGATTGCTCGAATGGGCTGCTATGGATACTGGATGTTGGAGATCGACGATGGTGAATGTGGGGACTAGAGGTAGCCAAGAACCACCATAAGGATGGCGACTCCAAGCGGAGGAGCGGCCTACGAGGATGGCAGTAGAGGAGGGGAGCAGTGGTGAGTCGAGGTTATGTTCTCGTGGACTCATGACATCGTCGGGATATGGGATTTTCTGTATTGTATCCTTGGGGTCGGACTTGAGGACACATGGAAGGGTTTTTTCTTGGAAATTGTGTCGTCTCGGACTCATAAAAAGATTGTAGTAAAAAAAATGGAATGAACTACGGAGACACGGGGTCGGACCCGAGGCCGACACGACTGACACGATTTAGTTGGACACAAACTGGGAAAGGATACGCACACGATTGTGTTAGTGAGACGAAACAGGACAAGGATTTGGGTTAGGTTTTGCAAATAGAAATGGATTTACTAATGGGCTTGGGAAAGTGATCGACTTAATGAAATAGGTTAGAAAATTGGAATGACCATTAATGAAAAAGTAGGATATTTATAGGATTAGGGAGGAATCTTCTAGAAGTTAATTTACACATGCTAATTAAGATTAGGAGGAAATATTATAGGAATATTCTTAGGCTTAATTAAGCATATGCATAACTAACGAATTCACTTATCAACTCCAGAAGTTTCCACCTTAACCATGGTTAGCTATTTACTAAACTTCCACTGCCTCTTTCCTAATTACAAGAACCCCGCTCCAAACTTCCACTGCCTCTTTGCTAATTTCAAGAATCCTACTTCTTCTTTGCTAATTATAAGAACACCACTCCTTTTCTATAATTACCACTACTAATAATAATAATAATTCCTAGAAAATAACAATTAAAAAACTAAGAATTCAGAAAAATAATTATAATATACATTTTGAAAATAGGGTTTACATATCTACCCACCTTAGAAAAATTTTGTTCTCGAAATTTAAAATGACGCGACTTGGCATGATCAAGAATATAATTAAAATCACCTAGGTACAATCAAAATACTGAAACTTGAAAATAGTGTCATTTGGCATGACTAAGAATAATCAAAATCTAAGCACGATCAAAATATAATTGAAATCTAGTCACAATTAAAATTATCTAGGTGCGATAAAAAATAAATGATTATTACAGGAATAGAGAGAAAATGATTTGAGAATAGGAAAGGCAAGAAAGAAAGAAACTACAAGGGTTTATCAAAAAGACGTATAATAATGGAATCTATCGATAAGAAATGTGAGATTAGTATAAAAGGTACCAAATCAAATTAAAGTGAGAGTGCAAAGATTTATGGTTCAAGAAAAATCAATAATCATATGATAATAGGATATAGTCTTTAAAGTATCCGAATAACTATATACATATCTAAAGTCTCTTTACCGAGAATCCATGTCCCGCTATAGTACATCTAGCTTAGTGAACCAAATAATGATATGTTATCGAATATTCTATCAACTTTATCCATTTGAAACAATATGACAGAATAACTCAAGAGATCAAAACATGATACATATAGGACAGTCTCAATAACGTCCGAAAACCTACGTATACCTGAAATTACATCAACTTCGAACCCATGCCTTACTAGTGCACAGCTGGCTGCAGTGAACCCGTAGTTTCCATGATTTAGATAAATGGCTGCAGTACGCATCTTCTTGCCATAGTAGGTCACCAAATATTCTCTGAACATCATCCATAGAAATTTCAGACGAGCTTGAAAATTCAAGCAAATTCAAATTTACTAAAGAAAATTTAATCCCAATAGAAAAAGATTAGGGTAAGTATCAGTATTTGAAATATAAGTATATGGTCTTGAGAATTGAGTAAGGAAGAAAAGAACTATAAAGAACTAAAATTAAGAGGAGTATTTGTTCTCCAACCTTTCCTTATTTCAGCAATATTCAAGGATTAAGGACAGAAAACTTATGGACCTTGAGTGGATTAAAAACTGATTCTTAAGTGATATATGAATAACTAAGTTGTATGTAATATGGAATGGTGATAGTGAGGATTTAGGTGGGATGAAGAACTTAATAGATGAAAATAATATTCTAGCCTCTTTGGAGTAACATATATATATCGACCAATAATGGAATCATTTTGGAAAATATTTCCTTCTGATTAATGGAAAATAAAAAAGTAATAACTAGTCTACAGGCTTTACGATAGAATACTCCGGCTTGGGATTGATTTAGAGAAAATCAAATTGGAATTTGATAAGGTTTTGACTAAAACCAAGAAAGAAAAATATGAATCCTTGGACTAGTAGTCATTGGTGATATGTTTGCTAAAGGAGGAGTTTAAAAACTCAATTATTAAACTCTAAATAGCAATCGGGCTTAATCCCTAAAAAGTTTAGACTCCAATAGAGATAGAAAGAAAACTATCCGTCAAAAACCATGTGTAGAAGCATAGAAAATCACCAAGTCTTAAAGTCACGTGACAAATTACCTACATGGCTAAAAGAGGGTGATCCACTAAACAGCACTTTCTCGATGCGGCTAAAATGGCAGTCACCATCAACGCGGTTCTACTTTTGGCAGCATTTAATGCTTCTAGTATCTCGTACTCCGAGCATACTATAGGTAATAGTGCCTGTAATACTCCAATCACCATCTTTGCCAGTAAATATGCGGTCCAGCGCCATGTGTACAGCCCCCCTGCGGCCTATGCAATCAGACTTACCCTTGCGACAGTCTTCAGACATACCACGTAGCGGTCTTCAGAAGCTTTCATCATGCAGCAGTGCCCCGAAGAGCCTTCCGAAGCCTCCTACACAACTGAGTTCTCCAGTTATAGTAGACAGATCCCTCCAATTCCTAACGTATGGCACATGGACACAGTTGTAGCAAACAGTTGTAGCTATAAGCGTTCTATGATTCCGACGGCAGTTTTGCTCCGTAACAACACAATCAAGGCCACGTATCCGGTGACAGCTATAGCAAACCGTTTTAACCATCCGGTTTTGTCAGTCCGATGACAGTTTTGCTCTGTCACAACCCACTCAAGGCCACGTATATGGTGAGCAGCGATAGCAGACAGCTGCAGCCACCTAGGCTCTAAGATTTCGATGGCAGTTTTGCTCCATCACCACCCAATCAAGGCCATGTGTCAAGATGACCGAACCATAGGGTTAAAAGCTATAGCAGACAGCTGTAGCAACCCGGGCTCTGTGATTCCAGTGGCAGTTTTCCCCTATCACCGCTTAAACATTGGTCCCAGAAGGCTATAAATAGAGGGATGTGTACCCCTCTCCGGGGGGAGGAGTCATAAAAGCACAAAAATTATAGATGAAAAAAAGCTATATCGCAATATTTAGCGCCAGCAAGCCTGAGATTCTCGATCCCCCTTCGTCAGTCTGATCTTCAAGGAGTAAAGAAGTAAATTGTTCCATCACCACATTACCCAGATATAAATTTTTTACTTAAGGCCCTCAATGCTTAGGTTCCTTCTGTAGTTTCTTTTGTTGTAATTTGCAAAGTTTAAAAGTTAAACAAAGCTTTTAGCTCCCCTTTGCGATGCCAACCACCATGGAATTATAGTCACGACCTTGCTTCACTTTAGTAATTCATGGAATACTAAGAGATACAACAAAATTTAACAAATGACGAAAATAGTATATATATATATATATATATATATATTATATATATATATATATATATATATATATATATATATATATTTTATATATATATATATATATATATATATATATATATAAATATATATATATACCCACAACGGTTCTATACCAAATAACCCACAAGCTAAGATATATAACTCTCTCAAGACTAGCTTAACCAAGATATTCTTCTACCTTTTTCTACCCTTTAACAAACTAATATTGATCCCAAAGATGCCCTTACTAGAAATGATCTAGGTAACAATCTATGTTTCTCCTACTTATAACTATCCACTAATTATATATAGCCATCTACGAAATACATATCCAGCTTTCTAAAAAATAGCTATCAATATATATATATATATATATATATATATATATATATATATATATATGGAGGGGGGGTGTGTGTAACTATCTACAAAATATATGCTACACTCTAGAGTTGAACCATATAAGCGATTGGGCCAATAGGTGTTGCAAATGTTCTAACGAGTTCTTAGGAAAAATCAAGTGGAAATTCTATAAGAAACCTTATTCCTCGTGGCTGTAGGAATGATTTCTAAAAATTGGATCATCCGTTAAGATTTCTAATAAGGCCGAAATTCGACAAATCAAGATAATTCTGGTAAGGTTTTCAATGGCGATAAGTGGCCAAATATGGTATATTTATGACATGGATATAGCATCAATAGTATTCGGAAACCATACATATCCGGAGTCACTTTGCGTAGAATTTATGTCCCGCCAGTGTAGTGTCCATCCGTTTATAGTGAACTTTCCATGACTTGAATAATGATAGGTTATCAAATATTCTATCAACCTTATCCGATATTGATAGAATAACTCAAGGATCAAAATATTATGCATTTAGAACAGTATTTACAATATCTGAGAACCTATGAATACTTGAAATTACTTTAACTTAGAGTTTATGTCTTGTCAGTGCGCATCTGGCTATAATAAACTTGCGGTTTCTACGATTCAGATAAATATTGCAGTGCGCATCTGCCATGCCATAGTAGGTCGTCGAATATTCTCTCAACTATATCCAAAGGAAGTTCAAAGGAGATCCAAAAATTTAAACAAGTTCCAAGTTAATCATGATAAGAGAAGATATAGACATCTGTTCTTCAAGTGTAAGTATCGAATCTTGAGAATCTAACGATTGATTACTTGTAGGAGAAAAGGACTAAAGTCAAGAGGAGTATCTGTTCTCCGTCCTTTCCCTTGTTAAAGATTTGGGGACATAAACTTATGGAATTGATCAAACTTGACTCTGACTAATTGGGTTGGGTAAATGACAAAATAGAAGCAATACAGTTTCAAGTTGAGTAGAAGAAGCCAATGAGAATATTTTTGGCTCAAGGAAAATACTTAGGGAATATTGACCTATACCGAAATTATTTTGGAAAAATAATTCCTTATGGCCAATGAGAGTTTGGGGAATTTGATATATTAGTTGGGCTAAATAGTTAGTCTATAGAATATTTGAATCAGGTCAAAGAAAGTCAAGTTGAAATGGTTTAAGAAAACTAATAAAAAATTTTGGAGGGTTTTGAAATATTAGTCATTGATGGTAGGTTTGCTAAAAGAGGATTAAGAACTTCTAAAATAGTAATTGGCCTAGTCCCTAGATAATTTAGAAACTAATAGAGATAGGAAAAAGATAATCCTTCGAAAATTATGGAATTGTAATCACGACTTGAATCTCCTTAGCCATCCATATGACTCAAAGAGAGATGACAATTTTAAGAAATAATACAAATAATCACACAATCGGCCTAAGCTGTGATTTAGCATTCCTTATTCTAGCAGGTTTTCCAATAGTACTCTAAAGCCTACGTACCATTAGGATGAGACCTGCATGGGCCACCACTAAAAACATGTCACGACCCGTGCCCGCATGTTCGGGTATGGGTGCGTGGATACGTCCAACCTACACCGCAGAATCGGCGGTATTGAGCTGTCTAGACCTTAATAGTCGTCAACTTATCATAGTTATCAATCTCTGCTCATCACAACTACTAATAACGTGCCCAGTATCAATCACCACATCATCACACATTTTACTATTTCTTTAGTACATCTTTACAAACATGTCCGAAGACAAATCTGGTAAAATAATAAAGACGACATCCTCAAGTACAGCACCGAGTACAACATCAAAATGGAAAGTAAATCTATACATCAACAGTTCTAAGTCATCATTAGATCTCCGTGTAACCTCCATACCACTATCACTACCATCTCATCCTGTAAGCCGTAAAAGCTAAGGTAGAAGTCATCGTCACCTGTAACGTATCCTGTCAGGAAATGAGCAAAGTACAAGCCTACGAATGAACATGTACAATATAAAACTGCAATACAACACTAATGATATAGACTAACCTGTAACTGGACAATGATACAATAACTGAAACAATGAACAATCAATCAATGCAATAGTAATTTGAAATATTATTCTAATATGTGACCGACTGGGAAGCACAATAGTACCATAGGTAGGGTTCGGCCTAGCCACACAAGCACGATGTGTGACTAGACTATCCACAATATCACAATACATGGAATTGATTACATATAGACTAAATATTTCTCCAACCCCGACTCATAATCAATTAATGAACAATAAGCACAATCAATGCACAATCGAACTCGTGTCAATCAAGTGTCCAATGAAAAAAAATACAATTTTGAAATATAAAGTAAATGTCAAGTCGTAGTGTACTTACCTGGATATACGTAGTGAGTCAAAGTCAATCCTCGCTAGCTGTGTTAAAAGACACGAATATTCCTTAGAAAAATATTCTAAAAATTCCTATTTAGACTATTTATTTACTAAGTTTATTTCTAAAATCTTGTTAATACTTCTATTAAACCTAATTACTAATTCTAATCACCTTATTAACTAAAACTATTTTTAATACTTATTTACCTCCTTGGGCTCGGCCTATGATCCATTACTAATTAATACTAATATGGACCCTAGCCTGCTGGGCTCAGCCCATAATATTCAGTCCAAACTTAATATTAAAATTTGGCCTACTAAAACAAATGAACTCTGGCCCGGTTAGCCCAAGGTCCATAGGCCAACACTTAAAGCCTAAAAATAAACACCAGCTAGGCCTACATGCCCATCCATGCAGCTCAGTCCAACCAAATTCTCTATTAATGTTTGGTGAACTACTGTTACACAGAATTTTGGTTATTGACTAAAACAGTGTCAAACTAGACACTCGTGTCCAACCCGGTGCCCAAGAGTCCCTAAATGACACTTATACCCACTTTAAACCAATCTTTCCTACCTCGTCACGGACACTAGTATTTGTATCGATCGAGATACGATGAAACTCAATTGGTTAACAATTTCAAGAAGAAATGATCAACAGAATTACCTATATGAAGTCAAAATGGACTTGCAAATAGAGTCAAGACTCAATTGTGTCAGATACGAGTGTTCTCGCATCCGATCTACTGTTAAAGCAATCCGTCGAAACTAGGCGTGCAACCCAGGAAACGAAGATTAGGATGATTTCATGACTCTTAAATACCAAAATTATCAAAGAAAGTTTTAGAGAATACAAAGGAAAGGAATCATACTCACTGGTTTGGAATTTGAGTTCAAATCCAAAAAAAATTTCCTCTGATCTAAATCGTGATTTGCTCAATCGATTGGGCTTAGGACTCGTCGTCGAACTAACCAATAAAAACAAACTTCAACCAGCTTCAAATTGGATGATGATCCACTCCGTTGGTACTCTGTTAGTGCAAAATTTTATTGATGAATGTCCGTCGACTGGTGAACGTTTAAATCAATCGATCATCACTGTCGATCGAGATTGAGTCGATAAATATTAGTCCTGGGACTTGATCAAAGATGGTAGACTCGATATCGAGATCAGAGGTTCAACAAACGTTCATCTTCTGATTATTCTCGAGATCCAAGAGGAACACTATAATATGAATCTGATTACAAAAGCAATAATAATCAGAAAGTAAATCTCATGTTCTTCCTCGCAATCGCAGTTGCTGACGGACAGAACTGAATTCAGAAAATAAATCTCATATTTTCCTTGCAATCGTAGTTGCATACGGATATAACTGAGTTACAACTCAGATGAAGGAGAAAAAAGAAAAAAGAAGAAAGAAGAAGAGGAAAGGTTCTTGCTGGGGTGATTAAGATCACCGTTGCTCAAAGCAAGATTCGCCCCAACACGATCTACATCCAGGAACCAGCAAGTTCATGAAGAACTTCTGAAATGCTCGTAAGTCAATATTTGAGACTTGAACTGGCTTCCTGGACTTTACAGAATCCCTTAACTCTCTTCTTGGTGCATCTTTCAAAGGATGCCAAGGGGCTTTATTTATAGAGTGGAGTTGAGACTTCACATCTTCTCCTATCCGATGTGGGACTAAAATACCAATACTCAAAAATAGAGTTTGATATTTTAGATCATCCCACAATCAGCATAGAAGTGTGCCAGTACACGCCTACCCCTCGAACACTCCCGTACATGCACGAGACATCCTGGAGTCCATGTCCGAGTCCGAGTCCGCACAACAAAAATCAACTTATATCTTTGTTGGAATTGATCCTTTTTTCTTTCTAGGAAAATACTCCCACATGACACACACTTATGCTCCACCACACCTCATGTGCACACCTCAACACAAGCAATACATTATATTGAGATACTCACCATTTGGTGTAGCCGATATGGGACTATCTTTCCTAGTCCAAAGGCAAAAACACCAACAATCTCCTACATATCTTAATATATGGATTGAGCGTTCCCCACATTGACTGTCCATCATGCATTAGGAAAGATATTGCTACGACTTGAATCTTCCCGCATAGGTTAAATAACATCATGATACAAGAATGGACTAAGCCTTGAATTCTACACCATAACTGCAATTCTTTCTACTCACATAATGACATCAACTGTGCTTCTGGCTGCATATTAAAGGTCTTGTGCCAGCTTGGTTTCAGTATATAATTTTTGGCATCTACAAGTTTACCCTCAAGAGACGGCCTGATATCTCTGTCCATACACTATAGGTGAGTTATTTATAAAGAGTCATGGCATGAAGCATTGCGCTTCTTTGTGGTGCTACGCCGCTATGACATGGCTTAAAGCCGAGGCTTTACCCCACCTGGGTACCTCATCGTAGTGTCATACTACTGTAGCATGAGGTCACAGGCCTCCTTATAGTGCCAAACTATCCAGCATGAAGCCTTGCGCTTCCATACGGTGTTACGCTGCTATGATATGGCTCACAAAGCCGAGACTTTACCCTACCTGGTACCTCTTTGTGGTGTCATACCACTGTAACATGAGGACATCGTCCTCTTTGTAGTGTTGTCTACCTCTCTTTATTATGATTATCATACAACATTAGGCTACCTGCCTATTTGCGGTGCTACTCCGCTGTGACTTGGCTCACAAAGCCGAGACATTACCCCTAACCGGGAACCTCATGATGGAGTCACCCCACTATAGCATAGAGTTACACTCCTTGTAGTGATGTGCTACCGTGCTTCCTGCAAAGCACTCTATGCATTCACTCTGCCTGAGAACTCATTAAGGCATTTAAGCCAACCTTCCCACAAGATTCGTTTTTTGCAGAAAACAATAGTAGATAACAGTGTTTGTAGGTTCATAACCTCTCCATGCTATAGAGGATAAGTACCCACCTTTCCTGATATTTTTTTGATTAATAGTCCTCTCTTGAACCAAAAGCTAGATGCCTAGTAGATTTTTCTTTAAACTAATAGCATAAAACTTTTTGGTAGGAATGTAATAACACAATATCAGAATACCTTCAAGCCTATTTTACAAGCTGTGTCATCGACCAGCTGGCGCTTGAGGCCCTTGGTAAACAGATCCGCCAGGTTCTCCTGACTCCGAACATCAATCACTGTAATAACAACCCTCTTGATGAGATCATGTATTGCCCTGTGCTTCAACCACACAGTCCTCTTCTTTCCATTGAAGAGGTCATTTGATGCCACCCCTGTAGTCGCATGATTGTCGTAGTATATCAAAATTGTCGGTATATACGCCCCAACTACTGGAAGATCATACATGAGCTCCCGAAGCCACTTTGCTTCATCTATTGCGGTATCAAGTGCAAAGAACTCAGATTATATAGATGATCGCGAGAGCATAGTCTGCTTCTTCGACTTCCCCGATATAGCAGCTCTACCTATTGTGAAAATAAATCCACCTGTGGACCTCTCGCTCTCTAACTCTGAGCACCAGCTAGCATCACTGAAGCCTTCTACTACCGGCGGCTCTCCTCTGAAGTACAGTACGTATGTCTGAGTGTTCTTGAGATATCTCATAACCCGTTTCACAGTTTTCCAGTGCTCAATGCTTGGATTGCTAGTGAATCGACTCAGCATTCCCATAGTGAAAGTTATGTCAGGCCTAGTGGCAGTAGTAGCGTACATCAAACTCTCGATGATGCTAGCATACTCCAACTGCCTGACGCTTTCCTTCGAGTTTGGCTCCAACTTCTGATCACCCCGGTACGACGTATCAATTAAAGGAAGATCATGATACCCGTATCAAGTGAGCATCTTCTCAATATAATGAGATTGTGATAGTGCTAATCCAGTATCTGTCCGGATGATCTTGAGTTCCAAGATAACATCAGCATCCCCCAAGTCCTTCATACTGAACTTTGTCGAGAGGAACTTCTTTGTCTCCGTGATACAGCTTATATTCGTACCTAGGATTAGCATGTCGTTCATGTATCGACAAACGATGACTCCTCTTCCGTCAGTAAATTTTGTATAGACGCACTTGTCTGTTTTACTGACCCTGTAGCCATTTGACCTTATGACTTTGTCAAACTTCTCATGCCATATTTTGGAAGCTTGCTTTAAACCATACATAGATTTTACCAACTTGCAGACTTTGTCTTCAAGACCTTTGACGACAAACCCTTCTGGTTGTTGCATGTAGATCTCTTCGGTCAGCTCGCCATTCAGGAATGTTGTTTTCACATCCATCTGATGTATCACTATCTTATGTATTGCTGCGAAAGCAATCAACATTCTGATGGTGGTCATTCGGGCTACTGGAGCATACGTATCAAAGTAGTCGATCCCTTGCTTCTGAGAAAACCCCTTTGCTACTAGCCTGGCCTTGAACTTGTCAATGGTTCCATCAGCTTTCATCTTCTTCTTGAAGATCCACTTGCATCCGATAGGTTTTGCTCCTTCAGGTAGATCAACCAACACCCAAGTGTTATTGGAGGTGATTGATTCAATTTTATTGTCTATCGCCTCCTTCCAGAAAACAGCATCTCTGGTCTTCATCGCCTTATCATAGGTAAGCGGATCTGCTTCCACATGATAGGTGATGAAGTCATCTCCGAAGTTCTTCGACCTCCTCACTCGCTTCGACGATGGCTCAACAAATTCTGGTTCAATCATTGTCTCCTCAGTAACAACTTCATCTTGGACAACTGGCTCATTGAAGATCTCAGTCTCCTTTGCACCTTTATCATTCTCCAGAATATCCGTTAGAACAATGTTCTTGTGCCTTGCAAACTTTTCTTCAAAATATTTAACATCACAAGATTCGATGATATGATTTGACTCAATATCAAGAAATCTCCGAGCATCACTCTTCTCTGCATACCCCAAGAAGATCGTCTTCGTAGTCCTTGTCCCCAGCTTCTGAATCTTCAGATCTGGAAGCTTCACATAAGCTAGACACCCCCACACTCGAACGACATTCAAGTTAGGTCTGACTTTGAACCAGAGTTCATGAGGAGTTACGTCCGAAGTTGCATACGGCACTCTATTTAGAATAAAAGTGGCCGTCAATATAGCTTCTCCCCAGTAGCATTTAGGAGGACCCGCAGTTAGCAGCATTGAGTTCATCATTTTTGTCAACGTTCTGTTCTTCCTCTCCGCAACTCCGTTAGATTGAGGAGAATATGGAGCAGTAGTCTCGTTTATGATTCCATATTCTTTGCAGAATGATGTGAATTCATGAGACCGATACACTCCGCCTCAATCACTCCTTAGCCTCTTGAGTTGTTGTCCAGTTTATCGTTCAGCCTCGGCCCTGAACTCCTTGAACTTCTCGAACGCTTTGTCTTTAGACTTGAGCAAGTAGACGAACGCTTACTTTGAGAAGTCATCGATGAAGGTTATAAAATACTTTATCCCGACTTTTGTAGAGAATTGCTTGAAGTTACAGATATCGGAGTGCACCGACTCCAGAAGATTTGTGCTTCGATTGACCCGATGAAAGGGTTTTCTTGTGATCTTTGTCTGAGCACATACTTCACACTTCTCTACCTTATCCCAACATTTGGAGATAAGTCCTAGACTGAATATTTTGTTAATTCTTTTACAGTAAGCATGTCCTAGCCTATTATGCCACAACTCAAGAGAATAATCAGAATGAGCGATTGTATTGATTACATTTGACTGCTATACAAGCAGAATTTTGAACATCTATTCAGTTTGAAAAGCTTTTCCGAAGTATGTTCCCTTCTTGGACATCACCATCTGGCCAGCATTGATGTCCATCCTCAAGCCTGTATTGCTAAGCAGGCTTCCAAAGATCAGGTTCTTTACAATTATCGGAACATGCTTTACACCTTGAAGTGTCAGAGTGTTCCCGGATGTGAGTTTTAGCTTCCCAGTTTTGACCCCCAGAACTTTAGCTTGGGCTTGGTTCGCCATGATAACTTTCTCAGAAGTTGGCTGGTATGTGACGAACCATTCCTTGTCAGAGCAGACATGACAGGTAGCACCAGTGTCTATCCACCAGTCAGAGTCAGCCCCTACAGCTGTGACCTGAGCAATCATAGCCGAAATGTTAGAAACTATGGAAACCTTGCTAGGCTCACCTTGCTCAGCTTATTTGGGCTTGGATTTGTATTCACTCTTATAGTGACCCTTCTTGCCACAGTTGAAGCATGTCACGTGGGACTTGGGCTTCTGTTGCTTGAACGAAGGACCCTTCATGTTCAGATTTGTGGAGTCCTTCTTCTTGTGATGAGAAGCCACCTGCTTTCCTTTGAACTCTCTTGTTTGTACCAAGTTGGCCTTAGCTAGTTGTTTAGACAGAGAGTCCATCTTTTGTTGAGATCGCATTTCGTCCTCAACGTGGATCTCTTATAGAAGATCTTCCAAGCTAATGTCCAGCTTCTTTCGATGCATCCTAGCATAGAAGTTGCTCCAACCAGCAGAAAGTTTCGAGACTATCCCTCCAATAACAAACTTGTCGACGAGGGGCATCTTCTCGTCATCTAACTTCTGGCGTAACTTCAGGAATTCCTTTACTTGAGGTAGCATCGCCATCTCGTCTTCGAAGAGCCACTTGTAGTACTTCTCGACGATGAAGATTTTGGACCTGTTCTCATCATCTTCATATAGCTTACCCAAAGAATCCCAGATCTCTTTGGCTTTCACCTTCTTGGAATATGACTCTGCCAAAGAGTCTTCCATAGAATTGAGAATCAATAGTTTACAGATGTTGTTTTCTCTCTTCCATTTGCTCTGCTTGACGAGTGCAGCAGCAATAGCATCGGCAGTTCCTCCTTTTGGAATCGTCGGTTCATCCTCAATCAACACATGGTCTACGTCCACGAGTTGAAGATTAAGGGTGACCTTCCTCTTCCAGATTTGGAAATGTTCTCCATCAAATTTCTTCAACTTCTTAAAGATAGTATCGATGAGAGAAGCATGAGAGTTCTCCATCTACAAGGATCTTGCTTTGAGATTGTTAGTCCCGGGGCTTGATCAAAGATGGTAGACTCGATGTCGAGATTAGAGGTTCAACAAACGTTCACCTTCTAATTATTCTCGAGATCCAAGAGGAACACTATAATATGAATCTGATTACAAAAGCAACAATCATCAGAAAGTAAATCTCACGTTCTTCCTCGTAATCGTAGTTGCTGACGGACGGAACTGAGTTCAAAAAATAAATCTCACGTTCTTCCTTACAATCGCAGTTGTAGATGGATAGAACTGAGTTACAACTCAGATAAAGGAGAAGAAAGAAGAAAGAAGAAGAGAAAAGGTTCTTGCTGGGGTGATTAAGATCACCGTTGCTCAAAGAAAGATTTGCCCCAACACGATCTGCTTCCAGGAACCAGCAAGTTCACAAAAAACTTCTGGAACGCTCGTAAGTTAATATTTGAGACTTGAACGGGCTTCCTGGACTTTATAGACTCCTTTAACTCTCTTCTTGGTGCATCTTTCAAAGGAGGCCAAGGGGCTCTATTTATAGAGTGGAGTTGAGACTTCACCTCTTTTCCTATCCGATGTGGGACTAAAATACCAATACTCAAAAATAGAGTTTGATATTTTAGATCATCCCACAATCATCATAGAAGTATGCCAGTCCACGCCTACCCTCCGAACACTCCCGTACATGTACGAGACATCTTGGAGTCCGTGTCCGAGTCCGAGTCCGCACAACAAAAATTAACTTATATCTTTGTTGGAATTGATCCTTTTTTCTTTCGAGGAATATACTTCCACATGACACACACTTGTGCCCTACCACACCTCATATGCACACCTCAACACAAGCAATACATTATATTGAGATACTCACCATTTGGTGTAGCCGATATGGGACTATCTTTCCTAGTCCAAAGACAAAAACACCAACAATAAATTCAAAAAATAGGAATGATCATAACGAGAGGAAGAACAAGGATGATGGACTCACCAGTGTTTCATTGTCGGAGTAGGCGTTGAAGTCTTCTCTACCATTACCGACGTCCCAAAACCGAAGGTTTATCGAAGAAACGATGATCTACGTCGTAGATCTTGGTAGGAAGTCCAAGCAACACTAGTAGAAGACGATCGCTGGCGACTCTACTCACGCGGCTTTGTTCCTCGTGAGCTCCGTAAAGAAAAAAACTGTCGCCATGGCCAAAGCTCCGGTCGAGAGAGAGAGACTCTTGGTTTATTGAACCAAGCAGTCATGAGAAAATTCATTCTCAAGACTGGGTTTGGGCCTACAGTTCGTAGGCGGAGACAATAGCAATAGACTAGAAAAATAAATATTTTATAGATAGAAAGAAACTTGGGCCCCAAGTTTGGTGGTTATAAGTTAGTTAGGATATTGTTAGGAATGCGTCTAGTAATCGCATGCTTAATTAGAAAAATATCTAACCGAGTTTTGTTAATTACTAAATTGCCCTTCCCTAATCCTTTTTGCTCTAATTTAATTATTAAGCAAAATATATAATAAAACCTTTTAGAAAAATATTAATTAGTTTTGAAATTGAAAAAAGATTCAAAAATTAGGATTTTCAGAAATGGGGGTTGCAGGACGCTCGCTAGAATTGGCGGTCGGTGAGGTACACGACAACTAGAGGAAGGATGTATGGTAGATGTCGTCGAAGGATGACGACCGCGCTGGTGGATATGAAGGTTGACGAACGCTCGCGCGACGGCAGAGTACAGGTCCAACAGGGTAGAGGGATTTTTCGAAGACGAAAGGAGGAGAGCTCAAAGCGGATACGGGAACCTAGGAGCGGTGGCTCCGACAGTATTCTTGGAGGTAGATCAGGGTCGAGCACCATGGATCGAGGGCTCAACCACCAGATCGACACCAACAAAGGATGAAGGTGGCGGTCACTGGGGTTTCTCGAGTGGACTTCTACCGACACTGGACTTGGGCGGTCGTCGGCAGTGAACGCGACGAGTGGAGGAAGCTAAGAACCACATGATGGATGGCGGCTCTAGGCATAGGAGCAGCCAACAAGGATGGAAGTGGAGCGACAGAGCACTGGCAAGTGGAGCTGTATTATTGTGGGCTCGTGTCTTCGTTGGGATTTAGCATTTTCTGTACCAAGTCCTTGGTGTCGGACCTGAGGACAAAAAGAAGGAGTTTTTTCTTAGAAATTATGTCGTGTCGAACATATGAAAAGAAATGGGTTTGTAATAGAAAGTAATGGAATGAACTACAGAGACCCATTGTAGGACCCAAGGTCGATACGACTGACACGATTTGGTTGAACATGAATTGGAAGAGGATATAGACACGGTTGTGTTGGTTGGACACAAAGTAGGATAAGGATTTGTTAGGTTTTAACTAATGAAAATGGGTTTACTAATCGGCTTGGAAAATGATGGACTTAATGAAAATTAGAATGACAATTAATAAAAAAGAAGGGTATTCATAGGATTAGTAAGGAATCTTCTAGAATTTAATTAACACATGCTAATTGAGATTAGGAGAGAATATTTTAGGAATATTCCTTAGGCTTATTTAAGCACATGCTTAACTAAAGCATTCACTTAATCAATTCTAGAAGGTTCCCAACTTATCCATGGTTAGCTATTTACTAAAGTTGTCACTACCTCTTCGCTAATTACAATAATGAGACTCCTTTTCTATAATTACCAAGAACAATAATGATAATTCCTAGAAGATAATAACTAGTTAGAAATTTTAAAAATAATAATAATAGGAATTTGAAAATAGGGACTTACAGTCTGACCTTGAACCAGAGTTCATGAGAGTAATGTTAGAACTTGCGTACGACACTCTATTAAGAATAAAAGTAGCCATGAGTGTAGCTTCTCCCCAGAAGAAGTTGTTTTGTAGTCAACAGTATATAGTTCATCATCTTTGTCAACATTCTGTTCTTTTTTTCATAACTTTATTTGATTTAGGAGTACACGAAGTAGCTATCTCATTAATGAGTCCATGTTCTCTATGGAACGATGTGAATTCAAGAGAACGATATTCTCTACCAGGATCACTTCTGAGTGTAGCTCCCCTTCCCGGAGTTTTGAAATATATTTTTATTTATTTATTTGATTTAAATGGTAATTTTAGAATTTTTATAAATAATTAAAGAGTTAATTATTACAGTAGATGATTTTAATCATGATTAAACTTGGAGTACAAGGTGACTAGAAATCGTGGCACTGATAGTGCAGTGGAGTGCCTAGACTAGTGTATTAGCCATGCCAGGGAAGGCCGAGCCATAATGATGTCCTAACTAGGAAAACTAGGCCAAGTTGCGACTCAACACGTATCGAAGATTTTATTTATTTATTAATTATATTATTTGACGTTTAGGAGACCCGGTTGTACCAAACTAGTCAAACTGGACCCGAACTGAATCCAAGCCCATGTAGTCATGTAGTGGGACCAAATACGGCCTTGTAAACATGTTTGGTGGATGCAAAAAATTTTATATATATTTTAGGATTTGGCAATTATTTTCTAAATATTTATTATATGTAAATTATAGGTATTATTAATATTAAATAGCGTTTTAGAATATTTATACGATTTTCTGGGGCCCAGTAATGGGAGTATATGATATGCCCACCCACGAGCTACTATTGAATTATTTAATTACTAGTAGAATTATTATTATTATTATTATTATTATTATTATTATTTTTATTATTATTATTATTATTATTATTATTATTATTATTATTATTATTGTAGTTATTAAGAATAAACTATTTATAATTATTAGTTATTATTAATTTACTCTTTACCAAAAGAATAAATATATGTGTGTATGTGTATTTATATATGAATACATAAATGTATATATGCATTGGTAAATTGTTTTAATGGTTTATTATTTATTTTCATAAATAATTGTTATTTTTTATATAAGTAAATATATATATATATATATATATATATATATATATATATATATATATATATATATATATATATATAAGTATCTGTGTAAAAAAAAAATATATATATATATATATATATATATATTTTATATATATATATATATATATATATATATATATATATATATATATATAAGATATATATAGGTATTTATGTGCATGTGTATATATATAAATATATATATAAATATATAATTGTAATAGTTATATAAAAGAAAAAGAAAAAGAATAAGAAAAAGAAAGAGAGTAGAAAACCCAAAGTAGATCCAAGCCCTGCCGAGCAGGCCATAAACCCAGCCAGGCCGAGCCTGGGCCCCCCTTGAACCCGAGCCCAACAGCCCATGGGAAAACAGAACAAAACCGAGCCCTGTGAACGTACACTTTATTAATATCGAGAGAACATGGAGGAGATCGGGAACAAAACCTAAGCGAAAACCCTAGCCCTGATCATCCGCGCCGACCCCTTCGCCACGGAGACCTCGACCGCGTGCGCGCAGCCGTGCGCCGCCGCCGCCGATCGGCCGGGTCAGCCGCGGATGCAGCGCCCGACCTGGAACCGAATCGCAGTGACTGCAGCGACGGAACTACGGGACCGACTTCGCAGTAACCATTCGTCGCGCTCGGTTTACCATTGATCGATCCATCTTCGCAGGTAATCCGACAACCTTGCCCTCTGTTTTTTCCTTCAAATAGATTCCATCGTCATGCGCTAGATTCTTCGAAAATTTGATCCAAAGATCGAGAAAAATCTCGAAATTCTGAATATAGAGACTGTCCCAAAGTCCCCAGTTTGAGACCTGATTTCTTGCAAAACAGTTATCGATTTCAAAATTCTTTTGAATAGGTTTATAGACAACATGTAGGGCTTCGAATCCCTTCTTACGGAATTTGAATTCATCGACTACTCGCCGAGAAATCGAATCCCAAAGTTTTCCAAAAACCTGTTTTAAAAACTAGAAATTTGTTCGATACGACGTGTGTTCCGCCAAACTGGGCGACGTGGTCACGAACCAAAGGCATCGAAAGCTGCGTAACGGCTTCGTGGTCGTGTGGACTTTGGCGGAATTCAAATTGGTCGCGTGTACGCAACGAATTTGATGCGTATCCGTCGAAATTCACCTAATCGTTCACTTTGCAAATTCTCCAATTACTTTGTGCACGCTCGTTAGATCGAGATAAAATTTGCGCCAACAGAACCGTATTGTTTTTCTGGTCCTGTATGGCAAGTTTGGTCCAATTCTGAGACAGTTGAATCGTACGTCGTTTTGCGGGCCCCGAGGGCCCACTCAACGGGCAATTTTGCGCACAGCCCACCGAAATCCAACTTTGGACATACGGTTGGGTTCGTATCGGAAAATCGGATCCGTAGACATGTAGTTTGACGACTTTAGAGACCGTTGACTCTGGCACGCTTTTCGGTGCAAATCGGGTCCAACAGCGGACATCGTTTTTGCCCGAAATTATCATTTTGCCCCTGGGTCCAGAATTAGACTTAAGGACATGCGATCCTAGCTATTTTGACTATTCTGAGAACATTGGTAATAATTATTTCAGCTTTCGGGGACTGTTGTAGGAGTTTTGACTATTGTGGCATTCTGAGTGGTTCAGATTATCGGTTACACCAGCACAGGACCACAGGCGAGTACATTCTCTGATCTTTTCATACTTTTTTGGATATGTTTTCTTGTTATAGACTAGTATACTTGATGCTGACACGATGTTCACACGGATTAGTACCCTCTGGATCTTTTCATACGATGTTATCCTCTCGGATACATCGAGTATGTCATGTTCATGTACTTTATCATGGCCATTATGTACTCCATGTATTCATATTTATCCACGTGCACTCATATGTTATTCATGTACACTCATGACGATATGAGCTCCATGTATACAGTAGTTGTTATCCATGTGCAATAACCTAACATGTATTGATCCTTGTGTATTGATTGGGGACAGGGAGAGTGTAGTTGGTTATGTGATCATTATCCCCAGTAGTTGTTATCCATGTGCACTCCTTAGCTGTATCCATGTGCAACCCAAGCTATTTACATAGCCAATTCATGCTTTGAATCATGTAGAAGGTTATATTTCTCTATTTATCATATTATATCTCAGTTTATATTCTCTCTCTTGTTGATTTCCTTTACAGCGATTCATGTATAGTTTTCTATAGCTTGCTTTATATGTCCATTCCTGCTGTGAACTGTTGTGAGAGATATGTGCTCGTTCCATTCCTGACTGGAAACCAACATTTTTTAGGTTTAGCCGCGATCACTCTTAGCACTGGAAAGACTTGGGTATACTGAGGTTAACCTAGAAATAGATAGCATTTGGATCATTTCCATTAAACGTAAAGTCTTGTATTTTCTTTAAATATAAATTTTGTAAATGTTGTAATAAATTTAGAAATGTGAATGAGCAGCAATTGTGATTTTGAGCATTTATTTCTTGCGGACTTGACAGCGTTCTACCGTCGACTCTGCGGCGTAGGCTGGCTAGGACACGTCTCGTATCCGAAAAGCGGGTACGAGTCGTGACAAGTTTTTGTGGTGGCCCATGCAGGTCAGTTTTTGCAAAAGATTGTCAACTCGTGATGGTACGATAGTCGTACTATTGCGAGCCTGCGCCCAAAAAATGCTCATTCACAATTAGGATTAAAATGATTTAAGATAATGACTAAGACTATGAGTCCTTGTTAAAATTGACCGATGGATAGTTAAGGTTGTCTGATAGGCCATGCAATTTAGAATTATTAAATTTAGATAGCTTGGTAGATCCCTATAGGTACCCTGTTACTTTTGATATGATAATGTGATTCCATGTGGATATACTATTCGCTTGGTATGTTAGACTTGCCTAGAATTAAGGCGTTAATTTTGATAAACTGTTTAATTTCCTTTTACTATATTAGATATAAATCTTATATCATAAGTTAGGATTGTCTAATTTTTTTTTAAAATTCTCTTTTGCTGTAAGGAGTTAGTTTATAATTTTTGATTTCGTTATTCCTGTATGAATCTCGAGGTAGATTGATTCGAGATTTCCCTCAACCAGTGAAATGCATACGAAATAGATAATAGAATGGTTGTATTTCTTTCGTACTTAGTTATTTTCTCCATGTTAAATCTTTTAATTTAAGTGTTGTGACTGATAGGATAAATACCTACGCTTTATTCTTAGTCAACTTGTTTGGGTCTCTAGAAGCTCATGAATTTTTACGGATATAGTTAAAAGAGTATTAGTTAACTAATAATAGTTAGACAATAGCGCATTGTCATCAATAAGCTGAGAGTGGAGATGTGGGTTTACTGCAGCCAGCAGCGCACTGGCGAGGCACAACCCATAAGAATTGAAATCCTTTCAAAGAATTGTAGGTTATAGATCATTGCTAAAACTATGTCCTCATTGACCTCCTTAGATCTAAGATACCCTTGTGTCAATATAAGGTGGAGTACCTGATAGCTTATCACACCTGAATCACGAAACCAAGGGTTTGTCACAGCCAGAGTATACAGGCGAGGCATAATTCCCGGTGAAATAATTTCAGACGTGATTACAAGTATAGGATATTATAGAGGATAGAAATGTCTTGTATGTTCCATAAGAACCAATACCAATACTAGTGGAAGTTCTGTAAGTTTGGTAGCCTGCCTCCCAACCTAGTATCCTGTGGCCCTTGTGATCTATTAACAAGGAATTAACTGACACTAATAGGATTACTTAGAAAATAGAACTCAGAAGTCCATAACCCATTAGTCGACCAAGGCCTTAGAGATAAAAAGATTATAGAAAGACTGTATAAGCAAGAACACCAGGTAAGGTTTTGATTATCTCAAAACTCAAACTACTATCCCCTCCTTCCAAAAATCTCGCGTACTTGTATTTCGACTATCTTGACCAATATTGCTATTACAGCCTAGTTTTGCAAGCTTACTCTTTTATTGAGCTTGACTCAAGGCATATGTTTATTGGGGACGCCCGCTAACATATTGTCTAATCAGAATCATTATATCATGGTCTGATCAACCATGATGCATTTGGTTCTCTTTTCATTTAATTACCCTACGTGGATTGAGATATAGAGGTATCCAGGATCTCATCCACAATTGCTTTGACAATTCCTCTTGAATTATGCATTCGTCTTTTGAATCACGAAATTGTATTCAGTGACATCTCCCTTAAACTCTTTAATTGTTTTGTCTTTCACCGATTAGAAAGACGAAAGCTCGTGATTGATAGGTAGATACAGAGTATTCACTTGGCTATGATAGTTGTATATGCAAGTGTAGCTACTATCGGCCAGCTCTGTGACTGGAACTTTGCCTTGAGTTACTCGTCCTCCCTTCGACACTAAACCTACTATCTTGATCTTCTAGTCATTGGAGGCCGAGAATGATTAGGATCCTTCCCTTGACCAAATGCCAACCTAGGAGACTATCTATTCTCCGGAGACCAAATGTTGTGAGCCTCTAATGGTTTGTTGAGGCTTGCTTCAACTAGAACCCTTATGACGATAGTCTGGTAGGTTTTGACACACATAGAAAGTTACGACCCAGTTGTTAGGAACCTTTTCATATTATGTGCCTTAGAGTTGGTTACCCCGTCGATAACTCACGTATACTGTGGACGAGTAGGTCATTCTATTTTATCGACCATGTGTCATTGCACACACACTCGTTTTCCAGTTATTGAGGAACGACCCTTAACTTGACTTATATCTACCGTATCCCGACACGCCGTGCCTTATTCTCTGTTAACAAGAGTCGAGGTACAGTATCCGGACATTGGGAACCCTCTAACCTCATTATTCCTAAAACCATGTCCTAGCTTCTAAGGTGGGTAGACTGTAAGCCTTCTAAAATTTAGGATATACAAGATTACCGATTGATTAGAATAATTTTCCTATTAGAATGATAGTTAGTGCCCCATGGACACCCACTTTTCATTTAGATCATTTTGTGTCCCCGGCCGTGTCATTAATATTCGGAGCATGAGGCCAGTTGTGGCCTTCCAACGAATTTCACATGCAAGATCTAGACGAGTCCACCTTCATATAGGTATAGCATGTCCCACTCAAAACTGTCCCCTTATACTCTATTTTTGTGCTACGACTTTCAGGTTAAAAGGACTGGCTACGACCCTTACCATAGTACCGGTATACTTTTCGACTTCCATTAGAGCCTCAACCTTGACTCAATTCATTCGACCCAATATATGGTTGTGACCTACTCGAAGTCCACTACACTTATGTCCCTAGTGTGCCACTCAATTGTGTCTTCACATGCTACTTAAACATAAAAGTCACTGAGGGTGCATTTTTGGACTTTAGGAACCTAACTAACCAACAGGACTGGCAACTAGCTCAACCCTTGGATAGAAATCTATTCTAGAATACCCTAATCTAGTAGGAATAGTTTTATCATTAGAATCTTGTCCAGTCCATATAGATTGCAATTCAAGGTTCATCCAACCAACGATCGATGTCCAATTAGGGAACCCATTAAGACCCAGTAACACCCATCCATGCATACCACCATAGACTGTAGAACTAAACTACTTGAAATCGGCCTATGTACCTATTATGTAATCTCCATCCCTTAGAATGTGAATCCATTCGTAACCTTTATCCCATCTACCTAGAAGTCGAGATACGATCTTGTATTGCATTTATGTTCCTTGCTCGTGTGTTTAAATAACCACGGATATGATCACAATCTTGATTTCTCAAATTTTGTTCTATTATGGAACCTTGTCTAGAACTTCGAGAATGAAATTTTCGTATTATTTGGATTGTAAGCCCCTCTAAGAAACAAGTGTCATTCGATTTAACAGGTGACTAGACTAGAGTAGCCTCATATAGCAAATAAGTAAATGGTTCGTAAATATTCTTTTTAGCTGTATCGTTGGATACTCTTTACTGCTTTCGAAAATTTGTAGTTGCTCTCAATTATTCTTCCTTATCTTCCTGTCCTTTCTATTACAGAGAGATAAAGGTCATACTTATTAGAATTCACCAATAGTTCTTAGCTACCTGTGTAAATTGGTTGCTTGTTAAATTTTGGATTGCTTGATAGATACGAGAGGAATATAGATACCGTATGCCTAGATATCTGTTGGTAGGATTGTTAGCAACCAGATAGAAGATTATAAGATTTTACTTTCGAGGGAGTAGTGTGACCAAAGGTGGGTAGAAGTCCTCGGAGTTTCGTAATTACGAAATGGCTAGGAGAAGAATACAAACTATTTTCGTGGAATTAAAATTAAGGAGACTAAAGTAATAGTAGATTTTATTTATTTATTTAAGGAATAGTTAAGAATTAGAATTTTGAGGACGAAATTATTTTAAGGTGGGTAGATTTGTAGCTCCCCTTCCCGGAATTTTGAAATATATTTTTATTTATTTATTTGATTTAAATGATAATTTTAGAATTTTTATAAATAATTAAATAGTTAATTATTACAGTAGATGATTTTAATCATGATTAAACTTGGAGTACAAGGTGACTAGAAATCGTGGCACTGATAGTGCAGTGGCGTGCCTAGACTAGTGTATTAGCCATGCCAGGGAAGGCCGAGCCATAATAATGTCCTAACTAGGAAAACCAGGCCAAGTTGCGACTCAACACGTATCGAAGATTTTATTTATTTATTAATTATATTATTTGACGTTTAGGAGACCCGGTTGTACCAAACTAGTCAAACTGGACCCGAACTGAATCCAAGCCCATGTAGTCATGTAGTGGGACCAAATACGGCCTTGTAGACATGTTTGGTGGATGCAAAAAATTTTATATATATTTTAGGATTTGGAAATTATTTTCTAAATATTCATTATATGTAAATTATAGGTATTATTAATATTAAATAGCGTTTTAGAATATTTATACGATTTTCTGGGGCCCAATAATGGGAGTATATGATATGCCCACCCACGAGCTATTATTGAATTATTTAATTACTAGTGGAATTATTATTATTAATATTATTATTATAGTTATTAAGTACAAACTATTTATTATTATTAGTTATTATTAATTTACTCTTTATCAAAAGAATAAATATATGTGTGTATGTGTATTTATATATGAATACATAAATGTATATATGCATTGGTAAATTGTTTTAATGGTTTATTATTTATTTTCATAAATAATTGTTATTTTTTATATAAGTATATATATATATATATATATATATATATATATATATATATATATATATATATATATATATATATATATATATATTTACTTATATAATATATATATATATATATATATATATATATATATATATATATATTATATAAGTAAATATATATATATATATTTTATATATATATATATATATATATATATATATATATATATATATATATATATAAAAAAAAATATATATATATATATATATAAGTATCTGTGTATGTATATATGATTATATATGTGTGTGCATGTGTATACATATATAAGAATGTATATGCGAATACATATATGTATATGTATGTATGTATGTATATATATATATATATATATATATATATATATATATATATATATATATATATATTAGATATATATAGGTATTTATGTGCATGTGTATATATATAAATATATAATTGTAATAGTTATATAAAAGAAAAAGAAAAAGAATAAGAAAAAGAAAGAGAGTAGAAAACCCAAAGTAGATCCAAGCCCAGCCGAGCAGGCCATAAACCCAGCCAGGCCGAGCATGGCCCCCCTTGAACCCGAGCCCAACAGCCCATGGAAAAACAGAACAGAACCGAGCCCTGTAAACGCACACTTTATTAATATCGAGAGAACATGGAGGAGATCGGGAACAAAACCTAAGCGAAAACCCTAGCCCTGATCATCCGCGCCGACCCCTGCGCCCCGGAGACCTCGACCGCGTGCGCACCCGTGCGCCGCCGCCGCCGGCCGGCCGGGTCAGCCGCGGATGCAGCGCACGACCTAGAACCGAACCGCAGTGACAGCAGCGACGGAACTGCGGGACCGACTTCGCAGTAACCATTCGTCGCGCTCGGTTTACCATTGATCGAGCCATCTTCGCAGGTAATCCGACAACTTACCCTTTGTTTTTTCCTTCAAATAGATTCCATCGTCATGCGCTAGATTCTTCGGAAATTCAATCCAAAGATCGAGAAAAATCTCGAAATTCTAAATATAGAGACTGTCCCAAAGTCCCCAGTTTGAGTCCCAATTTCTTGCAAAACAGTGATCGATTTCGAAATCCTTTTGAATAGGTTTATAGACAACATGTAGGGCTTCGAATCCCTTCTTACGGAATTTGAATTCATCGACTACTCGCCGAGAAATCGAATCCCAAAGTTTTCCAAAAACCTGTTTTAAAAACTAGAAATTTGTTCGATACGACATGCGTCCAGCCAAACCGGGCGACGTGGTCGCGAACCGAAGGCATCGAAAGCTGCGTTACGGCTTCGTGGTCGTGTGGGCTTTGGCGGAATTCAAATTGGTCGCGTGTGCGCGACGAATTTGATGCGTATCCGTCGAAATTTACCGTATCGTACACTTTGTAAATTCTCCAGTTACTTTGTACACGCTCGTTAGATCGAGACGAAACTTGTGCCAACAGAACCGTATCATTTTTCTGGTCTTGTATGCCAAGTTTGGTCCAATTCTAAGACAGTTGAATCGTACGTCGTTTTGCGGGCCCCACGGTCCTACTCAACGGGCAATTTTGTGCACGGCCCGCCGAAATTCAACTTTGGACATATGGTTGGGTTCGTATCGGAAAACCGGATCCGTAGACATGTAGTTTGACGACTTTAGAGACCGTTGACTCTGGCACGCTTTTTGGTGCAAAGCAGGTCCAACGGCGGACATCGTTTTCGCCCAAAATTATCATTTTGCCCCTAGGTCCAGAATTGGACTTAAGGACAGGCGATCCTAGCTATTTTGACTATTCTGAGAACATTGGTAATAATTATTTCAGCTTTCGGGGACTGTTGTACGAGTTTTGACTATTGTGGCATTCTGAGTGGTTCAGATTATCGGTTACACCAGCACAGGACCACAGGCGAGTACATTCTCTGATCTTTTTATACTTCTTTGGATATGTTTTCTTGTTATAGACTAGTATACTTGATGCTGACACGATGTTCACACAGATTAGTACCCTCTGGATCTTTTCATACGATGTTATCCTCTCGGATACATCGAGTATGTCATGTTCATGTACTTTATCATGGCCATCATGTACTCCATGTATTCATATTTATCCACGTGCACTCATATGTTATTCATGTACACTCATGACCATATGAGCTCCATGTATACAGTAGTTGTTATCCATGTGCAATAACCTAACATGCATTGATCCTTGTGTATTGATTGGGGGCAGGGAGAGTGTAGTTGGTTATGTGATCATTATCCCAGTAGTAGTTATCCATGTGCACTCCTTAGCTGTATCCATGTGCAACCCAAGCTGTTTACATAACCAATTCATGCTCTGAATCACGTTGAAGGTTATATTTCTCTATTTATCATATTATATCTCAGTTTATATTCTCTCTCTTGTTGATTGCCTTTACAGCGATTCATGTATAGTTTTCTGTAGCTTGTTTTATATGTCCATTCCTGCTATGAACTGTTGTGAGAGATATGTGCTCGTTCCATTCCTGACTGAAAACCAATATTTTTCAGGTTTAGCCGCGATCACTCTTAGCACTGGGAAGACTTGGGTATGCTGAGGTCAACCTAGAAATAGATAGCATTTTGATCATTTCCATTAAATGTAAAGTCTTGTATTTTCTTTAAATATAAATTTTGTAAATTTTGTAATAAATTTAGAAATGTGAATGAGCATCAATTGTGATTTTGACCATTTATTTCTTGCGGGCTTGACAGCGTTCTACCGCCGACTCTGCGGCGTAGGCTGGCTTGGACACGTCTCGTATCCGAAAAGCGGGTACGGGTCGTGACACTGAGTCTCTTAAGTCGTTTGACCGTTTTCACGCCCGACTTGAGCCCTGAAGTCGTTGAACTTCTCAAACTCTTCATCATTTGATATAAGTATGTGTACTTCAAGGTTTCATTGATGAAAGTAATGGAAACTTCATCTTGGTCATTCTGGAGAATTTTTAGAAGTCATAGATATATGAGTGTATCAACTCCAAAAATCATTACTTTGGTTCACTCATCTGAACATCTTCCTGACAATCCTTATTTGTGCACAGACTCCATATTTTCCCACCTCTTTACCCCTATATTTGGAGATAAGACCTAGACTAGACACTTTTGATAATCCTTTTACAAAGCATTTGTCCTAGTTTAGTGTGCCACAACTAAAAAATGAAATTACATTTACATAAACAGAAGGAGTTATAAGTAGAAGTTTGAACATTCGTTCGATACTGAAAGCCTTTTCGAAGGATGTTCATTTCCACGACATCCCTATATGGCCTTCATGGATATCCATCCTCAAGCCTGCATAGAAAAATAGACTTCCTGAGATCCGGTCCTCGAAAATTACTGATTACACACTCCAGTGTCGGCGACTTTTTGAAAGTGATCCAGAACCGCTGTCCTATTCCCCAGATCATCTGCTTGAGACTTGTTTGCCATCGAGACCTTCTTTAGAGATGGTCTTGTCCTTGGTGAACATCTCTTTCTTAGATTACACATGGCCATATGTACTAGTATCTACCCACTAGTCACTAACTATGATAGATGACTCAACTTGCACAATCATAGCAATCAGGTTAAGTAATCATAGCAACCAAGTTAAGTTATACCTTGCTATTTTGGTTTGGAATTGGATCTGCAATCCTCCTTCAAATGGTCCTCCATGTTACAATTGTAACAAACCCTGTCAATCTTGGGCTTAAATGAAGATGACTCTAGCCTAGATGGTTACATCATAAGATCAACTAAAGAGACATGTGCAAAGATGCGTAGAACCCTATACATGCATATACCGATCGTGCATAGACCGTGCTCAGAAACTATCGTACAAATACTGCAATGAGTAAAGACCTCCATGCGCAGAATCCTACCAAGCACAAAGACCTACCGTGCGCAGAGATTTTCCATGCGTAGAAGCCCACCATGCACATGGATGTGGCATGCACAGAAAATACCATGCGTAGAAACATGTCATACACAAAAACCTACTATGCATAGAGATTGCTCGTGCATATAGTCGATCTTCAACTGCCTTAGACATTTTCCATGCAGTAACTTGCATAAGTTTTTATCTCCATCCACAATAGTTGTTTGATCACAACGTCTGCCAGCTTCTGTGCAACATCAGTTATAAATATGTTGGCCTAGGATTTGACAACACACATCCAATATTTGACAAATAACTTCTTAATTTTTTATCCAAAATTTTGAAGTATTGTCCGTAAATCTTCTCAAGTTTGTTAAAACTTGTATAAAAAAGGATTATAAAGTTGTTCTCCATCTTTATTTTATCTTGCTTTGAAATTGTTAGTCCTGAGGTAGATCAAAGATGAATAAGAGGGGACATGAATAGAGATCCATGCAAATTTTTACAGTCTGCTCTCTGTTCGATCTTTATGTTGTTGTCACAGTCCAGAGATTCAGTAAGAAACTTGCTCTCTGGAAGAACTCGATTCCAACGATACTTGTTGAAACTCAGGTTACAAAGTTACAGATTTCTATAATCAAAATTCATTCTTCCTTGCAAACCTACTTGCAATTGAGATAGAACGTTTCAAGATTAAAGAAGAAGGCAACATGTTCTTCCTTGCAAGCTTAGTTACAATATTTAGACAGAATGTTTACAACTCTAGAAGAAGTGGAATAAGAAGATAGAATAAAAAATTATTTTTTTGGGGTGATAAAGACCACTGTTCCTCAAAATAAGATTCACCATCTATCGATGATCTACTCGCAGGAGCCAGCAAGTTCACAAGTGAACTTCTAGAATGTTCGTAATCACCTCTGTGTATGATTCAAAAGAACTCATTGGGCCTCATTTTTCTTTTTTTTCTCTCCAAAAGGAGGCACGAAGACTCTATTTATAGATATTTACGAAAACCCCACCTCTTATACTGGCCGATGTGTGACTAAAATATCAAGTCCCAAATTAATGGAATTGAATATCAAATCTTGCAGTCAACGCATATGCACACAATCTGCACAGCATCTGCATACACGCATATGAGGATACTCACTTATACACATAGCAGCACATCAGCGTAGCAACCCATGCATACATATGTGTAGCAACATAGCAAAGCATACCCCGCATAGCCTGCACATGCACCCGTGCATAGCCTACGCATGCACCCATGTATAGCTTGCACATAGCCACACATGCACTAGCTCATGCAACTCGGGCATGTTCCCTCTCTAGCACCCGCACATGCAACTCGCACATGCAACCAAGCTAACAATCGTGCATGCAACCCGCGCATAAAATGAGCATACGAGCACCATGCTCCCGATGCGTAGTGCTACGTGCACTATCAAAGCACCACTTTGCGTCCTTCGCCCAAGTCCGAGTCTGATTCTAAGCCCCTTTGGCGCATAGCTCCTAAAGCAATTTTTCTAAGGAGTGACAAAATAAAGATGTTCCTTTGAGCTTTAAACTTAAATCCTCCAAAAAATCACTCCATATAGGCCACCACACCCCACGTATATATGTCAATCCAAAGCATAGCTATATAATGGAATATACACTTTGATGGTTTTCCAATGTGGGACTAAAGTTCCCAAAGCCAAGTTAGAAAACCCCAAAATTATTGTCTAGGGATTTTCTTCTACTAAGGACTTTTGGTAAGGCTCAAAGGTGAAAATTTCAAAATTAGGTAAAGATTATCCATGAAGCTTTGGTTCACTTATTACTTTTGAGGTTCGGACCTTACCTTACTAAAATCACTTAGCTAAATATTAGAACCTGATGCAAATTATAAAAAGACAATTCTAGAAATGCAAAGTAGTCTATATGAGCATTGTATATATAATTAGAAAAAACCTCTTCTAGATTATAAGAGGAACTAGTATGTAGATGATATTACTAGAAGTCCTTAGATACATCTAAAAAATTATTATTTTTAAAGATTTTAGAGAGAATTTTAAGTGGCTAAAATTAACTCAAGGGGGGAGGGGAGCTGGTGAAACCAACCGAGTGACAAAGCAAATCCTCAGTAATACTACTACTACTACTACTACTACTACTACTATCAAATAGTAGAGATAATAAAAAAAATTCTTCAACTCTAATCTATCTATCCCACTATAAATTCTTCTATTACCAATAATCTACATATGACACAGGGTTTTATTGAGCCAGTGTCAAGACATAATGTATGTATTACCGTTAAAAATACGGTCTATGAGGTTGACTATATTATTCACCGTGGTGACCCTATTGGGTTACTAGTAATACATAAATATGAGGATCTACCTATGGTGGAAGAACCCCTTCCGTCTAAAATAGTTCCTCAACCTGGTTCTAGTTCGAATATTAGCTCTGACAGGAGAGACCCTGACGAGCATTACTATGAATTCAGAATCTATATGAATAGACTTACGTCAGAAGAAACTTCAAATTCTAGCCTCCAGCAAAGTGAAGGTGAACAATTCGAAATTACTGACGAAGATCTGGAAAAGCTCAAGGAAGCTATTCCTCATTCAGATAAGAAGGAAGTATATAAACCTATATCCTTCCAATCTAGATTCTTAAACAAACATACCTATGTATTCGAACGAATGCAAGGAAATATTGAATTAAGAGGTGGAGAAGATTTTTCTTCTATCTGCCTTCTTGACAAAAAGAAAATTGAAAAATTAAAAAAGAAATACCCAAAAATGAGATACCTACATATTGGGTTAATTCAGTTGAAAATAACTGGTTTATTTCGAACTGGGATTGACACTCCCATACTTGTTGTCTGTATGGACGAACGTATCATTAACAGCCCTCTTAATAGTATTATTGGAGGAGCTAAGTCCAACCTGGTAAACAGGTTATTTGGAATAAACATTCATCCGGACTTTTCTATAAGTCTTGATGATGAAAATATTGAAAAAACATGTACACTATCCATAAACCTTCAGGGCATAGAGCTTATGCCAGGATCTAAGGTTTTGGGTATACATTGGGAACATTGTATGGCTTTAAACGATACTCCAACGTTTAAATCCATTACTCCCAAATATTTAGTTAAACTCTTTGAGGTTGGTATGGGTAAAACTATACAACCCCGATTAGTTAAATTAGAACATTTAAGGCTTGACAATGAAATGCAAGTTTTTGTCAAATCCTTAAAACCTAAACTTGAAGTACCTACTGAGTACTTTATTGCCTCTGGCAATACCATCTCTACTGTATTAAGTGGACGAAGACCCCAGTCACAGGACGATGAGGCTTCATCCTCTAATTCAGTAAGAATTTCACGATCTAATTCCATAGGACATCTGGATACAGGAAGAATATCTATTTCTCCTGAAATCTCTGCCCATAGAAACAGTATTAGTGAACTCCCTATGGAGGGAAGGACTAGACTTCTGATGGATGAAAGACCCAGAAGAGATAATCTGGTCATAAGTACAGCATTACCCCCCATCAGGGAAAACAACTCTGACCTCTCTTAATGAAGACAAAACAACCTACTAAGAGAACCATACAGGTTAACAGATCTACTAGTTACAATTCACTTCAGATCTCTGAAGCATACAAAATGCTATGCTTAGTAAAACAATTTAAGGATATAATTAAAATCGAAGCTTCCAAATCAAATTACAGAACTATTGTAATGCAAAATTTGGAACAAACAAAAAGGAAATTAAGAGAACATATTTATGCTTATAAGAATCATTCAAATAAAGCTCATATAGAATCAAATAAACGAAAAAAGAAGGTAACCTTTGCCCGACTCCCTCAAATCTACGAGATTGATGACTCAGATTCCGATCCAGAGTCTATTCATGATCAAATTACTCTATCTGAGAATGATCATATTAATCTCGACATAATGAATACTGCAACTGAACAAACTGGTTTTGAGTTTGAGCAAATCAACCAACTCAACGACGAAGATTGGCTTAGATGTGATGAAGGTGATACCTCAATTTTATCGGATAATACCCTTAATTGGGAGGAGTTACTTAATCTGGATAATGCTCAAGACAACCCTTGATCTTAAGACATATCCCCAGGGACATATCTATATACCATTAACTATTTGTACCCATGGATATAAGGAACTAACTATCCACGCACTCCTTGACACAGGAGCTGAAGTCAGTCTACTACAAGACATGTTCATACCTGAACATTTACGTTATAAATTAGATAAGCCTTGTAGATTAAATGATTTTATGGGTCGTCAGATATCAGTTGAATTTGGTGCCATGGTTGATGTCCAAATTCCTGATATTCATGGAAATTTTAAGACTTATCAGTTTAATTTCTGTTTATTACCAAAAGATTTTGATAATGATTGTTTATTAGGAATGGATAATCTTCGCAATTATCCTCCTTTCAATTATCATTATTTTGACATTGATGGACGCTCTATCCCTCGAGTTCTATTTAATGTTTCACTTGCTACTAAATTTCCACCCGTAGCACAACGTGGTGAGATTGATGACAAAATCTGCACATACAATATTCCAACTGATAACAATTTTCAAAAAGTCATTCATGGTATGTTAGAACCATTATATTCGGATAATCCATTAAAATGGTTTGATAAAGCACCACGATATTACAAAATTGAGCTTTTAGATATACATAAAGAATCGAAAGTTCGTGTTAATAGCATTATGGTTCTCCTACAGATAAGGAGGAATTTGCTAAACAAATTGACGAGCTACTTCGATTAAAACTAATCCAAAAAAGCCATAGTACTCATTCCTCTCCAGCTTTCTTAGTTAGGAATCATGCTGAGATAAAAAGAGGAAAGGCTAGAATGGTTATTAATTATCGAAAGCTTAATAGCTATACTAAATTTGATGGTTATTTCATCCCCTCTGCTGAAAATCTTATTAGGCAGATACAGGGAGCTAAGTTTTATAATAAGTTTGATAAGTCAGGTTTTTGGCAACTCAAGCTTGCAGATAAAACTTCCATTGAGCTAACTGCATTCAGCTGTCCTCAGGGACACTTTGAATGGTTAGTTATGCCTTTTGGATTAAAAAATGCTCCACAAATATTCCAGAAATGGATGAATTCAATCTTTGGACATCTAGACTTTGTTGTTGTCTATATTGATGATATTCTTGTGTTCTCTAAAACTGCTGATGAACATAAGGATCATCTTTTGCAAGTAACAAGGTTGTTACTTGATAATGGTATTATACTTAGTCCTAAGAAAATCGAACTGTTTAAGACAGAGATTGACTTCTTAGGAAAAGTAGTTAAAAATGGACAAATTGAGTTACAACAACATATCTATGCCAAAATAAAAGATTTTCCTGAAGACTTCAAAACTTTGAAGGAACTTCAGAGTTTTCTTGGATTGCTTAACTATGGTAGAAAGTTTATTCCTCATCTTTCTGCTAGAGTTGAAAAATTACAGGATAAACTAGCTATTGAACAAGCCAAGTATAAAACTATGACTGGTGAACAACCCAGAAAGTGGGATACTAGTAGAATATCAATTACACTTTCTTCAAGTGAGAAAGAAGAAATTGCTAAAATCAAGGATCTGGTAAAGGACCAGAAAATACTTTATTTCCCATTAGACGAAGACAAGCTAGTTCTGCAAACTGATGCTTCTGATTATTTCTGGGCAGGGGTATTAATTGCAAAGAACAAAGAAATTGTTGCATATACATCTGGAAAATTTACTAAAACACAGATTAAGTATGCGACTTATGATAAAGAACTACTTGTTGTTAAATTAGCAATAAAAAGTTTAAGAATTTATCTTCTATATAGAAATTTCATTATTGAGACTGACAATAAATCTGTTGCTCAGTTTCTTAAAAAGAAAACTATTAATAATCCTGAAGAGAATCTTCGTAGAATTAGAATTGCAATTTATTTGGAAATTTTCAATTATGAAGTCAATTATATTCCTGGATATACTAACTTTCTTGCTGATACTCTTACCAGGCCATAATGCGATGGACCAGCGGAAGTTCGAACGAATTAAAAAAATTCACGAAGAAATGAAAAGGCAGGAGGCCTTTACTGAAGTTGGCCCAAAAAAGGCCGTAAAGGCGAATGCTACAAACGTAGCCTCTTCGTCCGGGACCGCCATGGTGAAAAACCTAGTCTCCGGGACAGACAGTCCCAAGGTGGCGAACAGCCAGAACCTTCAGGCGAACAGCCAACAAGGGGAAAACCCCCACGCCGCACAGACAGCTGCTCAACAAGCAGTCCAGAGAGGACCCAAAAAATTGGTTCCTTTCCAGAACAAAACCTACGCCAACACTATGGTAAAGAATTGGTACAACCAAGACCTTGAAAGAAATGACAAGGATGCTTGGGACAAATTCAATGGTTGTTACAGGGCCATACAGTCAAACGACTTGAAGGGTGCTAGCTTCTGGCTTTCTCAGATCGAGAAGCAGTTCCTAGCCGAAAAGGCGAAAGCTGCACAGCATAATGCCAAGCTCCATGAACTACGGCAGATGGCCTTCCAGATGATTGCATATAGTGCTACATCCAGGTCACCGACTTTAGTCTCTAAAAGAGAAAGACCTCTTCCAGGGACATAGTACAGAACATAAAGAACTACGGGAGATCCTGCGTCAGATTGATAGTCATGATCTGGTCAATTTTCGGATCCCAGACATACTACGTCTGTACCAGGCTATGTCCATTGAGAATGAGCGCCTTCAGTGCATGGAGACTGAGGGTATGGTGCAAAGTATGATTACGATGTACCAGCAACAGATAATAGATGAAGCCCATCTCCTGGCCTATTTCAAACGCCTTGATGATTCTGAAATCACTCGATTTTTTGAGGGTAGGAAGATAGTTTATTCCCCTAACGGATACATTCACCTGGTTTATTGTTTCCAGGAAATTGCTAACATGAAACTGCAGATCGCCAAAGGATTTGTGCATGAGGTGTTCATTTCCACCTCCGAAAAAGAACTTTATGAGTCGACTATCCCAGAGATCTGCTGGGAAGCTGCGGTCGCTCATTCGTCCAGGTTCCAGGCGATGTTCCGCTTCAGAGTTTGGAGTGTTTGGGAAGAGAAGAGATACGTCAAGTCCTTCCCATCTTACCAGCTTTGGGAGCTCCACCATCTCGAGGGTCATCCGGGATTGCAGTTTTCCCCGTTCAAAAAGGGGATGTTCCATGAAGCCAAGGAACGTTATGGTGCGGCCCGGGAGTTTTTTTCTGAAGCCCTAAAGCTGCATCAGTGTGATGCCATGATTTCCTGCAGTGGCAAAGTAATTCTGGCCAACTATCTTCTCCATAGAAGGCCAGTCGACGACAACTGTGTTCCTGCGCTCTTGCAGGAATTCCTTGCAAACATAACCCTGGGGCCAGTCGGTCAACAAGCTAGGGATGATATTGAAGCTGAAGACCTCCCTATGACCGGTCTTCAGATTGATGCTGGAAGCGAGGTGGGCTTATGAAGCGCAAGCTCACATATGTTGATATCCTTTGGCGCTACCGAAAACGGGTTGGGTGGCGTCCGCGTAAGAAGCTGAAGTTGGCACCTAGGTCGGTGCCAGTCCAAGAATTTTCTCTGTCTCCCCCGTAATCTCCTCCATCTGTGGCAGAGACAGACTTTACTATTACTGATGTCACTCCCATAGACAGAAGAATCCAAGAATGGGAGAATGCTGAGCGGGAATATCGGAACTGGTCCCCACCATGTGGTATTGTCCAGCACTGGTCCCCGCCACCTGGTGGCTCTCCGTCAACATCTGCTTTTGATGAGTGGGATGGTTGGTGGGATGCTATTTTCGAGAACCCACGTCTCATATATTCTGTGGCTCGTGATCCTCCACGCCATAACCCCTCACATGGGGCTGACAGGGACCCTTCACCAGCACAATAATGTCGAAGGACATGTATTATTCGATCCTATCCATTATACACGATAAGGATGAGCTGTCCCAAACTTTAATAAGGCCTCTTTATTAAAGTTAGAAAGAGATTCGGTAAACCTTAACCGGTTGAGCCGGTGGTAGTACCGCCCCCTCCTATAAATATGTATTGTATGTGTGAAGGAGAGGCAACGGAGTTTGAGAGGGTTTGTAATAAGTGTGTTCTGAGTGCTCTTTTGTTTTTGTGTTCTTCTAGTTTTCGCTTTGTAGATTTGTAGATCTTCTATCTGGACCCAGGGACATATCTATATACCATTAACTATTTGTACCCCTGGATATAAGGAACTAACTATCCACGCACTCCTTGACACAGGAGCTGAAGTCAGTCTAATAGTAAAGATAATAAAAAAAATTCTTCAACTCTAATCTATCTATCCCACTATAAATTCTTCTATTACCAATAATCTACATATGCATAATTAGAACAAACCAACAATAAAATAAGACCAAAAAGGGTACAAGTTTGTCAAGATCCAAAGTCAAATAACGTTCATTACTATAAGGAAGTGAGTGTCAACAATTCAAGTACCTTTTGGTAGAGATCTTTCTGGTCAATACCAAATTCTATTGTCACAAACTATTGTAGTAAATCAGAGTACATAAATCCAGTATCTCTGACACGATCATGGAAGATATGCAGAGATATGAAAGTTGTCAGACTCATATTTTTGTGAAATCATGGCTGGTTTGTGCTTTTTTTTATGTTTCTATATTGTATAGCCTCTTTAACATTACATATAGGACCAATGAAGGCCATCATAAATTATCAAAAAGTTAGCAGAAATAATTTAGTTCTCTTCTATTTTTTATTCTCCTTTAATATATAAATCTGATGTCGGTATCAGAGCATAGTTTAGGTACCTTAAGGTCCATACGATAATCGTATACCAAATGATCGACAAACCTCTCAATGTCTTGAAACATCGATGACCTCAAAAACTGAATATGAGTTAGCTGAAGAATACTAACTACAACAAAAAATGTTGTAATAGTGACAAATTTAGCAACAACGAATTTAGCGACTCCATAAGTTGATGTCGCTAGTCTCCACTGAATGTCGCAATATAGCGATATCAAGCGATGCCATGGTAATAAGTCAGGTTATTAGCAATATTTATGATGTCTTGTTGAAGGCGCCGCAAAATATTTAATATCAACTACTCGGGTTTCTACTTAGAAGGCGTAATAAGTGGGTTAAGAAGTGTTTCTTTATACTTCTATGTTAGAAATGATACATACTTTGCATTTGAGATGCATAATAATTTAAAGAAAGGATGATTTTGTGGCCCTCATGTTGTGTTTACTATATCTCCTTAATTTATGGGATTAGAGATGAGTTTTGTGTTTTAGTTTAAAGGAAATGTAAGACCTAGATTTGCAATTTATCCCAAATCCTATGATACTAGTTCTAGGTTGTATGTTATAATCGTATAACTATGATTTGGACTCTAATATGTGAATTTTAATAGCAAGAACGGGTTCGAAAATTATCATCCAAATGCTACAAGGAACTCCTTCGAGTTTCTAACATCCAACATACAAGGAAAATCAATATAATTTTTTTCAAAAATCCATTATGGTACACACTATTTATGAATACTTATGGAATACATGTGCGACATATTTCTTTGTTTAATGTTATATAGGATTGGCCCTTAACTAAACTGAATCGAGGAATAGATTTAAATACCCGATAACAAATCTTGAGGATAAAGGTTTGGTTGTTGTTATTGTACTATCGATCTATATATATATATATATATATATATATATATATATATATATATATATATATATATATATATATAGGAGGGATCCCACTACCAGAATAAGTCGTTTTAGCGACGCATAAAGACGTCGCTAAAACGACAAATTACGTCGCTAAATATATTTAGCGACGGGATTATCGACGTTTTCTGATCGTCGCTGAAATGTAAGTCGCTAATCTCCGAAACGTCGCAAAACGTCGCCATTATCGACGTTTACCGACGTATATGTACGTCGGTATATTGCCGACGTCTACCGTCGTGACGTCGGTGGATTACCGATGTTTTGTTGCGTATCGCTACGCGTCGGTAAATTACCGACGTACTACCGACGAATAGTCGGTGGTTTAGTGACATGATCAAAGTCGCTAAACATCGGTAAATCATGGGAATTCTTGGGAATAGTAGCGACGTACACCGACGTTTACTGACGTTCTCCGACGTTTATAACGTCGCTAAAACGTCGGTAAACTGAAAATATTGCATATTTACCGACGTTTACCGACACAAAATTACGCCGGTATCCGTCGGTAAACGTCGGTAAACGTCGCTAAAACTGCAAAAAAAATAAAATAAATAAAATACAGAATGTCCATTTCTCCCTGCAGTTTAAAAAGATAACCATTTCTCACTGTCGAATAGGATCCAAACAATCACAGAATGTCCATTTCTCGCTGTACACAACTAACCAAGTTTGTATACTTGACGTCGATAATTGCGAATAACCAAATATCCAAATAACCAAGTTTACAACAATCACACAACAACTAACCAAATAACCAAATATCCAAATAACTAAATAACCAAATATCCAAATAACTAAGTATCCAAATAACCAAATATCCAAATAACCAAATATCCAAATAACCAAGTATCCAAACAAACCAAGTATCCAAATCTACACAACCAACAAATATCCAAGTCACAAAGAATAAAACAAACACAGAAACAGTCCTAACTAGGACTAATAGGAATCTGGTACAGAAGGGGCACCGCCGCGACGAAGGGATACGAACAACTCATACTCCTCACGTGAAATCGATACCGATGGAGGCAGTGACGTCGGTGGAGTCGGTGTCGAAGAAGATGGCGGTGGAGGCGGCGGAGTCGACGACGATGAAGGCGCACCCGAAAGACTAGCACGCTCCAACGCTGCAAGTCGCTAGTGGTACGAATCCATGATATTTAACATTCTATCACTGCTCTCGACCATCGACTCCTGCGCCAATCTCATCCTCTCGGCCATGGTCGTCTGTCCTGTCTGCAGCTACGTGACCGTGCGCGCTAATCCTCCAACGGTGCGCTCTGTCCTCTCAGTCGTCTCCATGAGGTCCATAATGCCGCGGTCGAGCGCATCCAATCGTGCTAGCAGCGCAGGATCGTCCGTATGGTGCTGAGACTGCTCCTCGATCCGTCGTAGCAGGTCGTCACGGAGAGACTCCATCATCTGGTGGACTCGGGCAGACTCCTGGGACGGCTGTGGACCATGCACACTAGCAAGAGATGTCCTAGAGGACTGGGTCGCAACTAGGGTGCCATAGGATCCCGTACCATAGTACGTACCCCTACGGAGTCCACCAGTAGCGGCAATCCACAGCTCGTCCTCCGACAGAGCTTGAGTGGGCTGCGAGGAAGTACCGGCCTCTCCTGCATCAGGTGCACTAGCAGCCGCCCGTTCCCGCAGCCTCTGATACTCGGCCTAGAAAGTACTTATTATTACTAACTTCTAATTTCTAATTAATGTACTTATTATTACTAATTTCTAATTAATGTACTTATTATTTCTAATTTCTAATTAATGTACTTATTATTACTAACTACATGAATATTTATTTGTATCATATTTACTAAGTTATATTAAAATTGACATGAAGTATTAAATTAAGATAACGTATTGTAATACTTACATAAGTCTGCTCGGCCCTCTCGTCAATAAGGTCAGCGCCGCGACGATGGGTGGCCAGGAAGACGGTCACCATGTCGGCGTTACCGACCTTCCTTACCTGTAATTAAATATATTATCTTAGTAATAATTTATCGATTTTGCATTAAAATAATATTTCTAAAAGAGGAAGACATACCAGACGACGGAAATGTTCTATCATCGGAATCGACCTACCGCACCACTTCGAGGCATGTTGCCTAGCCGTCTTGGCCTTCTCCGACTTCTCCTTGTACTTTGGCTCCTCGAATCGAGCCTTCATAGCATTCCATTGATCAGGAATGATCCAACCTTGGATCGACTTTCCAGCACGATCACGATCCTTCTGATCATTGATAGAGTCGCGGATCAGCTTGGCAGCTACGACAGGAAACATCCCCTCGATAAGCTCGGCCCGGTGCGGTGGATAGAAAAACATATCCTAGAAGAGCGAAAACCAAATATTTATCAGTTATATATAATATACAAAAATTATATGATTCATGTTAAAAGCAAATATATTTTAACCTTGAAGCGCGCAAACCAGAAGGCCTTCCTCTCGTCCGGAGCCTCAGAGTAGTTAATCCAAGCACCACCATAATTATGCCTCAGCATGTGGCCTAGACGTCTCTGTACCTCTGGGGGACGATATCTATACAAACATATTATATTCATGAAAAAAGTTAAATTATGATAAAAATAGAAAGAAAAAAATTATAAACCAAAACACCTACTTTGTACCGTCGGCCCAGATCTCCGTCCTCCTCTCCTCCGGAGGTGCGCACGCATCATCTGCATGATGCTGGTCGGCCGTCGGCGCCGCCGCCTCGGCCGTCGCTGCAGCCTCCGTCATCTGCTCATCCGTCTCCATCATCGTATCAGCAGTAGGAACGATAGACGGGCGATCACTCTCAACAGGCCTGGAACTACTCGTCCCAGGAGATATCCCACGTGACGTCGTCCCACCAGGCCCACCTACTGTCCGATATGGAGGAGTAATCGGCGACGAGGATCCAGAGCCGGTACCAGAATGAGGTACCGAAGGAAAACTCCATCCTCTAGCAGTACCTGTTGGAAGTACCGGAGGAGAGTGACCTCGTTGTCCCCTTCGGTACGCTCTGCGACGACCTGCCATACCTGATAACAACATATGATAATACAACAAATAATAGAGACTAGAAATATAAAAGTACAACAAATAATGGAGACTAGAAATATGAAAGTACAACAAATAATAGAGACTAGAAATATAAAAGTACAACAAAGACAAGATAATAACCAAGACAACATATGATGATACATTCTACAATAAACATCTAAGCCCAGATAATGTATTCTAGAAGAAACATCTAAGTTCAGAATACTGGGATCCCGAAAGTCCGAATGGGGTAAAACCGTCGGAGCAGAGACCCAATCTGACATTACGCGGATCAGAAGCAAAATCTGGATACTCTCGATCAAAGTGCTTCCATGCTTCTCCATCAGATGGGTGATCCAACACTCCTTCGGTATGTTCCTGCTTATGCCAACTCATGTTTTCTGCAGTTTCCTTCACCATAAACAACCGCTGCAACCGCGGCGTCAACGGTAAGTAGTGCATCGAAGAGGTAGGCTTCCTGGCACCGACAGACTTTCCTCTACCACATGCCTTGTAGCGATCGACACCACAAAATATGCAGGCATCTTCATCCTTGTCGTCTTTGTAGTACAACATACACCCGTTGCGACAGGCATCGATTTTTTCGTATTCCATCCAGAGTGATCTAACCATCCTCTTAGACCGGTAGAAGTCTTTAGGCAACTTCGCACCCTCAGGCAATATTTCTATAAGCAACTCCATAAGACGGTTGTAGCAATCTTGCGACATGTTAAAATCGGACTTGATGCTCAACAATCTTGTAACCACCTCCAACGGTGAATGATCCTCACAACCAGGATATAATGGAGTCCTTGTATGCTCCAGCAACTCCATGAACTGTGCAGCATCGGGGTTCGGTGCCTCCTCAGGTGCATCATTATCATCCGGATCGAAACTAGGCCCGGCCGCGTCGAAAACCATGTTCAACAACCCATCGTCGTAAGGAGCGTTGTTGTGGACATCCACATAAGGCTCGTACTCCGATGCTAAAGACACAAGTTCTCCGTGCTCGCTCCACTGATAGTAATTCGGCGTGAAACCCTTCGAGTATAAATGATACGTGACATCCACTTCTGGATGATATTTCAAGTTACGACATCTCACACACGGACACTTAATTTTGGTACCGTCCATGTACTGAGGGAACGCCTTGGCAAACTGCAGGAACTGTTGTACACCCTCTGTGAATTCATCCCGCACACCGCACATATCATCAGGATGACGGTTGTACATCCAAGTACGATTCCACAGATAGTAATTCAGCTCCATAATTCTGTAAGATAGATACATCAAGGTAATGAATGATATGCAATTGTCAGTTCATGCGGTCTACACTTTCCGCAGTATATGTACACATAACATTTTACGTTAAATGGTCAGAGATTATCTGTCATCTTCTTTTCGTATTGCTAACTTTTCTTTCGCGTGTTTGTGCGTGCGGTAGTCAGAGATTATCACGACGGTATATCACCCGTGTCTACAATATTTCATATAGGCTGAGTTGTAGAAGTAAAGTTTTAGGATATTAGTCTATATATTATGTATAGTCCAACCGAGCCAACTCTAAGCTAAACTAGTCCAACTTGGTCAAACTAGCCATTTCTAAGTTGTATAAGTCAAGTTTTAGGATATTAGTCTATATATACTAGTATAAACTCTCCCTCCTCTCCAAATACCTGGTACTAGTTAAACCTCCCCCCTTTCTCCCACTAGACACACACATTCATATACATGATGTATACAACCACACCATAGTTCCCAGGTTCTTTTAACCTAACTTGCCAATTGGTACTAACCTCAATAGAACAAACACTCTCACAGCTCAAAATACTAACACATGCTCACGCCTTACTCTTGTGACACTCCCTTTCAAACACAAACACACACCTATATGTTCCCTTACACATGTTGCCATGTTACCTATAAAAATAGGAAACCCTTGTTGTCTAAAATAAGACATAATTGTACAAAGAGAACCATACTTAGAACTCACACTTTAAGACAATAGATGAAGGAAGACTTGTATGGAGGATCGATAGGGTTGAGCAATGTCATTTTATCCTACAAAGAGAACCATACTGTAGAACTCATACTGTAGAACTCACACTTTAACACAATTCTACAAAGAGTTGTCATAGGGTGTTGAGCGATGTCATTTTATTCTTTTCTTCTTCTTCTTCTTAGGATTTTCGAGTATTGGATCTTGAGACATATATAGCTAGAACTTACGAAGAATGGAGTACCATACTTCAACAAATAGATGTTGACTAATTGGTTCATATACTTGTTGTCTAAAATTAGTGTAGGAATGTTGCAAGGTGAAACAATGTATCAAACACTATATCGAAACCCAAACCCAATATGCAAATCCAAATTAATACGAAAATACACAAGTGTATGTAGGAGATTAAGTGTACAGAGGTAAAATACATATATATGCATGCTTGGGGGTGTCCACGTGTCCAACAAATAAACATAAAGTGTCCAAAACCTCACGAACACACTGTATCAGTGAACACATGGTCGTAACGTGTCTCCGTGTCCATTTTGGACACGAAAAATACCTCAATTAGGGTTAGGGTTTACCTTCAGTCTCTTCATGGTGGTGGAAGAGGAGGAGGAGGACAAGTTCGGTGGTGGAGGAGGAGGGGATTAAGTGTACAGAGGTGAAATACATATATATGCAAACTTGGGGGTGTCCACGTGTCCAAAAAATGGACACAAAGTGTCCAAAACTTCACGAACACACTGTATCAGTGAACACATGGTCGTAATGTATCTCCGTGTCCATTTTGGACACGAAAAACACCTCAATTAGGGTTAGGGTTTACCTTCAGTCTCCTCGCGGTGGTGGAGGAGGAGGATCTCGCGGTGGAGGAAGAGAAGGGGCTCGCGGTAGAGGAGGAGGAGGAGAAGGGGCTCGCCGGAGGGAGGAGAAGGAGCTCGCGGTGGAGGAGGAGGTTGAGCGGCGCCGGAGGAAAGGGGGTCGGGCTGTCGTCGAGGTCGGGGGAAGAGGGGGCGGGAACAAAGAATTTGGGGAGAGGGAGAAATGAAAATTGGAACCGAGGAAACCCTATTTAGCAGAAATTAGCGACGCCCGAAATACGTCGCAAAGCGTCGATATTAGTTAAATATTCGGTGACGTTATAAACTTTGTGATGCTAAACGTCGTTGAACTGATAAAACTAGCGACGTTTTCCGACAAATCAACGACGTTGATTTTTATTAGACTATAGGTAGTCGCAATATGTCGCTGTATGTCGCTACCAGTGACGTATTATGACGTTTAAATCTGGAGTCGCTAAAACCAAAAATATTGGCGACGTTTTAAGTTGGCGTCGCTAATTACGTCGCGGATATGACTTATTTTGGTAGTGTCCGGATCCCCACATCTTTGTATCCCCGAAAATCTCCTACTTACTAACCGTTGGATTATTAATTATAGGATGGTCCAGATTATACCGTGTAATTAGAAGATTATACCCAGATCAAAAAATAAAATCCTCCATCTATTTTACATCTGGTTTCCTTTACCCGTCTCTCTCTCATATCCGGTTTCCTTTACGGAAGAAAATTTTCTTTTTCTCCTCACAATTGATTCTTCTCCTTAGGGAAAAAAACTTTGGGTCTCCTAGCTTCTTTGGACTCTTTGCGTCTGCTTCTCCGGAATGAAGCAACCATCAATTATTTTTGATAAAAAATTCTCTTTCAAATATATACTTCTGCATCTGCTTTTTTTTTAAAAAAATCTCTTTCAAACATTCTCTTTAAAAAAAAAATAGTACTGTGAGAGAGAGAGATATAGAGATACAGAGTGAGAAAGAGAAACTATGTTTGAGATTTGTGAGAACGGGACCCTCTTTAGAACTCAGTAATCATTGATTTTTTGGATTTTTTAAAGACTTTGTTTCAACTCCTCATATTTCATTTAAATACGTGCTTATTCATTTCTTCTTGCCGACTCTTCAGATTATAAACTATCAATGCAAAAAGTTTATGGGTACAAATTTTATTTTTCTAAAGTGCCCAAGCTAGCTCATCCGCCTCTAAACCGTTTCTTCTCATCTAGCTTGCATTGATTTTTGAAGTTTTAATGTATCATGTTTTATTATGAAACAATCTAGCACCAATGCATAATTAACATGAATGCATCAGCAGAGGCATGTGAAAACTATATTTTTAGTTAATTTGGAAAAACATTACTTGGGTAGAGCATATTTTATAACAGGACAATTGATGTATGCTCGTGTCTCCGATTTATGAACCTAGTTTTTTTTGTTTTCATTAACTTTTTTTAACTTGTTTGGAGTAACCAGGGAAAGTTGATCATCTAAGAACAACTTTGTTCCTTACATGATATGTTCAACTAATTCATGTCAGTAGTAAATAATTTGTTCGGAACATCGCGTAGATATAACTGGGCACATACTCAATGTCGAACGGGTGTCATTTATCTGGACGATGGTCATGACTCATGTATGTATTCTAAAATAGAAGCCTAGATACTATAAGCATTCCCAAATCCAGCCTATTCATTAGCTTTTTCTTTTCTTTTTTTGTTTCTACTAAGACATTATAGCATCCGAACAGAGGAAGAAAATGAGAGTTCTAAAAAGAAAATGAGAAAATGAGAGTTCTAAAAAGAAAATGAGAGTTCTAAAAAGAGTCAGCTATGTGGTTGTGTATTTTAACTTGCTCTCCTTTAGAAGCTCTTCCAGTGGTGTCTAACTCCTACCATCCTTAATGACTCCGTTGACCAAATGATCCTTGGTAAAAAAAACTATGAAAATGTTTCTCAAACCGTGCAGGCGGACCGCAAGAATGGATCGCGCTCTGACATGCCCCCTACTATTGGCTCCGGCCATGATGTGCCCCTGCTAGCTCTGGTCCCGCCCCTCCAATAGGGGACTGCCACATCAGTGCGGGCCATCCGTACGGTCGGTCCGCACAGTTAGAGAAGTAACATTGAAAAAGCTATACAAAATATACAAGAGTTCACACATTTTCATTGCTAATGGCCAAGAAGAAGTATACATAAAATTTTAAAAAAAATCATACATTCACAGTGCCACACAAAATTGGACACAAACAGAAAAAATATTTTTAACACACATGATATATAGGAACTGTACATACATAATCTTGATTCGATAAGTTAGAAATATACATCCAATTGTTGTTTACATATACACAAAAAATACACATATATATGATCTTGCTACAAAAAAAGTTAGAACTTTACATAAAATTGTTGTTGTTCATACACATAAAAACAAAAATAATTCACACAGTCATGGGTTGCAGCCTTGCGAAGCACAAAATAATTGGCTTCAGACATAATTGCAGCAACAAACAAGAGGCAAGAGCTATTCCTTGAATCCTCCATACAACTGCAGATAAACCATGAATGGCATGTATTAGAAAGTAAGTAACCCATTTTAACCATAAATAAAAGAAACATGGTAACATATTTCATTACAGGGAAGGAAAAAATAATTGGCTTTAGATAGAATCACAATTGAAGGTTGAAATAATAGCTATTCTTTGAGTCCCTCCCTAAATCTCAAATTCATAATTATACACAAATGTAGCTAAGCCATAATATGTATGTGTAGCATATGGTGTAATTAGAAACCATGATGTAATTAGAAACCAAGATCAGTATCAATGGTCTAGCATATTTGAAAAAGAAAAAAAAAACTAAATCTCAAATTCCCAATTATACCTTCCTTATCTGTATGTGTTGGTCGTTATACATGTACTCAAGTTTTAAATGATCTAAAATTTTCAATTGGACATGTCAAGCTCAAATTTTAAATTCTCTCTTTTACTCATCTGAGTTTGGGTACTTAGAAAATAAATAAAAATATCAGGAGTTGGCAAGATGAAGCCGAATAAGAACATATTTAGACATAAATATCAGGAGTTGAGAAATTTTTTTAAAAAAAATTCCAAAAATCAAAATCTCAAACATAGGATTTTAAACGATCAAGCTCTAAACTGCCCAAGTATTGATTTCCAAATTAACTAAAAAACAAAAAAATCACATGCCTCTGCTGATGCATTCATGTTAATCATGCATTGGTACTTGATTGTTTCATTATAAAACATGATACATTATAACTTCAAAATCAATGCAAGCCAAATAAGAACAAATGCTTGTGAAGCGGATGAGCTAGTTTGGGTACTTTAGAAAAATAAAATTTGTATAACCTTTTGCATTGATGGTTTATAAACGGATGAGTAGACAAGAAGAACTTAAGACGAATAAGCACAGATTTAAATAAAAATATGAGGAGTTGAGACAAAGTCTTTAAAAAAATTCCCAAAGATCAATGACCTCTATGTGGACTGACTGAGTTCTAAAATAGTTCCTCTTTCTCATTTTGTATCTCTCTCTCTCTCTCTCTCCTCTCTCTCTCTCTCTCTCTCTCTCAATACTAATTTTTTGAAAGAGAAAGAATATTTTTTTTAAAGATATTTTCATTAGCAAAGAAGTAGATGCCGAGAACTTTCTGTTTCAAAGAGAATTAGACAAGAACTACATATTTCAAAACAAATTTTCTTTTACCAGGAATAATTGATGGTTGCTTGATTCCTGAGAAGCAGACGCGAAGAGTCCAAAGAAGCTAGGGGAGACGGTGTTTTTTTTTAACAGGGAGAAGAATCAATTGTGAGAAGAAAGAGAGGGGTGGAAGAAAATTTTCTCCTGTAAAGAAAACCGGATGTAAAATAAATGGAGGATTTTATTTTTTGATCAGGGTAATCTTCTAATTCCACAGTATAATCTGGACCATCCTATAATTAATAATCCAATTGTTAGTAATTAGGGGATTTTTGGGGATACAAAGATGCGGGGATCCCGATCCCTCCTCTCTCTCTCTCTCTCTCTCTCTCTCTATATATATATATATATATATATATATATATATATATATATATATATATATATATATATATATAAAAGTGTATTGATGGTATATGTAAAATTAGGCTTTTATATATGTGTGTGTATATATATATATATATATATATATATATATATATATATATATATATATATATATAACCTATGTGGCAGCTGGCGTGGCATGTTAAATAATATTATATGTCATCTGACATGGCCGATGACATGAAAAATTGTAACCCAAAAAGTTAATTATCCAATTTTGTCCATGTTAATTTAATGTTAATATTAATATTAATAATAATTAATTTTAAAATTAATGTTAATTTAATATTAATATTAATTAATGTTAATGATAATATTAATATTAATGTTAATGTTAATATATTAATATTAATATTAATGTTAATATTAATATTATTGTTATTGTTAATGTTAACGTTAATATTAATTTTAATATTAATGTTAACATTAATTTTAATGTTAATTTTAATTTTAAAACTTGCCACGTCAGCTGTCACATTAACATGCCACGTCAGCTGCCACGTAAGGAGGGATAGTTTGGAGGGACAAATTTATTATTGGGAAGATATATGAAATGCCCAGAAACTAAAAAAGTTTTATGTAAAATCCACCGCTAAAAAAACTTTCATCTCGTGCCCAGAATTAGAGAAACTTATCCAAAGCGGGTTCCAAATGACCCTTTTGCCCTTCCTTTTAATTTATTGGAAACACCCACAAAACTGCTCTTAAAAAAACGTTTCAATACTCCATCTTCTTCCATACGCTGCTCACTTTCGAATCTAGGTTTTCTCCTCAAAATCTTTAAAAACTCGTCGAAAAATTTCGGAAAGACCGGGACGAACGGCAAAAGTGCTAAAACGGAGGTCCAAACATCATTTTTTTACGATTCTAAAATTTCGAAAGGCCGTCTAACAATGAAGCTGTTACTTTTAGTCTCCTCGACGATACGCTCATTTTGCGACAAACGGGACCTCGTTTCGACCTCCCAGTCAAAAGTTATGGCCCTCCAAAGTTTCAACTGACCATAAAATGCAGGAGAATGGCCATTCTCCGTTTAGAACACGAAAAATGTTAATTTTTGCATGAGGGTGGTCATTCTCCGTATTAGTAACACGGAGAATGGCATTCTCCGTCTTAATTTACACGGAGAATGACCATTCTCCGTGTTAGTAACACGGAGAATGACATTCTCCGTCTTAATTTACACGGAGAATGGTCATTCCAGTATTAAAACGCAGGAGAATGACCATTCTCCGTGTTAGAAACACGGAGAATGCCATTCTCCGTGTTAAATAAAACGGAGAATGCCATTCTCCGTGTTAAATAAAACGGAGAATGGCATTCTCCGTCCTAATTAAGACGGAGAATGGACATTCTCCGTGCTAAATTAAACGGAGAATGACCATTCTCCGTCTTAATTTACACGGAGAATAGTCATACCAGTGTTAAAACGCAGGAGATGACCATTCTCCGTGTTAGAAACACGGAGAATGCCATTCTCCGTGTTAAATAAAACGGAGAATGGCATTCTCCGTCTTAATTAAGACGGAGAATGGTCATTCTCCGTCCTAATTAAGACGAAGAATGGTCATTCCAGTGTTAAAACGCAGGAGAATGGTCATTCTCCGTGTTAGAAACACGGAGAACGGCATTCTCCGTTTTAAATAAAACGGAGAATGGCATTCTCCGTTTTAAATAAAACGGAGAATGGCATTCTCCGTGTTAGTTTACACGGAGAATGGTCATTTACAGTGTTAAAACGTTAATTTAGTTTTTTCATGAATAAAGAGTTTCGTTCTTCTTTCAAAACGATGATAATTCTTATGAAAAAGAAAAATAAAGATCTTCTCTCCACAATTGACCTAATCGTCGAAAAACTTCAAATGTCTCTACGATGAAGATGATGATGATGGTGATGATGATGACGAGCGATGATCTGAGTTCGACTGAAGAAAAACACACCGAACTACGAACGATTTTTGCGATCTCTGCTGAATATGAGAGCAATGGAATTCAGATTTCCCGTGAAGAAGAAGAAGACGAAAATCGCAATCCAGATCTGAGTTTTTTGAATTCAAATACATATAGATGACCAATTCGCGCGGAGGGGTAGTTTCGGTATTATAAAAATAGTATTTCCCAGCGGGTGGCATCTAAAAGGGAATCTTGGAATATTTAACGTGAAAATACTTAATTTTGGGTATTTCATAAAACTTATGCAGCGGGTGGACATTTCATAAAAGCCCACCCCGAAATTGGGTTTCTCAGCAATTTCCAGTTTATTATTCTATATAATATACCAATATATATATAAAGGGCATACAATCCTTCCATACTGGATCCAGCCCACCAAATTATATATAAAAAAATTATTATGCTAGGCTTTTAGCCCGGCCCAATGCTTGTTGGGCTCAAGCCCAGCCTATTGCCACATTTATTTTTCTTTTATTATAACACAGAAAAGAGAGGGTGAGAGACAGAGAATGAGGAAGAGTGAGAGAGAGAGAGTGTGTAAGACCCCTTCCTAATTTATTGTATTTATTTAATTGATAAACCATTTTTTTGTCCATTTTTCTATAGGCTATCACTATGTGTTATTGCTCTCTCCAACTAATTGTTTCAAATAAAATTTTCTTTTTCTTTTCTTGGTAATAGTAATAATTATATTTGATTGATGTAGATTTCCATTTTAAACCCATATATTATATAATTACATTTGGCCCATAAGCCAACACTTACATATAAAATATATGTATACATTCTTTCCCATACAACACTCTAATCTCTAACACCCCACACACACACACACACACACACACACACACACACACACACACAACAGGCACGACCAACTTATTCCAAACAAAAACCCCAACACACACACACACACACACACACACACACACACACAAAGGCCAACCTCATTATACTTACTATGAGTAATGCTATTTGTACCTTCAAATTGTCCCTCCAAATCATCCCTCCTTATGTGACAGTTGACGTGGCATATTAAATAATATTATGTGTCACCTGACATGGCAGGTGACATGGCAAATTTAAACCCAAAAAGTTAATTACCCAAAAAAAATTATCTTAATATTAATGTTAATGTTAATACTAATATTAATATTAATGTTAAAATTAAAATTAAAATTAATGTTAATATAAATGTTAATGTTAATATTAATTTTAATGTTAATATTAATGTTAATGTTGATATTAATTTTAATTTTAAAATTTGTCACGTCAGCTGCCATATCAACATGCCACATCAGCTGCCATGTAAGAAGAAATGGTTTGGAGGAACATTTTGGAGAGACAAATAGCATTATTGTACTTACTATTTCCATGCGAAAACTGCACCACTACACAGTCCAGTTGCATGCTCACTGCATCCCTGCCATTTTTTGCCGAGAAGTGCACGTCTTGTACTCCCTGCACTTTCCAGCTGGCCCGAGTCTGCCACTGCCTGCTCGACAAATTAATTTCTCCTGCTCTTGCTCCCTTCTCTATATTTTACCAGCAACACCTCCATAGTAGACCAAACCCTATCTCTACTAGCAGTCTAGCCCCGCCACTACACCACCTTCCCTCGCCCGCTGCGAGCTCCTGAGTCGACATTCTCGATGTCGCGAACTCGATCACTAACACCACTACATGGCCCATCACCACCTCGGCTTCTAGCAACCGCCCAGTCATAGCAGCTCCTCCCATGCGTCCCGCCAAAGCCTTGACATTGTTCTCGGCCAACCCTATGCTCTACCGCAACAAAATCGACCACTCCATCATTCCGTACATCACCGGCTCCACCTCGCCCTTCCCCGATGATGCAGCCCTACTCCCTCGACCTCCCTCGACAACCGCTTCACCTCTCCTAGCGGTGACAGACTCCACGACTATCTTCCCTGCGGACCAGTCTCCACCACCACATGACCTCTCCGCCATCGTAACCTTCCCTTCTCCATATGGCCACCCATCGACCCAAACCTCCACTACGGCTCCCTCCATCCTCCACAACCACCATCATCACCATTGCACCGATGGTTGTCGCCTCCAAAAATCAATCCGACTCTCCACGTAACCTTGCCTATCACCTCTAGTATGACCCGCCTCCACCGTCGGCGTCGACTGTGCTTCCCCACACGACCACTCCACCACTGCCGCCATACCTCCCGATGGAGACGCTCCGGGAGGTCACCGACGTCCTCTTTGTCATCTTGACCGATCTCCTCACCATTGAGGACGCCGCGAGACGTTCATTCGACGTGGAGTCTCCGCGAGATGACTCGACCTTCGTCAGAATCGACCAGGACTTCTCTGAACGGATTGACCTCACTTGGGCGCCGACAGCCCCACAAATGAACTCACCTCCGCGTGCAATGTCTCCCGGCACGGTGTTGGTGTTGTTTCCCTTGCCGACGTGGTTGCATCCAGTCAAGACCTTCAACCTATGGCGCGCATGTATTCATCAGAAGAAGAAGAAGAAGAAGAAGAAGAAGAAGAAGAAGAAGTGAAGCAACAGCAACTACACACGCGAAGAAGAAAGATTAATAGTTGGAGCGACATCTGCTTGTGGAAAGTAGGGACAACAACAATAGGAGAAATTATTAGGTGCTCCTGGCTCACCACTGGACGTGCTGAGTGGTGAGCCCGGTCCAATAAACAATTGACACTTGGAATAATCAATTAATTCCATATTTTCCACATCATAACCGGACGTACAATTCATAAGTTAGCTTAATTTTAATATTAATTTTGATATTAATATTAATATTAATGTTAATCTTAGTATTAATGTTAATATTAATATTAATATTAATATTAATATTAATATTAATGCTAATATTAATGTTAATTTTAATATCAATGTTAACATTAATATTAACATTAATACTAAGATTAACATTAACACTAATATTAATTTTAATGTTAATATTAATATTAATATTATTGTTAATATTAATTTTACTATTAATATTAATGTTAATCTTAATATTAATTTTAATGATAATATTAATATTATTGATTTTGTTAGTATTTTTGTTATATTTAATATTAATGTTAATATTAATATTAATTTCAATGTTAACATTAATTTTAATTTTAATTTTAATGTTAATATTTATATTAATATTATTGTTAATATTAATTTTACTGTTAATATTAATATTAATCTTAATATTAATATTAATGTTAATATTAATATTATTGTTTTTGTTAGCATTTTTCGTTGTCTTTTTATATTTGATTATGATGTGGAAAATATGGAATTAATTGGTTATTCCAAGTGTCAATTGTTTATTGGACCGGGCTCACTACTCAGCACGTCCAGTGGTGAGCCGGGAGCACCTAATAATTTCTCCAACAATAACTGCTCCCTAACGAATTTGAAAATAACAAACACTACACTTTGGTATAGCCCCCTCATTTCTCTTCTTTTAGCATGAAGGCTTTTGAATGCTAACATGATTCCTGCTATACACGTAGGTAGCAATAGGAAATAGCAGGTTTATGAGATTCCTTCTCTCTCCGTCTTTTTCTTGATTTACCTCAATATTTATATTAAATCCCTCCTCCTTTCTTAAAATTATGTGTAGATGTCTTATATACGTATAGTAATTATATATACATATACATCTCTTTGTTATATAAGTATGATAAATATTTTTAATATATTTATATGTACTGTGTAAATATGATCAAAGCATAGGTATGTAACAACATATATTTATATATGGGTCTTTATATATATATATATATATATATATATATATATATATATATATATATATATATATATATATATATAACAAAGAGGATATGTGATTCATGGTTGTATGTCTTGGGCTTTGGTAGATTTATTGAGGATTTTAGCAACTACAGTTTGTGCCTAGCCTGGACGCGACTTTTGGTAACCGCAGTCTAGCAAACTTGGACTCGAACCCCAGGCAAGTATACCTTGCCAACTTGATTTATAGCATTTACATGCTTATTTTCCCTATCAGTCGTTCACTTTGGATATATTTCTACATGATTCTCCTACTCTCATCTGTATGCTTACATGATTATACCTGCTGACACGTAGACATGATACACGAATTCGTATTGCATGGCATATAGGCGACACATTTATGATCTTTGGATGTTTATTGGATGATGGATCCCTTGTGTACACATTTTTTACTGGACTTATCATTTGTTAGAGTCGGATTGGATGTGTCTTGAATGCGACACCGACAATATCATCGGGTGGGGAGGACAGATACTAGACGGAGGGGCTACTATTGGTATGTTGTTGTTGACAGTAGGCGGTTCGGACGAGCTCCGCTGCGAGATGATCTTATGTTCGTAGAGCTCTATTCATCGAACGTTGTTCTCAAGTGCATTTCACACAGACTAGATAGTCTGCCTAATAATAGTGTTTGTAACCTCTTTGAACAGGATTCTGGAAATTTTGATATTTTTTTTATTTTATTTACTTCTATTTTTTTAACTCTTTCTAATATCTTTGAAATTAAATTTCATTATAAAGCATATTTTCGGCCATAAAATGTTGTCGGTATATTATTGGGACTTTAGATTGAGGAGAACTATATTTTATTCTAAATAACTTTATGTCCATTTTCTAGATTTTTCATAAGTTATAAATATTACTTTTATGTAGAGAAAAGATTTCTCGAATTTGATTGTAAATAAAAATACATTTATAACTATTTTGTCTAATCCTATATTTCAATTAAATTATGAGTTACATATTTCTCCTTCGTGATCGGCGAAGACCATTTTGGTCCTAATTCTAGCCTACCCAAGTAGGGCTTGGATTGTGGGCTAGGTTTTGTTTTTAACTAATATTTTAGTAGCTAAATTGTAAATAGCTAAATAACCAAAGTAACTAGTTGTTAATACTTATAATAAGCTAGTGACTAATTAGTATTAATTAACTAATTGAATCAAATGGATAGTAATTGTTAGCGGTTAGTGATTAGTTAGTTGTTAGCAAATTTTTACTAATTTTCTCTATTCTTATTACAATTGCAATCTTGTCATTAGGGTATCACTACATCAACCCTATAAATATGGGGACTCCCCAACATTACACAAATCCCTAGACACCTATTGTAGCCGCCACCCCATTTGCCATGGCCGACAACAACACTACACCACCTTTGCATCATGACCACCCGGCCATCGTCGGAGCCCCCGGTCAACTCCAGCCGGCCATCTTCCCTACACCACAGCAGCCTTCCCTGGCCACCACGATCACCAACACCATTCATCCATCACTTCCTGGCCGCTCCGCCGGCCCTGCCATTTCGACCACCTCGGTCTGCCAGCCTCCCCTGCATTGCCACAACATATTCACCCATTACTGCTACTCATTCTTCCCATTCACCAGTGACGATCACCATCGACCACCACCACATACATCACCACCACCACCTGCCATCTCATCCTCACCGACTCCACTTCTCGTCGCCCTACCACCAATATCTACCGCCACCACCAGATCTAAACCTAGGACACCCCCATTTAAAATGAACCACCACCACCATCGGTAACTATTAGCCAGCCCCGACCACCGCCATTGTAAACCACCACCACCACAGAGAGAGAGAGAGAGAGAGAGAGAGAACGAGACCTACCATCCGTCGCTCCGCCACTTTATCACTCGTCGAGCGCCACGCTCCACCGAGCAGCGATGACCTCCTCCGCGCCATTTCCGCCGTGCTTCGAGTCTCGTGCCATGCCAGATCTGCTTCCTCGGGGTCCGTCGTTCGGATCTCTACCGATCAGCCGTAGCTAGATCTGCGCCTCTACAGCTACGCCGTAGAGCTGCGTCCTCCGTCAAGTTTTTCGGTGGCGACACATCGATAGTAAGCCTCTCAATCATCTGCCTAATCCCCTCTTCTATCGAGTTCTTGGAGGAGAACGATTAGAGGTTACAGCATCTCTTTTTCCCACTTTATCATTTTATTTGGGAGTATGGACTCAAGAGTCCATAAAATAATTATTTGGGCAAGCTTGCCTATTTAGTTGGTAATAAGTTTTATTATTTTTAAATTAATTTTGGGTTGATTAAATTGTTGGGCTGCTCATTGGATTAAATTTTATATTAGGGAATAGGTTTTAATAAAGTAATGATTGGGATCACTCTTTTTCCACATGTTGTTACTGTTATTATTATCTTTATTATTTAGAACAGTTGAATTATTAAATAATGTTTTAAATAAATATATAGTAAATTATAGAAGCATGGAAAATATGGGGTTCATGCGGATCACAACTGACCGCATGAGTACTCTGGAACAGATTGACCCGCATAAAGAAGAGCCGCATGACAGACTCAGCATGCCCCCTGCGGCCCATCTTTACCAAACTGATTTTTGAGCCGCAGAAAGAATAGTTACTTATGCGGCCAAGCTGATCAACCCTTCTGATAAAGCTGACAAAACTCTGTCAAAATTGGTAAAAATGACAGCTCTGACGGCTCTGACAACTCTGACACTCTGACAAAAAGAAGATAAGACGTGATCAGACAAAACGTCATGTCACCAGACTAGACATGTGTAACACCCCAGAACCAGAATACTGGAGAGCGGGGGCATACATAGCCAGCTACGTACATTGAAGTGCAACCCACCTCGCTATACGGTCACGGCTGTCTAGATACATGAGGGTTTAACTACAAGCCAACAGTCTCCTATGGTCATGAACAAGCCTATTGTCTCAATCTCAAGCAAACGATAATAGTTACAAGATGTCAGAGCACTAAATATATAATAGCAAGGCGTTCCGTACATTACATATTGGATGATCATGAAGCTAGTCGTACAAAATGTCAAGACTAGCAATAGTTCAGTCATACATGATCAACCCTAGGATCTGTCAATCATGTTACAGCCCGTAGGCAGACAGTAAATAAAGGTACAACCGAGCTAACAAGTGCTCGTCGGCTAAACGCCTCAAAAGAATAATTTTACAATAAAGTGGGGGAACAAAAAGGAACCCACTCGTTGCCAGGGTTACGCCTGGTGGTCACCATCTGGCTGGAAGGTAGGTAGATCCTTTGGAACTGCTCCGATATCTGGCCGTACAAAACCAGCTGGGTCAGACCCCAGAAAGAGCAAGTGCCACAAAGGAGGCTTCAATTAGGAACTAAAACCAGTATATCACAATAGAATATTAAAAATAATAATTAAAAAAATGATAATAATAGAGATAACACCAGTAAACTGAGTACGAGGAAACCATTCAAGTAGCCAGGTCACAACCCTTAAACCAAACAAGGACCGGGGTTGTAACCATTCACCTGAATAGAAACCCTCCTCAAATACTATTGGTACAGTGAAGACAATAAACGAAAAGAGGACACAAAACTGCTCCGGGAGCCAGGTTACAACCCTTAAACCAAACAAGGACCGGGGTTGTAACCTTTCGCCTGAACAGAACATGACCCCTGATCTTTATTGTTAAGGCCAGTATAGATAATCACGCTATTGAAGGTAATGTAAAACATGACGAACATGGCATGGGATTGCAATAAGACACTGAATGAAGAGAGGACACAAAACTGCTCCGGGAGCCAGGTTACAACCCTTAAACCAAACAAGGACCGGGGTTGTAACCCTTTGCCTGAACAGAACTGGACCCTCGATCGTTATTGTTAAGGCAGGCATCAATAATCATGTCATGTCACAATCTGGCCTAGGATGCAATGATGCAATGAGATTATCCCAAAAGCCATAAGCCCTGCAGACCATCCGGTTATCCAGGTCGAATGTCCGTTTATGAAGAATGTAACACGTAACTGTGTGCTGGAAATATGCCCTACTCGTCGGTAGGCTACAAGTCCACTAAATGCGCCCAGATAACGGGATTGCCTGTAGCTGGGAATCTCTTCATGACTACTGAATCATTCTAGTTAATTAGCCTTAGTCAATTTCAGTAGGTACCCCTGACCGTGGTACTCAAGGATTTTCATCCTAGACATGATGCAAGACAGTACCAGTTTATTTGTAAAAACACAATCGCCCACGGCGTCCAGGTCATTCATATTTGTCATGTCAGGCTAGCTGTCGTAACAGCATGTCATGATATATCATGTCAGTTTACTTGTTAAGAGTGCGCCACGGCGGGCCTCTATCGTGTTCTATTCTTACATTATCGTGAATGAGAGAAACTTGCATAAAATAACTAGTGACATATTCTTGAATCTAAGGAAAAGATCTACAACTTTCATGTTTTGAGTTTTTCAAGATTCTAGCTATAAAACAACTTAAACAGGCAAAAACACTAAAATAGAACAATTCATGTGCATGGGATTCCTGTACGATCGGCGCATGGGATTCCTACACAATCGGCACATAGAATTTCTGCACAATCGGTGCGTGGGATTTCTGTACCGTCGGCGAATGGGATTCCTGTACCATCGGCGCGTAGGATTCCTGCACCATCGGCACGTGGGATTCCTGCACCAACGGTGCGTGGGATTTCTGCACCATCGGCGCGTGGGATTCCTGCACAATCGACGTGTGGGATTTCTGTACCATCGACACGTGGGATTCCTACACCATCGGCGCGTAGAATTCCTGCACAATTGGCACGTGGGATTCCTGCACAATCGACGCGTGGGATTCCTGCACCAATCGGCTCGTGGGATATATGCACAATCAGCGCATGGGATTCCTGCACCAATCGGCACATGGGATTCCTGCACCATCGGCGCGTGGGATTCCTGCACCATTGGCGTGTGGGATTCCTGTACAATCGGCGCGTGGGAAACTCACGTTGCATCTTCAATACATGCGCGTAGGGAACCTACACGCATGACACGCTCGGAGTTAAGGGATGCGTTGCCGGGACTTCACCGCACATGGCCGCCCGACGCATGGCCTCCCGGGTGCATGGGGGTCATCGTCCCCAAACAGCAAGTTCAGTCATGAAAGTTCAGAAAACTTGTAATGGCCATAACTTACTCATCCGAAGTCAAAATCAAGCGAAGCAAAAGCCAAAAGCACATGAAATTGAATTCTCTACAACATAGAACCATTAGTTTTCGAAAATAACTAAGTTTTAGAGATCAAAACCAAGAAAACCAAAAAGTTATAAACTTAGATCTACAAGAATCCATCCATCAAATCCAAAAATGCCAAGTTCTAAAGAGGTTTAGAATCAAGTAAGGAAGAGAATGGAACAATAAAACTTGAGATCCATCATGAAGCAAGTTTGTACTTGCCTAAGCTCTCTCTCTCTCCGTCCTGGTGGTTGAAGAAGTAATGGTGGAGAAGAAGAAGTAAAATGAAGAGAGAGAATGAGGGAATGGGAAATATAAATGAGGGTGTTGGTGGTAGGTAGGGGTTCGGTCCACCTAAAATCAAGTCAAGCCGAACCAGCAACAAGTTGAACCGAACCAAGAAGGAAATGCAAAAATAACCATGCAGGGAAATATGCAATACGAGTCAAAAATACGTACACGTATAGCAAGATACGTAATACGAACCGCAGACATTACAACTCTATCCACCTTAAAAGAATTCCGTCATCGGAATTTAATTAAGAGGCTAGAGGGACAAGAACAAGCTATACTATTCACAGACAAGCTATACTAATCAAGCAATCAAGCAATTATTCATGCAAGCAAGAAATCAAAGGTGTAGGGCATAAGAAAGACATTATACCTTACGAGTAGAATAGGTCGGGATATCGCGATCGTATATTATCCTCATGCTCCCACGTCGACTCACCCAAAGAGTGATGACCCCAAGCAACACGGACTAAACTAATAGTCTTGTTCTTGAGTACCTTCTCTCTCCGGTCCAATATAGACACGGGCATCTCCTCATACGAAAGGTTGGTACCAACAACCAATTCCGAATGATCCAGGATGTGGCTCGGGTCCGGGATATACTGTCGCAGTTGGGATACATGGAACACATTATACACCTCACGTAGCGACGGCGAAAGAGCAAGACGATAGGATACATCTCCTACTCGCTCCAAAATATCGAAAGGTCCTATATACCTAGGACTAAGCTTTTCCCGTACGTCGAAACGAATGACGTCACAGTTTGGCAAAATCCTCAAGAATATATGGTCGCCGACAGAAAACTCAAGAGGGCGCCGATGAGAATCGGGCCAATGACGCTGGCGATCTTGGACAACTCGAAGATGATCTCTGACTCTCCTGACCACTTCAACGGTCTGAACAATCATTTCCGGACTGAGCAACTGTCTCTCTCCGACATCGTCCCATGCTAGCGAGGATCGGCACTTCCTACCATACAGTGCCTCGAACGGTGCTATCTGGATACTGGCCTGGAAACTGTTGTTGTACGAGAACTCTACCAGGTGCAGGTGATCTTCCCACGAACCACCGAAGTCGAGTGTACATGACCGCAACATATCTTCAAGAGTCTGGATCGTGCTTTCTGACTGGCCATCTGTCTGTGGGTGATATGCTGAGCTAAACTGGAGGTGAGTTCCCAAACTCTCTTGCAGGCTACGCCAAAATTGTGACGTAAATCTTGAATCTAGGTCTGAGGTGATACTGACTGGTACTCCATGCATCCTAACTATCTGCATGAGGTACATCTCTGCCAGCTGAGCCGTCGAATGACCAACTCTGAACGGGAGAAAGTGGGCCACCTTCGTGAGCCGATCAACTATAACCCAAATAATATCTCGACCAGCTGGGGATCTAGGTAATCCAGTCACGAAATCCATGGTTATATGCTCCCACTTCTATTCTGGAATTGGCAAAGGCTGAAGAAGTTCAGCTGGCCTCTGATGTTCAGCCTTAACTTGTTGACAAACCAAACATCGAGAGACAATTGGGCTATCTCCCTCTTTATGCTATTTCACCAAAAGTGCTGACGAATATCTTTGTACATCTTCGTACCGCTGGGATGAATGGAATACTGAGAACTGTGAGCCTCTGCCATGATATCCTGCCTGATATCTCTGCTGGGTACACAAAGATGCTTACCATGCCTAAGTGTACCATCTTTATGAATGCATAACTCTGGTCTTCGTCCTGCCTCACACTCTGCTCTGAGTCGCTGAAGCTTGGAATCTGCTGACTGCGCCATCCGGATCCTCTCGACTATAGTGGATTGAACTTACATGCTGGCCATCAACGCCACACTGGTAGGAAGGATAACTTCTATATTCATCTTCTGAAGATCTGCTAATAGCTCTGGTTGCGCTGTTAGGAAATAAACTCCGGCTCTCCTACTCAATGCATCTGCAACAACGTTGGCCTTTCCTGGATGATACTGCAGGTTGACATCATAATCCACAAGTAGCTCCAGCCACCTCCTCCGACGCATGTTAAGATCCTTCTGAGTGAAAACATACTTCAGGCTCTTGTGGTCGGTAAAAATCTCCACCCTATCTCTATACAAGTAGTGCCTCCACAACTTAAGTGCAAACACTACTGCTGCCAACTCTAAGTCATAGGTTGGATAATTCCTCTCATGATCACGAAGTTGCCATGATGCATAAGCTATTAACTTTCTATGCTGCATTAGAACACATCCAAAGCCTCTGCCTGAAGCATCACAATACACTGAGAATCCTCCGGTTCCATCTGGAAGCGTGAGAATGGGTGTCGTTATCAAGCCTCGCTTCAACTTCTCAAAAGAATCCTGGCACTCTGTTGTCCAAACAAACTGCACATCCTTGCGGGTCAACTGGGTCAATGGTGCTGAAATCCGAGCAAAGTCTGAAACAAATCGTCGATAGTAGCCGGCCAAGCCAAGAAAACTGCGAATTTCTGCCATTGTGCTAGGTACTAGCCACGTCTCAATGGCCACTATCTTCTGGGGATCCACTTCTACTCCTCCTCTGGTGATGATATGGCCCAAGTACGAAATGCGATCGAGCCAGAACTCGTATTTACTAAACTTGGCATACAACTGGTGCTTTCTGAGAATCTGGAGGACAACTCGGAGATGCTGCTCATGCTCTGCTTCACTTTTACTGTAGACCAGGATGTCGTCTAGGAACACAATCATGAATTGGTCCAAATAAGGCATGAAGATACGATTCATGAGGTCCATGAATATAGCCGGTGCATTGGTTGCTCCAAAGGGCATAACAAGGAACTCCCAATGCCCATACCTAGATCTGAAAGCTGTCTTCGGGATGTCCTGCTCTCTGACTCTGATCTGATGGTATCCTGACCGTAAGTCGATCTTCGAGAATACTGCTGCCCCCTTGAGTTGATCAAACAAGTCATCTATCCTCGGAAGAGGGTATCTGTTCTTGATTGTCACTGAGTTCAAGGTACAATAATCTACACATAATCTGGACGTACCATCCTTCTTTTCCACAAGAAGCATCGGGGCTCCCTAAGGCGATCCACTTGCACGAATGAATCCCTTGGTTCTGAGTTCTTCAATCATCTTGTAAAATATCTCTAATTCTGACGGTGCCATCCTGTAGACTCTCTCTGACACTGGGGCTATCCCGGGAATCAAGTCGATGGTGAACTCGATCTCCCATTCTGGCGGCATTCCTGGAAGCTCTTATGAAAAACATCTGGAAACTCCTCGACTATCCGAGGTAACTGTACTGCTGCTACTGCCATCCGCAACACTGGAGGAGAAGGTTCAACTTCGCCTTGGGAAAAGAAAAACTCCGGCTCGCTTGGAATGCTAAAAACAACCCAGCCAATGTGGCAGTCTATCCTAGCATACTGGTCCCTCAACTAATCTATCCCTAAGACCACATCATAATCGGCCATCGGGAACTCTATCAATCTAGCGGGGAACTCTCTACCGCTAACTATGATCCGACACGAGGAAAACACCCTATCTACTCCCACAAGTCCGTTACCAGTAAGTATATTGAGCCTTACTGATAATGACTCGGGCTCCAATCCTATCTGTGTCGCGAATCGTGTAGACATAAATGAATGTGATGCACCAGAGTCAAATAATACTGAAGCTGGAAAGGTGTTAACGAGAATAGTACCTGCCACTACCTCACCTGGTGCTATTCCTTCTTCTCCCATGGTCTGTGAGCACCCTTAATTTCGGGTTGATTTTTTTATTTTTATTTTATTTTTCTGTTTAGTTTCAATAAATAATTTATTCTATTTTTTTATCTGTAAGTCTGCTTTTCCGTGCCTTTGATATTTGGAGTGTCAGAGATGCTCAACTCTGGAAATCTTCTTCACGAGTTTTGGAGTGGACATGATTACCTTTATGATGGTATATAGTGTCCCACTCAAACTTATTCCCTTGTACTCTTTTTGCTTCACAGAACTTCGGGTCGAATTAGACCATTTGATTATTAATTATTTTTCCCACTCTTTTCCTTGATCATTATTAGCACGTTACCGTGACTTTTAATTTGGGAGCGCAAGACTAGTCAGTTTCTTGAAACCAACTTCTCATGCATGATCTACTCGAAACGCTCGTCACCCATGACATTCGTGTCCCACTCAAACACGCCATTTTGTGCTCCATTTGCTTTGCACAACTTTCCTGACACGTAACCAGATTTTATTTCACCCCACGGTGTCACATTCATTTTCTAACTTGATTTGTGGGTACCCTGTCGACAAAAACCTGTCAGTCCTAATTATGGACATGGCCCTTATTGAGCCTACTACCCGTCCGATACTTGTGTCCCATTTATTGGAATCCCTATGTGCTACTTATTTACTCATGATCATCAACGCCTAATTTTAATTCGATTATTGCATAATGTCTGATTTTGACCTAATCTGGCTCCACCGAGTCCAGCCCAGCTCCATGTTACTCTCCATCATAACACCCTCATATTTTCTTGCCCAAAAAAATATCAAGTACTCTTCTACCTATTTTTTCTATATTTAATAGAAATTTCTTTTGATTTAAATCCCTATTGGAATGACCTATTTTTTCTATTAATTCCTAGCCATAGGATCTTTCCATTTAATCCTACCCATTAAACCCTACATCTAAACTTTTTCCCTAACACCCCTATGCATTGGCCGGTCCTAACTCTCAAGTTCCTTTTTCTCATCTCTCTCTCTCTTTAATTTATTACATCTCTTTCTCTCTCTCACTATTTCTTTTCTCCCCACAACTAAACATCACCACAGCAACAAAAATACCACACCCGACCTCACACTCCTGGCCAAGCCCGACATCCCCCTCCTGGCCGAGCTCGGCCGACCATCACCGCCACCCACAGCGGCCTCCAACTTCTCCTCCTTCCTCCTCCCTACAACCCGAGCCAACCACCTTCACTATAGCCATCACCACCACTTCGTTAACCGATCACCACCTCCTCTATATCATCGTGCGCCGCCCGACCCTTGTCGAGGCTGCACCGCCGCCGCCACCCCATGGCCGCGTAGCCCCCGACGTCGCCGGCCAGGCCAGGCCGCGCCACAACAGCCGCATGCGTGCAGGCGCGCACGTGCGCGCGCGCGGGCCGCCGTCGTACGCCGCCGCGCCGTCGCACGGTCGCTGTGGCCACCCTGGAAGTACGCCCCACTCCGGCGAGCAGCCCCCTGACGGCCACCGTCCTCCGGGATGCGCCGTCGAGGCGATTCGTGCGTTTTGTACGAAGTCCCGTCGTAACGCGCGCGGAATCAAGTTCATTTTGGCACTCCGTTGCAGCGACATCGCACACGTTTTTCCGAGAATTCGACCTTTGGATCGGCGATTTCTTTGCTCCATCGCAATCTCGGTATAACCACCTTCACTCCTGTCAATTTTTGTCTAAGATTTTATCGTTTGATACATCAAAACCGGCCACCAAGTTGACCGTTTAAATTGTATTAAATTTGGACAGTTTCGTGGGGCCAACTTTGTCAGCTTGTATCTCCTCCACCGTATTTCTTCTTGGCGTGATACCAGTTCCTGTGCGAAGCTGGTATAACCCTCTTACTACCCCTCCAGTTTCGTTTCATTGTGAGCTTGTTTGATTGGTTGAATTCGATACCAAAGTTGGCAGTCCAAATTCGTAATTTCCAACTTGTAAAATTCTATTTTTGAGCACGAGACTCTAGATTTCATTTATGATACCTCCATTAGATTCGTGGCGTCGTTCTGGCACGTTTTCATATAAAATTTGTTAGATTTGGAGGACGTGGGCCCTGGCACATTTTTTCGTACAAAGTGGGTCCCATAGTTGGGTCAACGGGACTTTTTGACGTCGGCTCATCGGAATCCAGTTTTGAAGATACCGTTGAGTTCGTATTGTTATTCTGGACTCGTTGACATATAATTTGCTAGGTTTTGATGGACATTAGATCTGGCACGCATTTCGGTGCAAGTCAGATACCAATATCCGGGTCAACGGGTCATTTTGAGATCGGCTCATCGAAATCCAATTCTGGATATACCGTTGAGTTCGTATCGTCATTCTGGACTCGTTGACATGTAGTTTGCTGAGTTTTGAGAATGTTGGCTCCGGTACGTATTTCCGTGCAAACCGGAATTCCAAGTTCTGGTCAACGGACCAAATTGAGATCGGGTCAACGGAATCCAATTCTGGAGATACCGTTGGGTTCGTATCGTCATTCTGGTTTCATGTACATATAATTTGTTATATTTTATAGACTTATTTTTTTGCACATTTTTCGGTGCAAAACGGCTCCGACACGGACACCGTTTTGACCCAAAATTACCTTTTTGCCCTTGTGTCCAAATTGGACCGATGGGTAGGCTATCCTAGCTAATTTGACCATTCTGGACACGTTGGCGATGTTGATTTCATTGTCCGACAATGTTTGTTGATAATTTCTCTGAGGTTAACCTTTTTATAATTAATTAATAAATAATTCTTATAATGTTCGTATTTCGGGATTAGTACAACGAAACTGAGATCAATCAATTCCAGTGATCTCACATCGCTGAAATTGACAATTTGGACACGTGGATCACTATAATAAGATTATCAACTTTACCGTTGATCATCTCATCTCGATTTGCGTGTCGTAAGTTTCGACATACGAATAACGAAGTACACTTTATATCTTTAATAATTAGACTAGAATGGACCCTGTTTGACCAGAGTTGACCAGTTGACCCAAAGTCAACTGTAAGTCAATACTTGACCTAGTTTGACTAAATTATTTACCGGAGTTGACCTAGAGTTGTTTTGACTTAGAAGAACCTAGGATAAAATAGATTGCTTATAGATGTTTGCCATTGATTGTAAAAGTACATAATAGTTTTATAGGAGGACTGAACTTAGACTCATAATACAAACTCGGTTGTACAAAAAAAGCCTAGGTACAGTAGACTAAGTATAATTGTTTATTTTAGATTCGGGGGGTGACGATAGAGGCTCGGGAAGGCGACGGCAGCCCTGCCTTACTCCTTGGACGATCGGTATGCAGCCTTGGCTCCAGAAGATTTGCTCGGCGTTGAAGAAATGCTCTCTTTGCTCCCTCTCTGCTTTTTCCTCCAAGTCTTCTAATGCTCTCTGGTCTCGAAAAGGGGTCTCTCTGGTCACACTCTCTCCGTTGTGTATATTGCCAGGGAATGTATATATTGTAAGGGAATGGCACCTTGCTATTTATAGGAATGGGGTGTGATCATTAGGGTTGCAAATGATTGCTTCCTGGAGATGGCGGCGGCCTGTGGATTGGTCAATCTAGGCCATTAGTTTTGAGTGTGATAAATTTGGACCATTAAGTGTAGATTACACCAAATCTCATCAGCAATTAATGCTGATTGGAATAAATCTTCCTCATAATGATCCTCTGATGTCTGTGAATAAATTTGATTTATTCTCCTGCCACGTGCCCTAGATTATTGGGATTTGACCCAATCTCTGATTGTAATAAATCTGGGAAATCGATCGGCTTAAGACATGTGTCCTAGGAGCCACTGGGGGGATCTGAACCGCATGAAGATTGAGTCGCATAAGATTTGGGCCGCATAAGGTTTGGGCCACGTACTAGGGCTGCTTGGGTAGTGCCCCCCTTCGAACCTTTGAACCGCATGGAGATGATCATTGCGAGCCACATAGGGATGCATCCGCCTGAGTCGCATAGAAATGATGCTCTTGAGCCGCATGGGAAGGCCTCCGCTTGAGCCGCATGAGACTGTTTCGGCCTGAGCCGCATATGACGGCTTCATTCTGAACCGCATGTGAAGTCTTCGCTCGAGCCGTATACGAACGCCCTCGTGGCAAGGCCACGTGGCATTTTTATGGATATCGGGGGATTGTGTCAGAGATCTCTTTCTCTTTTCTAGGGGTCTGTCATTACGAAAGAGTCATAATTGCCTCTCTTGTGTCAGGGCTGTCACTTTTTTCAGAGTTGTCAGCCGCCAAAGTAATTAATGCAGCATAGGGCGGAGGGGAACACTGTTGCGCCACGTATCTTCTGAGCCGCATGGGATGTCTTGGGCCACATAGTCCCTTATACCGCATGACTTTCTGAGCCGCACGGGCTTTATGAGCCGTATGGGGTTTCCTAGCCGTATGGATCATTTTCCATGCTTCTACAAGACCCCCTTCAAAGTTTTCAATTTGCAAAATTAAAATACTTTGAATGAGAAGCATGGCCGTGTAGAAGCTCTTCTAGCCGCATAGATGTCTTGGCCGCATGGAATTTTCAACCGCATGAACGTTTGAGCCGCAGAGTTGCGTCAGCCGCATGGATGGCTTAGTCGCAAAGACTTTTAAACCGCAGGGATATCTCAGCCGCATAGTTCTTTGCCACGTCATTATGTCATACATGCAAACCTTTTTGGGGCAGGATCCCAAGAGTTTCTGATCTTTAATTAGCTAGTCTGTATCGATAGCCAAAGAGTCGACTACTTTGTACGAAGCGTCGGTCTGTGGTCCTCCTTTCTCTATAAATAGAAGGGTATTTGGGGGGATTTCTCTCTTAGACTCTTCTTGATTAAGATTTTTGTCTTGTTTTCTTCTTCTGACCGACAGACAACGATGGCACCTAGGGCTTCCAAGACAGTGAAGAAGGCTGTGGCGAAGAGTAGGAAGTCGGCTTCGTCTTCAACTGCCGCACCCCCCGTTCGTCTTGACGTTCATGTTGTCGTCGAAGGTAAGGACTGTGTGGAAGATTGGGTACTTTGAAACCCTAACCGATGCTGCTCTGCTGCATTACTTCATGCATAATCATTTGATACGAGTTTTTTAAATTACATGGTCCGCATACGCGTCCCATGAGCCGCATGGAATATATATTCCATGTCCGAGCTGCATAAAAGTTGTCTTAAACGGGCCGCATGAACATCTCTGAATATCTTCTGACTGTTTTCATCATTCATCATCACTTTTTTTTGTCTTTTGGTTCTTGTAGTGTCTCCACCGAATGCTGAGATTGCAGTGGTAGAGGAGCCGCCGCTCCCTGTTATCAATCAGGGGCCTTTCTCTGTTAAGGAGGAGGTGATGAAAGAAGAATCGGCGCCTGAGAGGGATGACATCCTCCCCACTATCGAGACTGCTGAGGGTGGCAGCGCTGGGAATTCCGATTCTCCTATTATGGACGAGGATCTTCCTCAATTGCATCCTTCATATGTAAGGTGGTTGAGGGAGTTGTATACGCACTTCTGCAACTAGAATTTTGAGGTTTCTCGTAAATGTCTATCTGTAGTCTTTGCTTTGTTTTGCCTTTCTTTTTATCTGTATGAAGAACTTTTCCTGTAAACGCGTGGATGTAACCGATTTCTGCATAAATGGAATATATTTGCTTCACTCTTTTGCTGTATAATAATCATCTTATTGGGACCTTTTGCATGGACCCATTGCCCCTAACGTACCCTGGTTTGGGATACGGGCAACAAGTTAAAGGGAACGAACATACTTACTCATAGGTAATGAGGACATAGCAAGTATGAAGGTTTCTTCTATGGAGCCTTCCCACTCAGAGGTAATGAGGACATGGTAGGAGTGGGCTCAATGAAGATGGGGTACATAGAACGACTCAGAGGTAATGAGGACATGGAAGGAGTGAATTCAACGGAGACTATTTGTGGTCAACAGAGGACATTTGTGGACCTATTATCCTTGTCGTACTCCGGTTGTGGGTACAGATAATAGGTTGAAAGGGAATCGACATACTTACTCAGAGGTAATGAGGACATGGCAAGTATGAAGGTTTCTTCTACGGAGCCTTCCCACTCAGAGGTAATGAGGACATGGTAGGAGTGGGCTCAATGAAGATGGGGTACATAGAACGACTCAGAGGTAATAAGGACATGGAAGTTCTATGTAGGGGGTGATTTGTTTTTGGCGGAAGTGAGACGACTCAGAGGTAACATCGACATGGTCGTTTTGGAAGTTTGTGGACCCGTTACCCTTTTTGTGAACTAGGAGTGCGGGTAGTGGATCATGAGGGAGGATCTCTTATAGGAAGAAAGTTCAGAGGTATGATCATACATGACTTACTATCTGAAAGAGTGACCGGGATGTGAGTTCAGAGGCACCAGCGGGTACATGACTCGATATTGTGAAAGTGTGAGTTTAGTGGCACCAGCGGGCACATGACTCGATAATCTGGGATGTTGTGGATGTTAGTTCAGCGACACGAGAGGGTACATGACTCAGGAATCTAGAGAATGGTGAGTATGAGTTCAGCGGTTCCAGCGGGTACGTGACTCAATAATCTGGGAAAATTGTAAGGGTGAGTTCAGCGGTGCTAGCGGGCACGTGACTCGAAAATCTGGAAAATTATAGATGTGAGTTCAGCGGTACCATCGGGCACATGACTCGATGATCTGGAGAATGTTGTTTAGATATAGTAATTCTTCAGGAACTTGCCGTTGACGGGCAACATTAGCAAATCCCCATTCTGTTTTGCGAGGCGGTAGGCTCCGTTGGAGAATACGACCTCAATGATGAATGGGCCTTCCCATTTTGGCTGGAACTTGCCGGCGGTCTTGTGAGTCATGATCATCGGTCTCTGAACTGCCAGAACGAGATCGCCCACCTGGAATGTTCTGATCTTAACCTTCTTGTTGAAGGCTCCGGAGATGCGTGCTTGGTATAGTTTGATCCTTTGCTGAGCTAGGAGGCACTTTTTATCTAAGGCCTCCAACTCTTGTAGTCGGCGTCAGTAGTTATCATCCGTCGTCAATTGATAAGTGAGGGCGACGCGGAGTGAGGGTATTTGAGTCTCTAATGGGAGAACTGCCTCACTCCCGTACACCAGGGAGAATGGTGTGTTCTCGGTAGCTGTTCGGACTGTAGTACGGTACACCCATAAACATTCACCGAGCTTCTCGTTCCAGTCGCGTTTGTTGGAAGAGACAAATTTCTTGAGGAGTTTGATGATTGTTTTGTTGAATGCCTCTACCAACCCGTTTGCTGCTGGGTTGTATGGTGTCGAAGCAAAATTTTGGATGCGGTGCTTATCGCAAAACCGATAGAAGGCGTGGCTTGCAAACTGCGGACCATTGTCGTGGATGATCCTTCGGGGCAGTCCAAAGCGATAGATGACGTGATGCTTGAGGAAGCTGATCACGTTCGAAGTTTTGACTTCTGCAAGTAGAATAGCTTCTGCCCATTTGGAGAAGTAATACGTAATCATAAGTATGAAGCGATGTCTACGGGAGGAAGGTGGAGTAATTGGACCAATGATATCCATTCTCCATTCTTCGAAGGGCCAGGATGCCACTGTCGGATGTAGAAATTCGGACGGCTGGTTAATGAAGTCTACGTAGACTTGGCAGGCTTTGTACCTTCTTGCGTAGTCTATCACATCCACTACCATCATGGGCCAGTAGTAGCCCATTCGGCAAAGACGGTCTTGCAATTTAGGACCAGACTGATGGGCCCCGCAGACACCATCATGCGCTTCTCGTACGGCTTCTTTGGGATTGCGCCCCAGACCGCGTGACGACGGCTGTAGCTTCTTCGATGTCTGCCGAGATTGTGTGGCAGGACCTGATTTTTCTACTCTTCTTCTTGCAGGTAGAAGACGATATGGGCCGAGTCATTTTCGATACCAAGTCTGGATGGATCCACATGACCTCCCCTCGTGATATGGTGAGGGGCACTAGACCAGCGGTCTGATCTCGGGGAGGAAAAAGATTAGCGATCTTCATTGTTGCCAAAGGGATGGGGACCACCCCGTCTTGAGTTTCCGTCGGAGGGAAGCTGCCGAATTGTACTGACACCATGTTGGCTGCCACGGTTACCTCTTCGAAATTGATAGCCAGAGCATTCGAATCGATGAGGTTTTGGATGTATCGTTTTAGCTGGTAGCAGTCGTGTGTAGCATGGTGGACGTAGCGGTGATAATGGCAGTACTTTGGGTTCTCCATCTCTGCCGGCCGCGGTTCCTTTCTTGGTGGAGGAAGCTGGATTCTGTCTCCTTGTATGAGCATGTCCAAGATGGGCTTGACGTGACCGTCTTCGAAGGAGTAAGTAATTTGCGGCCATTATTTATCTGCTGGCTTTAGCTCAGGTTTCTGTGCTGTATCGGCCACCATAGCCTGCTTTTCCCTGTTGTCCCGATTGTTGGAGGGGCTACCCCCATTATCGTTGTTAGGACGCTTGCCCTTGTTCTCTCCGTCCGAGATGTGTAATCCCAGTTGGCGAGCCTTCTTCAATCGTTCTTCGGCGCTTGTGGCACTGATGATGAACGTATTCCAATCCTTGAATTGACTTTCGCCCATCCAGAGACTGATTGTTGGAAGCAGTCTCTTTTGGAAAATTTCAATCAAGGAGGAATTCGGGTTTCCAGAGGGCAACTTCATGGCGGTTTGGCAGAACCTCTCGATGTAGTTCCTTGTCAGCTCTTTCTCCCCTTGGACGACGTCCATGAGGGTAGACATGGTGATATCCTGCCCTACTTCGTAGAATCTCTCCAAGAACATACGCTTGAAGCCGGCAAAGGAGTGGATGCAGTTGTCCGGCAGATTGCGATACCAGTCGAAGGCGACTCCTTCCAATGCCCCGATGAATAATCGTGTGAGAATGGCATCGTCATGGGGCAGATGGTCGGTAGTGACCTCGAAGTAAGTGATGTACCGACTTGCTGAGGTCTTGCCATCATAAGGATTGATGTTGAACGGCTTATATCGTGGTGGGAATGGAACATCCCTCCATGCAGCAGGGTATGGTTGCCGTATTCTGAGGTCTTGAGAGTTTTCTCGAGCGTGGAACATGGCTCGGAGCTCTTGGACCTCTCTTCTCGCTTCGCGGGCCTCATCCACAGCGGTGGGGGCAGTTACTTCTGGAGGACTGTTGCCCAGGTTCGGCGCCGCTGAGTTCGAGTCCGCATTGACAGCGGGACCCGCACTTGTTTGGCCAGGCGTCCCTCCTTGGAGAGTTGGAAGGGCCGCTTTTGTCACGACCCGCACCCGTTTTTTTTTAAACGGATACAAGACGTGTCCAAGCCAGCCTACGCCGCAGTATCGGCTGTAGAACGCTATCACGGCCATGAAGATCAAAATCACAAACACTGCTCATTCACATAATTAATTTAATTTACAAAGATCACAAGTTTTACATTTGTAGAAAATATAAACTTGTACAAATAGATGAATGACTACAACTCAACTATATATCCGGTCTCTAGGCTTTTGTCTGCAATATTCCCGTCACTCCCCAAGCTAAATGAAACCGCGGCTAACCTGAAAATGTTGGTTTCCAGTCAGGAATAGAACGAGCATAATTCACTGAATGCAATTTAAAATAAAGAAAATGACTATAAAAACAAAGGTTAGGCATTAATCATGAGTTTTTAAAAATGACAGTAAAGCCGTGAGAAAATCAATAGTAATAAATAGAACAATATACTTTCCACCGTTAGAAGTACCTTTGATGCGTGACCAGTCTGGGCCACTACACCGCACGGTCTACAATGTCTACTTGCATGAAAATAAGCACTGTCTACGATGTCTACTTGCAGAAAATAAACACTGTCTACGATGTCTACTGCAGAAAATAAGCACTGTCTACGATGTCTACTTACAGAAAATAAATACTGTCTACGATGACTACTGCAGAAAATAAGCACTGTCTACGATGTCTACTTGCAGAAAATAAACACTGTCTACGATGTCTACTGCAGAAAATAAGCACTGTCTATAATGTCTAAGCACTGTCTATGGTCGGATCACACATCCTTGGTACTTCTCATTCCCGACTCAATAATTTATAATAAAAAATAATCACATAACCAATGACCAACCAACGAATATAGTAAAAATCAATATCAAAATGCAGACAATAAACTGTACTCGCCTGTGGTCCTATGCTGGTGTAACCAATAACCTAAACCACTCAGAATGCCACCATAGTCAAAACTCGTACAACAGTCCCCAGATGCTGGAATAGACAATACCAATGATCTCAGAATAGTCCAATTAGCTAGGATTGCCTGTCCTTAAGTCCAATTCTGGACACAGGAGCAAAACGGTAATTTCGGATCAAAACGGTGTCCGCCGTTGGACCCGCTTTGCACCGAAAAGCGTGCCAGAGTCAACGGTCTCTAAAGTCGTCAAACTACATGTCTACGGATCCAATTTTTTGATACGAACCCAACCGTATGTCCAAAGTTGGATTTCGGCGGGCCGTGCACAAAATCACCCGTTGAGTGGAACCGTGGGGCCCGCAAAACGGTAATTTTATCAACGGTCTCAGAATCAGACCAAACTTGGCATACAGGACCAGAAAAACGATACGGTTCTGCTGGCGCAAGTTTCGTCTCGATCTGACGAGCGTGCACAAAGTTATGACTGAATTTGCATTGGACGGATACGGGACAATTTCGACGGATACGCGTCGAATTCAACGCGCACATGCGACCAATTTGAATTCCGTCAAAGCCCACACGACCCCGAAGCTGTTACGCAGCTTTCGATCCTTTCGGTTCGCGACCACGTCGCCCGAAATGGCAAGACGGACGTGGTATCGATTGTTTTTCAAGTTTTGAAAACATGTTTTTCGGCAACTTTACCCTAAATTTTAACAGCAAATAATCAACCAGAATTTATTCTAAAAATAGCGTTTCCCTTTTGGTTAGGTTGTCTAGAAATCTGTTCAAGTGGTTTTTCTAAAACTCGCGATGTTCTGGTCGCAAATCGACCGCTAACTTGGCGTTTCAGGGCAATTTCTAACTTCCAGAAATCGGGATTTTTCTCGGTTTTGGGATTCGGTTTTCGTCGTACACGAAGCAAAATAAATTAATCTAGTTGAAGGGATTGGTAGACGTATAGGTTGTGGTCGTACCTGAGCAAACGGTTCGACGTTTTGTCGACCGAGGAGGGAGAAAACTTCGCACGAAGTTGGGTGTTCCATGCACGACTGTTGCTGTCGTTTCTGTTCTCCGACGCGCAGCGCGCGTGTCGGCCGTCCGTTGGCCGCCCGCGATGGCACTGGCGCGCACGCGGCGCCTGAGGGTGTGCCCAGGGAAGAGGAGTTCGTGGGGTGAGCGGCGTTTGTGTTAGGGTTTGATGGTTTCCGAGTATTCCTCTCGAGTCTCGACCGTGTTTAGTATTCACATATACAATGAAAACTAAGAACAAGGCTCGGTTCTGCTCTATATTTCCTATGGGCTGACTTGGGCCTGTGGGGAACTGATTTGCTCGGGTTGGAGCCTGCTCTAGCCTGTTTGCTGTGGTTGTGGCAGTTCGGGACTGCTACTGCTTGTTATTCTTTGGCTCCACTTCTTTTTCCTATTTCTTTTCTATTTCTTTTTCTTTTCATAGTATCAATTATGCTTCTAACTATGCTAACTTTGTATTACTCTGTATGTATACAATATTTATTATATATACCATTATATATATACACGTATTTATTTATATATTTTCGTATGTATGTATACACCTCAATAAAACATGAATATATATATATATATATATATACATGCCTATTTACATGAAAACATATATATATTTATATATTTTATATAAATACACGTATATACTTATATACGCTTACACATATACAATATACATATTTATATATATATACATATACACGTATACGAATATTCCTTTATATATTCATACATATATATATATGTACATAAACACACATACTTATATATATAGGTATACGTATAATTATCTATATATATCCATATTTCTATATATATTATTTACACACATATAACAAACTAATTTCTATATACACACACACACATATATATATATATATATATATATATATATATATATATATATATATATATATATATATATATACGTATATATTTATATACACAAACACATATTATATATATATATATATATATATATATATATATATATATATATATATATATATATATATATATATATATATATATATATATGATAAAATAATAATAACTATTAATAATAAATAATTTATTTATTTAATAACCATGATACAATATTAATATTATATAACCTTGATAACTTAATAATAATAATAAAAATAATAATCAAGATGCAATAGATCTTTAATGGTGTATATACCCTTTATGTATAGTCTAAATCATCATTAAAATAAAAAAATGAATTAATAATGAAAATATTTTACAATTTCGGAAAGGGGAGCTACAAATCTACCCACCTTAAAAATAATTTCGTCCTCGAAATTCTAATTCCTAATCATTCCTTAAGAAATCACCATCAACTATTACCTTGATCTCTTCAAATTTAATTTCTCCCAAAAATATTTTATAGCCCTTTCTAGCCATTTGTAATTATGAAATCCCGAGGGCTTCTACCCACCTTTGGTCACACTACTCCTTAAAACATGGTCACCAGAATATTATAACCTTCTAACTAGTGGCTAATAATTCTACCAAGGGTATCTAGGACATATGGTGTCTAGAATCCTCTTCCATCTATCATGCAACCCAAAAATCAACAAGCACAATCTATACAAGTAGCTAAGAGATATTGATAAATTCTAATAATATGACCAGTCGTTACTCTATAATAGGAAGGACATAAAGATAAGAAGAAAAATAATCGAGTGCGGATGTGAAATTTCAAGAGCCGTAGAGAGTATCCAATGATGCAGATAGAAAGAAAATTTATGAACCTATTGTCTTATTTGCTAGATGGGCTACTCTAGTCCAGTCACTTGCTAAGTCAAAGAACATTTCATCTCTTAGAGGGGCTTGCAATCTGTACAATACAGAAGTTTCGTTCTCGTATTCTAAACAAGGTTCCATAATAGAACAAAATTTGGAGAAACCAAGATTGTGATCTATCCCGTGATTATTTAAATACACAAGCAAGAGATAAAATACAATACAAGATCGTATCGCAACTTCTAGGTAGTTAGAATAAGGGTTACAAATGACTTCACATCCTAAGAGATGGAGACTACCTAATAGGTGTAGGGACCTATCTCAGTTAGTTCGGTTGTATATACTCCAAAAATGGTGGTTTGTACGGATGGGTTTTACTGGGTCTTAATGGATTTCCTGATTGGACGTCCATCGCTGGTTGGATGAACCTTGGACTTCAATCTATATGAACTGAACAAGATCCCAGGATAACTATGTCTACTAGTTTAGGGTAACCTAGAATAGGTTTCTACCCAAGGGTTGAGCTAGTTGGGCAGTCGGATTGGTAAAATAGGTTTTGTAAGCCCTGAAGATGCGCCTTCCGTGACTTTTATGTTTAAGTAGCACGAGAAGACACAATTAAATGGCACACTAGTGACATGTGCATATTGGGTTTCAAGTAGATCACCATCATATGTTGGGTTGAATGGTTTGGGTCGAAGTTGAGTCTCTAATTGGAGTCGGTATTATGGTAAGGGTTACAACTAGTCCTTTTAACCTAAAAATCATACCGTAAAAATAGAGTACAAGGAGACGGGTTTGAGTGGGACATGATATACTTAGATGAAGGTGGACTCGTCTAGATCTTGCATATAAATTTTGTTGGAAGATAACAACTGGCCTCGTGCTCCGAATATTAATGACACGGTCGGGGACACAAAATAATCTAAATGAAAAGTGGAAGTCCAAGGGTACTATTCATCATCCTAGGGAAGTTATTCTAATCAATCGAAAATCCCCGCATATCCCAAAATTTTAGGAGGCTTACAATCTACCCACCTTAGAAGCTAGGATATGGTTTTAGGAATAATGAGACTAGAAGAATTCTAAAAGTCCGGGTATTGTACCTCGACTTTGTGAATAAAGATTAAGGCACGGCATATGGAATACGGTAGATATAAGTCAATTCAAGGGTCGTTCCTCTATAATTGAAAAACGAGTGTGTACAATGACACATGGCTGATAAAATAGAATGATCTACTCGTTCATAGTATACAAGGTTATCGACGGGGTAACCAGCTCTAAGGCATATCTCCTATGAAAAGATTTCTAACAACTGAGTCGTGATTCTCTTATTGGGGTCAAACCTGCCGGACTATTGTCACAAGGGTTCTAGCTGAAGCAAGCTTCAAACAAATGATTAGAGGCTCACAACATTTGGTCTCTGGAGAATAGGTAGTCTCCTAGGTTGGCATTTGGTCAAGGGAAAAGATCCTAATCATTCTCGGACTTCAATGACTAGAAGATCATGATAGTAAGTTTAGGGTCGCAGAAGGGACGAATATCTCAAGGCAAGGTTCCAGTCACAGGGCTGGCCGATGGCAGCTACACTTGTATATACAACCAACATAGCCATGGGAATACTCCGTATCTCTCTACCAATCACGAGTTTTTCGTCTTTCCAAATCGGTGAAAGACAAAAACAATAAGGATTCAAGGGAGATATTACTGAATACAATTTCGTGATTCAAGGGCGAATATATAATTCAAGAGGAATTGTCAATGCAGTCGCGGATGAGATCTTAGAGATATCTACATCTCAATCCACGTAGGATAATTAAATAAAGTGCGAACCAAATGCATCATGGTTGATCAGACCATAATACACTGATTCTGATTAGACAATATGTTAGTAGGCGTCCCCACTAAACATATGCCTCGAATCAAGCTCGAGAACAGAGTGAGCTTGCAAAATTAAGCTGTAACAGCAGCGTTTGTTAAGATAGTCGAATACAATTATGCGAGATTTTTGAAAGAAGGCACAAGTAGTTCGAGTTTAGAGAGAGAATCAAAACTTACCTGGTGTTCTTGCTTATACAATCAATCCTACTATCTTCTATTCACAAGGACTTGGTCGACTAATGGGTTATGGAATTCTATATTTCATATTCTAGGTAAACCTATTAGCGTCAATCAATATCCTCGTTAATAGGTCACAAGGACTACGGAATGCTAGATCGGGAGACCCGCTACCCAATCTCACAGAACTTCCACTACTATTGGCTTTGAATCTTATGGGACATACACGGCACGATCCTATCCTCTATAGTACCATAAATTTGTAATCACGTCTGAAATCATTTCGCCGAGGATTAGGCCTCGCCCGTAAAATTGGGCTGTGGTAATCCTCGGTTTCGTAACTCAGTTATGATACAAATCGAACATTACTTAACTCTATCCAATATTGGCTCAAGGATAACTATGATCAAGAGTGGACCACTAGTCATATCTCTAGCAAATTCTATAACCGATATTTTCCTAATCTCCTTTCAACTCTAGGGGTCGTGTCTCGCCAGTGCGCTGCTGGCTGCAATGAATCCCTAGTCTCCAAAATTAAATAAATGGCGACAGTGCGCTGCTGTCCTGCCGGTATAAGTTAACTAACATTCTCATAACTATGTCTGTAAATAAATCCCTGAGCTTCTAGAGATTCAACAAGTTGACTATGAAATGAGGCATAAGTATTTTCCCTATCAACCCTTAAAATAAAAGATTGAGTGGGGGGGAAATAACTGAAGACAAAAAGATACACAAACGTTCTCATGTCTATTCCATGTGTGTTCAAACATCGAGGAAAACTTTGAATCGAAACTAACTCAAGGTCCGTATATGGATAACATAATCAGAAAATATATAAAATAATAATTTTTGGGCAAAATAGGAACTAAATAGGTAATTTGGGCTAAGACATGAGGATGATGTCTAACAGACAAGGGAAGGAATCGCACAATTTATCAATATTAGGTCATTATTTCTATGAAGTCCTGTCTCACCAAGTGAATAATCTATCCACATTGGATCGTGTCGTCATATCAAGAGGTAATTGTGTACCTATGGGGATCTAACAAACTATCAAAATTAATAGCCTCATCTAAAATTTATGACCTAGACTACCCATCGGTAAATTTGTATAAGGGATTCCTAGTCCTAGTCATTCTCTTAAATTAAATTAATTCTTAATTCGTGAATGAGCATTTCCTAGTCGCAGGCTCGCAATAGTACAACTAACTAAAGTACTATCACGAGTTCGCATGATTTGCGAAGACTGACCTGCATGGGCCACCACAAAAACTTGTCACGACCCGCACCCGTTTTTTTTTTTTAAAACGGATACGAGACGTGTCCAAGCCAGCCTACGCCGCAGTGTCGGCGGTTAGAACGCTGTCACGGCCATAAAGATCAAAATTATAAACACTGCTCATTCACATAATTAATTTAATTTACAAAGATCACAAGTTTTACATTTGTAGAAAATATAAACTTGTACAAATAGATGAATGACTACAACTCAACTATATATCCGGTCTCTAGGCTTTTGTCTGCAATATTCCCGTCACTCCCCAAGCTAAGTAAAACCGCGGCTAACCTGAAAATGTTAGTTTCCAGTCAGGAATGGAACGAGCACAATTCACTGAATGCAATTTTAAATAAAGAAAATGACTATAAAAACAAAGGTTAGGCATTAATCATGAGTTTTTATAAATGACAGTAAAGCCGTGAGAAAATCAATAGTAATAAATAGACCAATATACTTTCCACCGTTAGAAGTACCTTTGATGCGTGATCAGTCTGGGCCACTACACCGCACGGTCTATAATGTCTACTTGCATGAAAATAAGCACTGTCTACGATGTCTACTTGCAGAAAATAAACACTGTCTACGATGTCTACTGCAGAAAATAAGCACTGTCTACGATGTCTACTTACAGAAAATAAACACTGTCTACGATGTCTACTGCAGAAAATAAGCACTGTCTACGATGTCTACTTGTAGAAAATAAATACTGTCTACGATGTCTACTGCAGAAAATAAGCACTGTCTACAATGTTTAAGCACTGTCTATGGTCGGATCACACATCCTTGGTACTTCTCATTCCCGACTCAACAATTTATAATAGAAAATAATCACATAACCAATGACCAACCAATAAATATAGTAAAAATCAATATCGAACTGCAGACAATAAACTGTACTCGCCTGTGGTCCTGTGCTGGTGTAACCAATAACCTGAACCACTCAGAATGCCACCATAGTCAAAACTCGTACAACAGTCCCCGGATGCTGAAATAGACAATACCAATGATCTCAGAATAGTCCAATTAGCTAGGATTGCCTGTCCTTAAGTCCAATTCTGGACACAGGGGCAAAACGGTAATTTCGGATTAAAACGGTGTCCGCCGTTGGACCCGCTTTGCATCGAAAAGCGTGCCAGAGTCAACGGTCTCTAAAGTCGTCAAACTATATGTCTACGGATCCAGTTTTTTGATACGAACCCAACCGTATGTCCAAAGTTGTATTTCGGCGGGCCGTGCACAAAATCGCCCGTGAGTGGGACCGTGGGGCCCACAAAACGGTAATTTTATCAACGGTCTCAGAATCAGACCAAACTTGGCATACAAGACCAGAAAAACGATACGGTTCTGCTAGCGCAAGTTTCGTCTCGATCTGACGAGCGTGCACAAAGTTATGACTAAATTTGCATTGGACGGATACGGGGCGATTTCGACGGATACGCGTCGAATTCGTCGCGCACACGCGACCAATTTGAATTCCGTCAAAGCCCACACGACCCCAAAGCTGTTACGCAGCTTTCGATCCTTTCGGTTCGCGACCAAGTCGCCCTAAATGGCGGAACGGACGTGGTATCGATTATTTTTCAAGTTTTGAAAACATGTTTTTCGGCAACTTCACCCTAAATTTAAACAGCAAATAATCAACCAGAATTTATTCTAAAAATAGCGTTTCCCTCTTGGTTAGGTTGTCTAGAAATCTGTTCAAGTGGTTTTTCCAAAACTCACGATATTCTGGTCGCAAATCGACCGCCAACTTGGCGTTTCAGGGCAATTTCTAACTTCCAGAAATTGAGATTTTTCTCGGTTTTGGGATTCGGTTTTCGTCGTATACGAAGCAAAATAAATTAATCTAGTTGAAGGGATTGGTAGACGTATAGGTTGTGGTCGTACCTGAGCAAACGGTTCGACGTTTCGTCGACCGAGGAGGGAGAAAACTTCGCACGAAGTTGGGTGTTCCATGCACGACTGCTGCTGTCGTTTCTGTTCTCCGATGCGCGCGCGCGTGTCGGCCGTCCGTTGGCCGCCCGCGGTGGTGCTGGCGCACGCGCGGCGCCTGAGGGTGCGCCCAGGGAAGAGGAGTTCGTGGGGTGAGCGGCGTTTGTGTTAGGGTTTGATGGTTTCCGAGTATTCCTCTAGAGTCTCGACCGTGTTTAGTATTCACATATACAATGAAAACTAAGAACAAGGCTCGGTTTTGCTCTATATTTCCTATGGGCTGACTTGGGCCTGTGGGGAACTGATTTGCTCGGGTTGGAGCCTGCTCTAGCCTGTTTGCTGTGGTTGTGGCAGTTCGGGACTGCTACTGCTTGTTATTCTTTGGCTCCACTTCTTTTTCCTATTTCTTTTCTATTTCTTTTTCTTTTCATAGTATCAATTATGCTTCTAACTATGCTAACTTTGTATTACTCTATATGTATACAATATTTATTTATATATACCATTATATATATACACGTATTTATTTATATATTTTCGTATGTATGTATACACCTCAATAAAACATGAATATATATATATATACATGCCTATTTACACGAAAACATATATATATTTATATATTTTATATTAATACACATACACGTATATACTTATATACACTTACACATATACAATATACATATTTATATATATATACATATACACGTATACGAATATTCCTTTATATATTCATACATATATATATGTACATAAACACACATACTTATATATATAGGTATACGTATAATTATCTATATATATCCATATTTCTATATATATTATTTACACACATATAACAAACTAATTTCTATATACACAGATATATATATATATATATATATATATATATATATATATATATACGTATATATTTATATACACAAACACACACACACACACACACATATATATATATATATATATATATATATATATATATATATATATATATATATATATATGTATATATATATATATATATATATATATCAGATAAATATATATATATATATATATATATATATATATATATATATATATATATATATATATATATATATATATATCTGATAAAATAATAATAACTATTAATAATAAATAATTTATTTATTTAATAACCACGATACAATATTAATATTATATAACCTTGATAACTTAATAATAATATAAAAATAATAATCAAGATGCAATAGATCTTTAATGGTGTATATACCCTTTATGTATAGTCTAAAATCATCATTAAAATAAAAAAATGAATTAATAATGAAAATATTTTACGATTTCGGAAAGGGGAGCTACAGCTTTGATCTCGTCTATAGACTTGACCAAGGCATGCAGTATGGCCTCTAGAGTGTCGATGCGTTGGCGATCACTGGAACCACCTTGGTTGCTGTCTGTCATGAATACCGTCTTCACATGAGGAGAGATAGACGGAGTGGTGGAGGAAGCGCCCTCCGAATCGTACCCCTGTAGTAAGAAGTCATCGGGGTATATGGGTATGTTCCCTTCTGATTCAGACTCGGAAGGAATAGTACCCCCAGTCTCCGAGTTTGCCTCGTCTTGAGAGGCATAGATGTCCTCGGGGACATCAGCACCTGTTGTACCTGATGGGAGAGTGGTCTCCCCGGGCTCGTCTTCTTGGAATATCGGATTACTGTGGAGGCTCGGAGGGGTGCTACCCCCTGCCCCAGCAACCCCCTGCGTTGTGGACGACGAATCTCCCACTGTAGCAGATTTCGTCTTAGAGCGAGTACCTTGGAAAACTCTGGAGGTGGGCACCCGTTTAGACGACAGTCTTTTAGTCGCAGTAGTTGAAATCTTCGGGTTGGAAACATTTGTCTTCTTCTCCCTTCCATCAGCGGGGACTTTCCGAGCAGAGTTGCAGGAGGCGATGGGTAGTGCCTCGTCTTCTGAAGATGGCTGTTGCAGTCTTTGAAAGACAGACTGCCGGTCTTCTCGTATCGTCGTGCTGTTGCAGCAGCAGTTGACGATGACTTGGATGCAATGACGTCCGTGGGAGGACTCTTTGCACCCCAATGCATCTTCTCTTTCCTTGCGTTTGTGGAGGATGGCCTCACGCAAGTCAGATGGGTCTGGACCAACCATGTTTGCTCCCAGGATTTTGGGAGACTTTTGCGAACCTCTCTGTCCGTCTGCCGCCGGGGGCTGGACTCGAGTGGTTCTGTACAACTTTCCATCCGAGGCACGCGTAGCAGTATGCGGAACGTTCAGATGGTCAGAGGTCAGATTAGCGGACCGAACTCGCCAGGCTCGCGCTGCTTTAGACTTCTTCGCTCTAGTGCGTACGGGCACATAGTAGGAAGAGTCTAAGTGATACTAGAGAGAGTCAGACATATCTTCTTGGGAGCCCAAGAGATCAGGACCGTACGAGATGCGGTCGAAGACAGAGCCACGGGGAGTAGGCGTCATGCGGCTGTCATCGTTGGTCCGTATGCGGCTGGCAGACGTTGCCGCATAGGCGTTCTTCATGCGGCTGGAAGTCTCAGTCGCATGAGTTTTCTTTATGCGGCTGGATGATCTGGCCGCATGGATTTTCTTCATGCGGCCGGTAGATCCATCCGCATGAGCCTCCTGCATGTGGTTGACAGATTTGGCCACAGGAGTGCTCGGCTTCTTCTTGGGACGCATAGAGTCGCTCTTTTTCCCTGCAAGTCCAGCATCGTAATGCTTTCCTCTGCCGGACTCGGGGACAGCAGAGTTCTCTACGGCTCGAAGTGGAGCCGTATGAGAATCACCCTCGCCGCCTTGGGTAACAGAGAGTACCCCGTCCAGAGCTTGTGGAGGAGCAAATGATTTTGGCCTCCACTCGTAGCGAGCTTTCTTTGTGCGAGTTCGCTTCTGGATCGGGCCAGCACTTCCTTCAGTGAGCATCTCTTCAAACGCTTGTTGCTCAAAATGGACGACCATCTTCTGTTGCGTGGAGCCAAACTTGGCTGCATTCGACTGCGTCACCAACTCCGCAGCCGTGGAGAAGTTTGTCCCCAGCAGAGTCACTATCGTATTTGCCATTGATTGTAAAAGTACAGAACAGTTTTATGGTAGGACTGAACTTAGACTCATAATACAAACTCGCTTGTACAAAGAAAGCCTAGGGACGAAAGCCTAGGTACAGCAGACTAAGTACAATTGTTTATTTTAGATTCTGGGGGGTGACGATAGAGGCTCGGAAAGGCGACGGCAGTCCTGCCTTACTCCTTGGACGATCGGTATGCAGCCTTGGCTCCAGAAGATTTGCTCGGCGTTGAGGAAATGCTCTCTTTGCTCCCTCTCTGCTTTTTCCTCCAAGTCTTCTAATGCTCTCTGGTCTCGAAAAGGGGTCTCTCTGGTCACACTCTCTCCGTTGTGTATATTGCCAGGGATTGTATATATTGTAAGGGAATGGCACCTTGCTATTTATAGGAATGGGGTGTGATCATTAGGGTTGCAAATGATTGCTTCCTGGAGATGGCGGTGGCCTGTGGATTGGTCAATCTAGGCCATTAGTTTTGAGTGTGATGAATCTGGACCATTAAGTGTAGATTACACCAAATTTCATCAACAATTAATGCTGATTGGAATAAATCTTCCTCATAATGATCCTCTGATGTCTGCGAACAAATTTGATTTATTCTTCTGCTACGTGCCCTAGATTATTGGGATTTGACCCAATCTCTGATTGTAATAAATCTGGGAAATCGATCGGCTTAGGACACGTGTCCTAGGAGCTACTGGGGGATCTGAACCGCATGAAGATTGAGCCGCATAAGATTTGGGCCACATAAGGTTTGGGCCACGTGCCAGGGCTGCTTGGGTAGTGCCCCCCTTCGAACCTTTGAACCGCATGGAGATGATCATTGCGAGCCGCATAGGGATGTATCCGCCTGAGCCGCATAGAAATGGTCCTCTTGAGCCGCATGGAAAGGCCTCCGCTTGAGCCGCATGAGACTGTTTCGGCCTGAGCCGCATAGGACGGCTTCATTCTGAATCGCATGGGAAGTCTTCGTTCGAGCCGCGTATGAACTCCCACATGGCGAGGCCACGTGGCATTTTTATGGATCTCGGAGGATTGTGTCAGAGATCTCTTTCTCTTTTCTAGGGGTCTGTCATTACGACAGAGTCATAATTACCTCTCTTATGTCAGGACTGTCACTTTTTTCAGAGTTGTCAGCCGCCAAAGTAATTAATGCAGCATAGGGCGGAGGGGAACACTGTTGCGCCACGTGTCTTCTGAGTCGCATGGGATGTCTTGGGCCGCATAGTCTCTTATGCCGCCTGACTTTCTGAGCCGCACGGGCTTTATGAGCCGCATGGGGTTTCCTAGCCGCATGGATCATTTTCAATGCTTCTACAGTAGAGACTTATTTATTACAACTTGAACACCTTGTAACCTTTGTTGCTTTAAATAGGACTCTGTGGCTTTAGTTGGACCCCCTATACTTATCAGCTGTTCACGTTATCAGACGAGTATATTCTCTGATCATTTCATATCCTGCTTAGAATTATTTTCTGCATTAAATTACTTTACTTGTACTGTCACGTTGGTCACACGGATTGGTACTATATGGATCCCTTCTTGAGATGTTATCCTTAGGGAGCATCGGGTACTTCATGTTCTGTGCGTTTCACTTACATGGCGTATCACTATGCTTCATTCGTTCATTGATCACTTGTGACATGTACTCTCATGATCACAGAGTCTTCCTTGAATCCTTATCCCATTTATTGGGTTTCCTAGAATCTCCATTTATGGAACATCCATGTATCACCCTTCGGGTCCTTTGTATGGAATCATAACATAACCTGGTTGGATCCTTGTGTATTGATTGGGGGTACGGGGGAGTAGAAGTAGACATGTGAATAATACACTAGTAGTGTAGCATCAGAATCATTCTATAGTGTAGCATCAGAATCATCCTATGCCATTTACATGTCTATGTTGTACTCTGACTCACTAGCCACATGTTAGTTCTCTATTTATAGTAGATATTTCTATTACAGCTCTCTTTCTGTTTACATACAGTATTTCTTTCAGTACCTGTATCTTACTTTACTGCATGATTATATTTTCTAACCTGCTATGAACTGTTGAGATGTAATATGCTTACTCCTGTCCTGACTGGACATGTTGAAAATTTTTACAGATAGCTTGGAGGTTGCCTGCTAGCCTAGAGGAGACACAGTAGAGGTTGTATAGGTAGCTAGAAATTGCTCAGTTTATTTTCAGTTGTCTTGAGTTGTATTTATAGATTTCTGTACTTGAGTTTTGAGATGTATTTCTGTGTTGTGTATCTTAGACACTTAGACTTCTACCTGCTGTATTTCTTTTGGATTTCATATTTTATCTATCTTCCATTATGCTCTACCCTAGATGTGATTGAGTTTACATTCTGTTATGTCACCCCCATTCGGGGAGTATAAACTGCTTAGCCTTATACTGTTAGATGCATGAGACCTAGGACAGCGTTCTACCGCCGACACTGCGACATAGGCTGGGCGTTGTTACGTTCTCGTGCCCTTACTCTAGGGTGCGGGTCGTGACACGATCAAAGCCAGCACTTGACCATGTCCTCTGGGTGCGGGTCCCCTCTGCTAAAAATTCCTCTGCCTGCTCTAGATCAGGGCTTACGCTTGGGCATACTGCTGCGGTCTCTGCTGCTGGAATACCTGGGCCTGCGTCGGTAATGGCCTCGGGAACGGGTACTGCAGCTGCGGCTGCTGCTGGACTGGTGCTGGTCCTCTAACTGAAGGACTAGAGAATGTCGATGAACTCCCCCTGTTCGGGCAGTTCCCAACCCTGTGGTCCGGGGCACCACAAGCCAAACACAAACCCTGTGCTCTGTGACACTCCGATACCACATGCCCGGGCTTTTCGCAGTGTGAACATCCCACTGCGGAAGACTGCTTCTGCTTCTGCTGTTGAGGGTGCGTCGGGGTGGAATGCTGAACCGACGTCACTGAGGCCGGCCGCCTTGGAGCTCCAATAGTCAAAGCCCTGGCTGCCGAGCCTGTGCTGATGACTGATTCATCTGGCCGTGAGATCGCTTCCGACCTCCGATCCTATCCACGATCCTCTGGGAGGTATACGCATGCCTCCGGGCTGCCCTCAGTACTGCTTCAAAGGTCTGATGCTCAAACTGCTCCACTGCCAACAAGATCTCTAAATGGAGCCCCTGCTGGAACCGCTGGGCTCTATCGAACTCGGTCGCCACCAAGGTGGGAGCAAACCGACTAAGCCTGTAGAACTCGGCCGCATATCCATTGATCGTCCTGTCCATCTGCTTCAGATTGGTGAACCTCATTTGTAGATCATACCGAGCTACAACATCAAAGTACTTGGTCTGGAATCTTTCCATAAATACTGCCCATAAAATAAGGGCCACTAATCCATCGGCCTGCGTTGCCCACCAGCTGCGGGCAAGATCCAATAGCTGTAGGCACACCACGACCACCTTCTCATTCTCTGGAGTCCTAGCTGCTTCTAGAATCACCTCTGTGTCCTGAAGCCATGCATCTGCAGTGATCGCATCTTCACTGCCGTCGAAGAAGGGAGGGTTCAAGCGCTTGAAGTTGTTGGCCGCGCTATTACCCTGATGACCTCCTCTGGTCAACGCATCTTCCACCGCCTGGTGCAAGGCATCTCCTCGACGATCCTGGGAGGCTAATAGTGACCTGATAAGACCCACCAAAGTGCCATCATCAGGCTCTGCAGGCTGGACGGGCTGAACTGGTGGCTCTCCTCTAGTAGGCATGACTCTGGAGGCTACTCCTGAATGCTGGGCTTGATCTCCAGGTTTCTGCTGGTCCGCGGCGGGTGCTCCGCCCTGCTGATCGGCAGGTCCAGGAATAATGCCGCTGAAGAAGACGACATAGAGAATAATAAGGAAGGACCAGGACAGATCAACGATACAAGAATGTGATCAGGTCAAGATTCTCAGGGATTCAGAGGATACGAGTAGAGATCAAGGGCGAGTACTGATTGAGACATCTATTTGGTAAACCCTCACATATCTTGATTTACAAGACCTGTATGGGCCACCACTAAAACCATGTAACGCCCCAGAACCAGAATACTGGAGAGCGGGGGCGTACATAGTCAGCTACGTATATTGAAGTACAATCCACGTCGCTACATGGTCACGGCTGTCTAGATACATGAGGGTTTAACTACAAGCAAACAGTCTCATGTGGTCATGAACAAGCCTATTGTCTCAATCTCAAGAAAACAATAATAGTTACAAGATGTCAGAGCACCAAATATATAATAGCAAGGCGTCCCGTACATTACATATTGGATGATCATGAAGCTAGTCGTACAAAATATCAAGACTAGCAAGAGTTCAGTCATACATGATCAACCCTAGGATCTGTCAATCATGTTACAGCTCGTAGACAGACAGTAAATAAAGGTACAACCGAGCTAACAAGTGCTCGTTGGCTAAACGCCTTAAAAGAATAATTTTACAATAAAGTGGGGTAACAAAAAGGAACCCACTCGTTGCAAGGGTTACGCCTGGTGGTCACCATCTGGCTAGAAGGTAGGTAGATCCTCTAGAGCTGCTCCGATATCTGGCCATACAAAACCAGCTGGGTCAGACCCCAGAAAGAGCAAGTGCCACAAAGGAGGCTTCACTTAGGAACTAAAACCAGCATATCACAATAGAATATTAAAAATAATAATTAAAGAACTGATAATAATAGAGATAACAACAGTAAACTGAGTACGAAAAAACCCTTCAAGTAGCCAGGTCACAACCCTTAAACCAAACAAGGACCGGGGTTGTAACCATTCACCTGAATAGAAACCCGCCTCAAATACTATTGGTACAGTGAAGACAATAAACGAAGAGTGGACATAGAACTGCCCTGGAAGCCAAGTTACAACCCTTAAACCAAACAAGGATCGGGGTTGTAACCCTTCGCCTGAACAGAACTGGACCCCTGATCTTTATTATTAAGGCCAGTATAGATAATCTCGCAATTGAAGGTAAGGTAAAACATGACGAACATGGCATGGGATTGCAATAAGACAATGAACGAAGAGAGGACACAGAACTGCTCCGGGATCTAGGTTACAACCCTTAAACCAAATAAGGACCGGGGTTGTAACCCTTCGTCTGAACAGAACTGGACCCCCGATCGTTGTTGTTAAGGCAAGCATCAATAATCATGTCATGTCACAATCTGGCACATGATCAGGATAAGACTAAGCTGGAATAAACTCCATTCAATCAATCACGGCCAATCAAGAGTACGGCTTGATACTTTTAACTAACTAGGGTTATCACAGGCCTAGTTACTAGCAAGATGCAACGAGATTATCCTAACAGCCACAAGCCCTGCAGACCATCCGGTTATCCAGGACGAATGTCCATTTATGAAGAAAGCAACACGTAATTGTGTGCTGAAAATGTGTCCTACTTGTCGGTAGGCTACAAGTCCGCTGAATGCGTCCAGATAACGGGATTGCCTGTAGCTGGGAATCTCTTCATGACTACTGAATCATTCTAGCTAATTAGCCTTAGTCAATTTCAGTATGTACCCCTGACCGTGGTACTCTGAGATTCCTATTCTAGACATGATGCAAGACAGTATCAGTTTATTTATAAAAACACAATCGCCCATAGTATCCAGGTCATTCATACTTGTCATGTCAGGCTAGCTGTCATAACAGCATGTCATGATATATCATGTCAGTTTACTTGTTAAGAGTGCGCCACGGCAGGCCACTATCGTGTTCTATTCTTACATTATTGTGAATGAAAGAAACTTGCATAAAATAACTAGTGACATATTCTTGAAGCTAAGGAAAAGATCTACAACTTTTATGTTTTGAGTTTTTCAAGATTCTAGCTACAAAACAACTTAAACAGGCAAAAAAACAATAAAATAGAGCAATTCCGGCGCATGGAATTCCTGCACGATCGGCGTGTGGGTACTACCACGAGTTCGCAGTCTTTGCAAAAATTGACCTGCATAGGCCACCATAAAAACTTGTCACGACCCGCTCCTGGATAACCGAGTACGAGTTCGTAGCAAAGCTAAGCCTACACCGTGATATCGACGGTAGAATGCTGTCTAGTATACACAGTAAATCCTCCACAGAAACAAGTGATCATAGATACAAATTATACTCAACAATAAAACAAACGAAGGAAATAATAGTATGATAGATAATGAAATAATAATAACCAAATCCAATAATAAAGAAACTAAGATCCAGAATAATAATATAGTCCATCCAGAAATAAATTCGGTCCAACTATGAAAGAAAAACTAAAGCATAATAAAAGGCAAATATAGATCCCTCCAGAGATCGATCATAGCTCCCGAGTCTCGGTACCAACATCGTCAGCACTACCCTCTGGTGGTCCATAATAAGGAGTGTAGAGATACTCATCATCCTCACATATATTAATTATCCAATAAGGAAAGGAGCATAGTATATCCATATTGTATTTAATGTTGTTAGCATAAAATAAGCTAGAATAATAAGAAACTGTAAAAAAAAATATAAAGAACTAGCAAGGTATGAACTAGACATGGAAAGCAATAATCATGAACGAGTAAGCTATGGAAAAGAAGCATGACGATAAAGAACTGAACTAAGATCATGAACAATAAAAATAATTACGTATGTGTTAAATATCTTTTGATACGTGAACGACTGTGCTAATACGGCACATCATACAATGGCTATCTACATTTTTGATACAGCTAACCCATACGTGAAGTGTATGACTTAACTATCCACATTAAACATTATTTGGGTTTGTTCACACACCTACCGAGTCTTTTTACTCTAGACTCACTAATAACAATAACGATCAATGATATAAAAGCCTACCGTGTCACCATCGTATTTTAATGGAAAATCAAACGAGGAAACAATTAAGAAAGCGTTATAATGTACCAAAATATAATACAATATTATAGTTGCCTGAACCCTTGAAAAAACCGTAGTCACAAGTCCAGGATGAGAGAAATATCGATCTAGAAGATAACAACCCATATTGTACATCATACCACGAATCGTGCACGAAAGCCACAAGTCAATACTAAGATTCTAATTCTAAAATCATGGAATAAGTGGCTAATGAATTAACTTATCTAATGTTATTTAATTCTGGTATAAATCGCTTAAAAACCTAATTTAATCTAATAATATTCTGAAATATAATTCAAATAAGGAAATTTGGCCATAGAAAGTCATATTTCCAATTTTGAAAACTATAGCACGCAAATCAAGGCATGCCATTGACTAACTAGTTAAACGTCATGAGCTCGAGATTTGAAAAGTGCATCATGGTAGATTTCAGCACCATGAGTGCACCGGAATTGACCGTGTCACAAAATCACGCTTTGGTCAAAAGATATTGCTGTTATGGCTAACCGTGACCAAATCGGTAATTTATCGATCAAATCTGAGTTCAACATAATAAATAAAATAGTAAACGAACCTCTAAAATTCTAGAAAAATTATGTGTTGAAGATCATCATGTTATATTTCCAAAACATCAAACGAATCATGAATCGGAGTTCGAGATCTCCCGAGATCTTGAAAACTGTACGACGTGTCGAGTTTTGGACAACCAATACTAAAATAATTCTTCAGAAATTCAGAAGCAAAATCTCATAAAATAAAATATATATATTCTAAAAGCTAACCTCGAGATGAATCCAACAAAAAAATGGCACACGAAAATGAGGTCGCGGCTGTCCGCAATCGTTCCGTGAAGTCGAGATCTCCAAAGATCAATCTCCCTAAAAAAATCAGCGAATAAATATAGGGTTTACTAGAAAACCGAGAATATATATATATATATATATATAGGGGACGGTTGCGGCTGAGTCGGTGGAGCCGCGGCTCCCTGCCATGTGGCAGCATCTTCCGTGCCCCGCACAAATAATGGACGACACGTTGTCGTGGCAGCTTGGGGTGGAGTCGTGTTATGCTCTAATTTTAATTTTTTTTTTGAATAAATAATAATGATAATAATAATTATAGTCATGTTAATTTAAATATAAAAATTTTCCTATGTAAATATACAGTATACATACAACTTTGTATTTAAATCCTAAGAAAAATTATGCAATTTCAAAACACACTCACCAACCCAAACAAGTGAGGTGTCCTCATGAGGATAGGTGTCATTAAGGTGGGGGAGCTAAGTGGCAAGTTGGGGACCATGTGGCAATTGATAAGCCACATGGCAATTCTATGAAAAGATGGTCCCAAATTTTGACACCTCATTATCTCTTCTTCTCTTCTTATATACACACACACACACACACACACACACACACACACACACACACACACACACACACACACACCCGAATCTCTCTCTCTCACTCCCTACCACTACGTGCGGCTACTGCTACTGCGTGCCGCTGCCGCTTCCCACCGACCACCGACCGCCGAGCCACCGCCTCCCACTGCTCGAGCCCGCCGCCGGTTGCCCATACGGCCACCCGCTGCCCCGCAGACCGTCAAGCCGGGTGCTCAATTTATACCATTAAGCATACATATGAGATACGTACAACATAGGAATTTAACCATGCACCAAGGAGGATAAATAAATATTGATTCATACTTCCTTGTTTGACATGATTATCTATGATTAAGTGCTGAATTTTAGCATATTGGGTCAATTCTGTCCAAATTGTAAAGTAGCCTCATTTTATACATTTGGACCTCAGAAGATAGTCTAAATAAGAGATTTTATGCCCCCATATGTTAGGGTAACCATATATTTGAAAATTTCTAATTTTTTGCCTATTTTGTGTCTTTAAAGAAGGTAAAAACTTTGGTATGTTATGACACGAATTTAAGTGTACTATTAGATTTAATCTAACCAATATCATTATTTAGTAAGGGATAAGTTGAAATCTTATGCTTAAATCATGGTAGTACTAACCCTTTTGTTGTGATTAGTTATAGAAAGAAAAGGGAATAACTAAATTGCTTGAATCACCTAATTGCTTACCAAGGTAAGAAAAACTTTGATATTAAATGCATATAATATAAATGCGTGGTTTCCGGTGTTGAGGGTTGCTCCACCGAAGGGGTCAGCGAACCCGGATTATACTTATATTTTTATTATGTCTCTTTTAAATATTCGGAGTCTCAAAGTACAAAGGAGACTCTGCCGAAATTTTCAAAAATTTCAAGAGATAGCCAAATTCTCAGAATTATAGAGAAATCGGTTTATTTGCATAAACTTAGAAGTTCTCAGGAAATCCTTGGAGAATTTATTTAAAGCATTTGGGAGGGGAAGAACAACCTGAATATCCCTAAAAGTCCCGCAACATAACATACGAATCGAGTATGTGAGGCTTAGCTCACTTATGTCCAAGGGAGGAAAATTTCAATTTGGCCAAGGGAGGAAAATTTCAATTTTGTCCAAGGGAGGCAAAATTTATGATAAGCTCAAGGGAAGCTCGGAAAAAAAATTTCATCGACATCGACAGTAACATCGGATAGATAAATTTTTGTAAGCTCAAGGGAGGCGCAGGATCGGAATCTAAGAACCGTGCCACCTAAATCACAGCCTGATCCTAGGTATCCGGGATTGTTGACGGGAAGCTATTTAGATGAATATTCAGGGGTTGTTCTCCAATTTGCATTGCATTCTAGGTTTAGTCCTTCGAATTTCATCCCATTCTAGGAGGAAATTACCCCATTTCAAATAAAGCCAATATGACGTTTATACTACTTAAATGAATGAAAACTATAACGATGTAAATTGCATAATCCTATTCTTTTAATAAGAAAATCCTTATGTTCATTCCTTATTATATTTTCCTTAACCATTTTTGGCCGAGGACTTGCTTATCGTTCTAAACGACCTAGTTTTTTGTTCACGAGGGGAGGATGACGTACCTGCAGAAATAATACCTCTGGGTGACGAGAACAATATCGAGGAGTAGACCATTTGAAGATTCTCAACTAGTATTTGTAGTTTCCATAATGTTGTAAAAGAATAGTTTGTTGTAATAACTCAGGCAGTTGTACTTTTGAAATAGTTGGATGTTAATTAAAGAATGTAATATATTTAGTAATTCCTTGTATTTTCCATTCTGATGTTTTACGGGTGACAATCGCGAATTCGGCGCGTAGCCTGGGGATGTGTTATGATGTCACCGCTGAATCACGTCTTCTAGTGGTGGCCCATGCAGGTCAGCAAAGAATGGAAAATCTAGGACAGGTATAGATCTAGGATTATAAAAGATATGAAATAAGGTATATAGGTAGAAAACCCTATCACACCCTAGAAGTTCTTAGGATTATTCTAAGGAATGTAGTACCGATAAATTAGCAACATTTCCCAAATGAACATTTCTACTATCTAACCATTTCTTTAGAATAATACTAACCTAAAAGTTTTTTGATGTAGATCATGTCCCGATTTGTGCCCTTCGCTCGTTTGGAAAACGACACCCACAACTTGGATGAATATTATGAATTCATAAAAAAGATGTGGAGGGTAGCACCAAAGCAGATGATAGAAGTTTATGGCGTACACTATGAAATAAAATATCCGGTAGTCACGAATATTATTGATGAAAGAAAGGAGTATTACAATACGGTGAATTACTACATACTCATCAAGGCACAATCCTCCGAAGATCCAACATCCAAACACAATGGCACATTAGAAGAATGGATACAGACATATCCAGAAGCAAAAATCCTTAATATAAGGAAAATGTGGATATGAGTCGCTAGTATGTAAAAATGTACGAACATAAATAGTAAGATCTAACTAGTGGTGTCTGAATGTTTGTACCACCTGTATCCATCAATAAAATATGTATATTCCATACCTTGTTATTCATATTAGTAATTACTTATTTAAAAATATTATGAATGTAGGTATGGATCTGTTTATGCCTAGCCTAGAATAGGACGGCAGTGATTACACACTGTATCTGTACCAGTGGTATACCAGGAGAATGTGGAATGCACCTGACTGGTATGACCTATACGTCTACGAAGTATTTTATGGGATCCGGCAATCAATCATCCGGGTCATCGAAGACGGCGCCGAAGTGTACTTCAAAAACAAGACATATTGTCTTTATGTCTGGGAACCAAACCGCATATACACCGCAATAGAAGGATACGAGGAAATAATAGAAGACTTCGAAAGACTTTATCCAGAAGCCGAAATCCTTGCCGAAGATAGGGTCCTTATTTAGGCAGTAGGATAGAAGTCTTAACCTACAAATAGTAAGGAAGGAATCCTTTTGTCGGCTGTGTTGTATTTTGGTAATCAGCAGATGTAAATAAATGTAGCATAGGCTACCAGGTCACATTTTGGGAAATGGGTGGCATAAAAAGAATGATGTAACCAAGTGTAAAATGGGAATATAAATGTCATTATATATTACTCTCGTCTTAATAACGAAATATATATATAGTTGTCGCTTTATACCTTTGATTTTAAGGGAACATTGTTAATCAAATTGTTCTTGAGAATTGTATCTTTTAATTTTTAGGACATAGACAACCAGGAACAACCAAACATTCTGCCATCTCAAGTACTAGAGGAACCATCTGTGGCCGACATGTTCCGCTTATTCCAACAAATACTGGAAACTAATAGCCAGCACGCCAATACCGCTCATGTTACCAATACTACAATATTAGAGCAAATGCAGAATTCTGGCAACACGAAGGAAGGAAACCTAAAATATTTTAGCTCCCAGAATTATGGCGAGCCGGGCACGTAACATCATCCCCAGTCTACGCGACATACGAATACTCTAGTACCCATATTCGCGATTGTCGTCCGTAAGGTTCGTGCATAGGTAAAAGCAGGTCATAACTTACATAAATTTAAGTCAGCAATAATCTAAAAATAAGACATTCTAACTAATTGAACATGAACATAACTATTTCTACCCAGTACAATTTTGAACCCAACTATAAATAATACAATTATACCTTAAACAAGTAGAGAAAAAAGAATTCTTGTTCCAACTTGAACGTCTTCAATGGTATCATCACGTCCTTGATCTACAGTTGTCCTTCAGTACCTGATAGCGGCTCCACTTGGTACACTGCTACAAAACCTAGTGAACAATACTAGGTCGTTTAGAAACGACAAGCAAGTGCTCGGCCAAAAACGGTTAAGGAAAATGTAATAAGGAATGAAACATAAAGATTTTCTATTAAGAGAGTAGGAATAGAAAATTTTACATTGTTATAGTTTCATTCACTTAAGTAGTATAAACATCCTTTTGGCTTTATTTAAAATGGGGTAATTTTCTCCTAGAATGAGATGCAAACTGAAGGACTAACCCTAAAATGCAATACAATTTGGAGAACAATCCCTGAGTACTAATAAAATAGTTTTCCCATCAACAATCTCGTATACCTAGGATCAGGCTGTGATTTAGGTGGCACGGTGCTTAGATTCTGGCCCTGCGCCTCCCTTGGGCTTACAAAAATTCATCTACTCGATGTTACTGTCGATGTAGATATAAAAATTTTCGAGCTTCCTTTGAGCTTATCATAAATTTTGCCTCCCTTGGACAAAATTGAAATTTGCCTCCATTGGGCATAAGTGAGCTAAGCCTCACATATACTCGATTCGTATGGCCCTACGAATGAGTAAATAAAAATACTGATCAGCTTATTGGTTATGTTATATTACGGGACTTTTAGGGATATTCAGGTTGTTCTCCCCCTCCCAAATGCTTTAAATAAATTCTCCGAGGATTTCCCCGAGAACTTCTAGGTTTATGAAAATAAACCAATTTCTCTATAATTGTAAGAATTTGGCTATTTCTTGAAATTTTCGAAATTTTCGGCAGAGTCTCCTTTGTATTTAGAGACTCCAAAAATTTGCAAGAGACAATATATATAAAAATCCTGGGTACGCCGACCCCTTCGGTGGAGCAACCATCAACACCGGATACTCACGCAATATGATAAAGTGCAATTTAAAGTTTTCTTACCTTAGAAAGCATATTAACGCAATATAATTTATTTGGCAATTGCTATTTTATTCATTCTATTCAAATCCAAGCATTCACAATTTGTTAGAAAAATAACAATAATCACACCCAAGGTTATAAAAATCTACACAATCACCAAATTAGCAATTTTACTCAAGGTATTGGTTATTAAGGATAACTAATGCTTTGATTCCAATATGAGATGCTTACTTAACAATACTTATCCGCTAATCAAATTGATATTTCCAAGTACAATTTCATTTGCTAAAGAAATAGGATATATATGTAACTTTGTGATAATTCCAAGAATTAGACTCTAAAAAAATTAAATAAGAATGTACACAAATTCAAGATTGAAGGTATCACAGTCCATCTCTAGGAATATATAGTCTATAGCTAAACTTTCGAATTTTGTACTAAGTTACCCTAGTATCCATGTATCCATAATTTCTCAAATTAAACATAAGAAAAAGAATTATCTTAAATAATTTATATATTTATTTAATTTTTGGACTGATTTTCTTTGTTTACCAGAATATTAAAGGATTTGATAATTCATAAAAACTATAAAACTAGGCTAATATCCTTAAGGTGTATCCATAGGGGATGCAAACAATATTAAGATATAAGATTAATAGGTTCAAGTCAATATTATATGTACTTAAAAATATTTTTTGAGATACACAAGAATTATTTCTTAATACTTTACACGTTTTAACTCAAAGCAATTAATTGCAATTATTAATTATATACTCATATACTATACTATGTTGCCAATCTTACCAAAACTTTCCTCTTCATAATGAAGAATATCTTTATATGAATTATACACGTACGTCAACATAGAATTAATTGAATAACTATGTACACGTATACTTACATATACATACACTCACATATATGTATTTAAGAAAAGATTTCATATTTAAAGTAGTTCTTCCATTAATAAGATGAAGATTATACCTAAGGAATTCGAACCAATCATGCTAGTAGTCATAACCATTCCTAAAAAATCTCTAAATATTTGATTTAAGAAATTTAACATACACCTTATGTTCATATAATTATATTTATTCCAAATCACAAATTTTATACTCATATGTCCTAGGTTCCATGTAAATTCCTAAAAATCAGAATGTAATTGTCAAATTGGACAAAAGGAAACATTTGTAGAATGGAATTCGAAGTTGAGAGGAAAATGGATGAGGACTTGCCTTGAGGAAATTGATTTGGGATTGGAACTAGGGTTTTGAGCCTTCTTCTTCTTCTTCCAATTTCTTTCCTTTTGAGGAAAAGTGGGGTTAGTTTTTGATGATGGAGATGGAGAGGGAGATGATGATGGTGGTGTCGGAGGTGGTGATGGAGATGAAAATGATGGTGGTGATAATAGTGGAGGTGACGGTGGGGGCAACGGCCAGGAGGGAGGCTGCCGGCGGTGGAGGGGGCCGGTCGGCGCACGCGGCCGCCACCGCGGGCGTCACCGACGGGCGCGGGCGTTGGTGAGAGGAGTGAGAGGGAAAGAATTAGAAGGAAGAGAGAGAACATGTAAGAGAGATGGAGAGACCGAAAGAGAGAGAGTGAGCCGAGAGAGAAGGTGAGCCAAGAGGGAGAAGGAGAGGGATCGAGAGAGTGAGGGTAGAGAAGAAAATGTCAGCTCTCTCTCTCTCCCCCTCCTTTAAAACTTCTCTTTTTTTCTTTTTTTTGAAACATAATCATTATGTTTCCATTGTTATAATACTAATGTGCCCTTAGTCTTGCATGCATAGAGATACGTGTACACTTAGGTGTCTTGGTAAAATTTTGTAAATTGCAAAATTTTCCAAGGACCTTATTAGCAAATTTATTTATTTATTTATTTTTTATTTTTTATTTTATTTAATAAAGGAAATAGTTTATAAATAAATTCAGTATTTAACACTTATAATAATAGTAAAATATAAGTATTCAAAATAAAATAATTTAGTTCTCATAAATACGGAAATGTCTGGTATCGGATACCGTATTACAGATTATGGCTATGACACTCTACCCACCTTATAAAAATTTCGTCCTCGAAATTTAAATTTAAAGATAAGCTTTTCAAAAGCAGTTATAGAGAAAAATAAAATATTCTACCCACCTTAAAGAGATTAAGTAAAATAAAAAAATTTCAAACGAAAAATTTCAAGATCATATTTTACTAACAGTTTATGAAAATAGAGAAGGTATGAAGATACCTGAAATAACCAATGATCTTGAAATTTTATAAAATGAAATAAAATGGTCAGAAGCCATTCTATTTCAACCCACAACCATGTATGATCTTTGAATTCAAAATCATATTCCTTACTCTCATTGTTTGGCGTGATATAGTAATCTCGTGCCTCGCCATTGCGCATATGGCTGCAATCAAGATACCGTTTCACTATCAGGATTCATGGCTGCAGCTTTTGCTACCATGCCAATGATATCAATATAATGAGTAGGAATTATGATTATGAAACAAATTGTCAGTCAACACAGAGTACCAGTAAGTATAATATCAGACAGAGATACCAGGTTTACTTCACATTTCTAGAAGAGTTTACAAGAAAATCTCGGTACCCGATTGAAGTTCAGCTCCGCCTACCATCCTCAAACAGATGGTCAATCCGAAAGGATGATCCAAACCTTGGAAGACATGCTGAGGGCATGTGCATTAGATTTTTGAGGATCATGGGATGACCATCTATATTTGGTAGAATTTTCTTATAATAATAGTTATCATGATAGTATCAAAATGGCACCTTTTGAAGCCTTGTACGAAGAAAGTGTAGATCACCAGTATGTTGGACGGATATAGGAGAAAGACAACTGCTAGGTCCAGAACTGGTAACACAGACAGTAGACAAGATCAAGGCAATAAGAAGTCACCTGCAAGCCGCTCAAGATAGACAAAGGATGTGGGCTGACAAACATCGAAGAATGTTGGAATTCCAACCCGGTGATCATGTATTCCTGAAAATCTCACCCACCAAGGGTACAATCAGATTCGGGACTCGAGGAAAACTGAGTTCGAGATATATTGGGCCATTTGATGTGCTAGAAAGAGTTGGAAGAGTGTCCTACAAACTAGCTCTTCCGCCAGCCCTTGAAGGAGTACATGACGTATTCCATGTGTCACAACTCCGAAGATATGTATCGGATCCGAGTCATATATTAAATCATTCAGAGATCATTGTTGGTCCAACCCTGCGGATAGAACAGAAACCTGTTGGAATTTTGGATGAAGAGACAAGATCCTTCCAAATCGAGTCATTCTATTAGTCCGAGTGGAGTGGAGTAAGGACTCTCCTGGAGATTCAACTTGGAAAAAGGAAAAAGATATGCGGAGGCAATATCCATATCTATTTTCTGAGCCAGGCCAGTAATCATAACTGCTATATTAGTTAATTCAAATTTCGAGGACGGAATTTTTCTAAGGAGGGTAGACATGTTATGCTCTAATTTTAAATTTTCTTTTGAATAAATAATAATGATAATAATAATTATAGTCATGTTAATTTAAATATAAAAAATTTCCTATGTAAATATACAATATACATACAACTTTGCATTTAAATCCTAAGGAAAATTATGCAATTTTAAAACACACTCACCAACCCAAACAAGTGAGGTGTCCTCATGAGGATAGGTGTCATTAAGGTGGGGGAGCTAAGTGGCAAGTTGGGGACTATGTGGCAATTGATAAGCCATATGGCAACTCCATGAAGAGATGGTCCCAAATTTTGACACCTCATCATCTCCTCTTCTCTTCTTATATACACACACTACACACACACACACCCCAGACTCTCTCTCACTCCCTACCACTACGTGCTGCTACTACTACTGCACGCTGCTGCCGCTGCCCCTCGACCACCGACCGTCGAGCCACCGCCGCCCGCTGCTCGAGCCCGTCGTCGGTCGCCCACACGGCCACCCGCTTCCTCGCAGACCGTCGAGCCCACATCGCCGGCCACCACCACTTCCAGCTTCATCTCCTCCTTCTCTTCCTCTTCTTCCACTCCTTAAACCCAAGGTAAAGCCCCCTTTCTTCTCTCAAATTCCTTTCAAAATTTCAAACCTAGGTTAGGGTTAACTAACAAAAGTCTATTTTTGAACTATTGTTGGGTTCAAATTAGGAAAATTTGTGGAGAAACCTAGGTCATCTTCAACCCAAGGCAAGTCCTCTTCAATTTCTCTCTTCCTCTTAAATATTTGCTCAAGAATTAATTTCCTAAATTCTCTTGAATTAATATGAGTTAATTATATTATGAAATTTAACTAAATTTATGGCAAATCCATCTTTGTGAGGATGTAATATGGAAATAGACATTGAAAATTTGAAAGATAACCTATTTTGGATACAAAAACCTGTGGACACACCATACATGGACACAAGTATAGAATATATCATGAATTAGATATTTTGAAATGAATTTTTGTTATATATATATATATATATATATATATATATATATATATATATATATATATATATATATAATCCTTGTTGTATATAAATACATGAATGTGTATATATATGCACAACATGCTAGCATAAAATATATATTCACCTATATTACGATATAATGTTTGGATACGGAAATTAAAAAAAAAATTACTGTCATGGACACAACACAAATGATCACTTTGAGCTAACATATGTTTGGACACAATGAATGGACACTACACGTAAGGACACTAAATTACATATTTTTGGCACAATATATGTATATAGGCAAATTCATGAATTTATACCATTAAGCATACATATGAGATACGTACAACATAGGAATTTAACCATACACCAAGGAGAATAAATAAATATGGATTCGTACTTCCTTGTTTGACATGAATACCTATGATTAAGTGCTCAATTTTAGCATATTGGGTAAATTCTGTCCACATTGTAAAGTAGCCTCATTTTATACATTTGGACCTCAGAAGATAGTCTAAATAAGAGATTTTAAGTCCCCATATGTTAGGGTAACCATACATTTAAAATATTCCATTTTTTTTGCCTCTTTTGTGTCTTTAAAGAAGCTAAAAACTTTGGTATGTTATGACACGAGTTTAAGTGTACTATTATATTTAATCTAACCAATATCATTATTTAGTAAGGGATAAGTTAAAATCTTATGCTTAAATCATGGTAGTACTAACCCTTTTGTTGTGATTAGTTATAGAAAGAAAAGGGAATAAATAAATTGCTTGAATCGCCTAATTGCTTACCAAGGTAAGAAAAACTTTGATATTAAATACATATAATATAAATGTGTGGTTTCCGGTGTTGAGGGTTGCTCCACCGAAGGGGTCGGCGAACCCGGATTATACTTATATTTTTATTATGTCTCTTGTAAATTTTCGGAGTCTCAAAATACAAAGGATACTCTGCCAAAAATTTTGAAAATTTCAAGAGATAGCCAAATTCTCAGAATTATAGAGAAATCGGTTTATTTGCATAAACCTAGAAGTTCTTAGGAAATCCTCGAAGAATTTATTTAAAGCATTTGGGAGGGGAAGAACAACCTGAATATCCCTAAAAGTCTCGCAACATAACATAACAAAAAAGATGATCAATATTTTTATTTACTCATTCGTAGGGCCATACGAATCGAGTATGTGAGGCTTAGCTCACTTATGGCCAAGGGAGGCAAATTTTAATTTGTCCAAGGGAGGCAAATTTTAATTTTGTCCAAGTGAGGCAAAATTTATGATAAGCTCAAGGGAAGCTCGGAAATTGTTTTTCATCGACATCGACAGTAACATCGGATAGATGAAAATTTGTAAGCCCAAGGGAGGCACAGGGCCGGAATCTAAGCACCGTGCCACCTAAATCACAGCACGATCCCAGGTATCTGGGATCGTTGACGGAAAGCTATTTAGATGAATATTCAGGAGTTGTTCTCCAAATTGCATTGCATTCTAGGTTTAGTCCTTCAAATTTCATCCCATTCTAGGAGGAAATTATCCCATTTCAAATAAAGCCAATATGACGTTTATACTACTTAAATGAATGAAAACTATAACGAAGTAAATTGCATATTTCTATTCTTTTAATAAGAAAATCCTTATGTTCATTCCTTATTATATTTTCCTTAACCGTTTTTGGCCGAGAACTTGCTTGTCGTTCTAAACGACCTAGTTTTTTGTTCACTAGGGGAGGATGACGTACCTGTAGAAATGATACCTTTGGGTGACGAGGACAATATCGAGGAGTAGACCATTTGAAGATTCTCAACTAGTATTTGTAGTTTCCATAATGTTGTAAAAGACTAGTTTGTTGTAATAACTCAGGCAGTTGTACTCTTAAAATAGTTGGATGTTAATTAAAGAATGTAATGCATTTAGTAATTCCTTGTATTTTCTATTCTGATGTTTTACGGGCGACAATCGCGAATTCGACGCGTAGCCCAGGGATGTGTTATGACGTCACCGTTGAATCTGGGATGCGGGACGTGACAAGTCAGTTGTAAGCCGACTCCTAAATAGGAAGGTGCATAGTCAGCCCTTCCTTGGCTGACAGGCGGGCCTACCCCCACGCATCGGGTGGCTGACTGGGCCTGCCCCCTTACTGACTGGGTAATTCATTTTAGGAAAATGATTAAAAATTATTTTAGAGCCAAATAAATCCAAATAAAATCCTAAAAATTCCTGAACATTTCCAAAAAATTATAGAAATTAATTCTAACCCTCTAGAACTTAAATAAAAATACTAGGTCGCAAAGTAACGGCAGTTAACCCTATAGTAAAATCTTAGAAGCTTTTTAAAAATACTAAAACGTAATAATTAAATACAAAAAATTCTCAAAAATTATGGAAAAATATGAAATAGATATATAATGCTTATATAACCTATTTAGAGGCCATATGACCATAATATGGTCATAGCTCACCTATGAGCTTCGGTATGACCCCTATGATCATAGAAGTTAATCGTAATCAAATAGAAAAATAAAAAATCTTTTGATTTATAATCTGGAAGCAGATGCCACACAGCAGAATTAGGAATTAGAAGAGAGAGTTAGCAGCAGTACTTCATAGCAATCTTCATAATAGGACAACAAGTTGATCTCTGCCTGTACAGTACCTAGAGCATACAACAACAGTAAAGAGAGAAAGACGCAGCAGCAATAGTAATGTGCTAGGCAAGTACATATGAAGGATTGTTTATGTGTATGTGAGCGTAAAGTAAAGGTTTTGTTAGGATAAGGTCTATAGGTATTAGTTTGGGATATGGGTATTAAAAATGGGGTTTACCTTGTACTAAGGTATTAGGTGGCAGGTGTATAGGTAATACCTATGAGATAGGTAAGTAAAGGGTAAAGGATACATATGATAATAGGTAAAGTTGGGTATTACCCATATGTTAGATGCCTAGGTAATGTGATAGGGTATTAGGATTAGGTCAGTTAAGGTATTAGTTTTACCTTGTGTTAAGGTATAGGTTTATGCATAGGGTATTGGATGATAGACTAAAGTATTGTATCATAAAGTGGTGTATGTACCATATAAGTAGATACATAGGGTATTGACCTAGTATAGACTAGAATACCTTAGTATGATAAGGTACGGACCTAAAAACCTAGGTGTGACCTAATTTGACCTAGTTTAGCAAGGTATTAACCTAGTTGACTTAGTTTGACCTAGAAATGACGGAGACCTAGTATCAAGCTAGTATAGCATGTTTATGATTGCAAAACACCATTTGACATTGATATTCCATATTTAGGTCTTCGAGGCACTATTTTGGATACTGTTGATACTTTACATCGGATTTTAGGCGAGTACATTCTCCGATAATTTTATGTTTATGATATCTTCTATGTTTCTTGTATTTAGTGTAGATATCCTTGATCTCTTGACACATTGGTTACACGGATTGGTATTTTTGGATCACATCATGAGATGTTATTTTTTATATGTCTCGGTGTACTCTATGCAAGCCTTGTTGTCATTTTTGTACATAGTATGGATACTGATTCCTGAGAAGATTAGCTACCTTCCCAGAGAATATCGTATCACAACGTGCCTTGGTTGGTTCTACTGTACCAGTCGGGGGACGGAGAGTATTAGTGTAGATATGTGATCATACCCTCCTTGTATCAAGTCTTGAACCTTGAATAGTGTGAATCGTACACCACACGTATGATTAACCAGGCCATAAATTCTTATATCAAGTTTCCAAGCCGATCACATGTTGAAACTAGTGCTCACTCACGTAGATAGTTATCTCCTGATTATTTGTACATGATGCTTCCTACTCTTATGATATTTACAGCTTTTTATGCATTGTTACATTCATGTACCTGCTACATTATCTTATAGATTCTCTCTATTTACTGTTACATAGTCTTTATCATTTATTCGAACTGTTATTGGAGTTGTACTTCGCTCCAATCCAAACTGGATATATTTTTTCCAAATGATTTAGATGATGGTTGCCCTACTTACTACTGCCCACATGATGTAGTAGACGTAAACCAGGAGACTCTGATCCAGAAGGAATTATCTCCAACTGAGGAGGCTTTAGTAGGGATTCAGTTAGACTTATTTAGTACTGGATTTGTCTCCAGCTTTTGATACTTGGCATGTTATTATTTTGGAGACTTATGTTATTGAGATAGTTGGCTCTTAGATCCTAGATTTGGACTTGTATTATGTTATGTTAGATTTTTCTTGGATATTTTATATCAAGTCTTCATCTTTATCGTGCCATTTATCTTCCTTATAGTTATTATGATTGAGTATGAATATTATCATTACTTGTCCTCCATTTGGAGTTAAGATATCTATGAGAAGTTATGATATTTATTCATGAGATGTGCTAGATAGTTTTAGTAGACCTAGACAGCGTTCTACCGTCGATGTTGTGGCATAGGTCGGGCATTGTCTCGTACTTGTGCCCTTACTTTGGGTGCGAGTCATGACAATTTCTTTTAGAGCTGGAGAAATGAGAGATGGAGGCGGATGAGAGGACCTAGAGCGACGGCTCCGGTGGTTTTCTTGGAGGTACATCGGGGTCGAGCTCCATGGATCGAGGGCTCAACCACTAGATCAACACCAACGAAAGATGGAGGTTGGGCTACCGGGATTGCTCGAGTGGGCTGCTACGGATACTGGAGGTTGGAGATCGGCGATGGTGAATGTGGGGACTAGAGATAGCCAAGAACCACCAGAAGGATGGCGGCTCCAAGCGGAGGAGCGGCCTATGAGGATGGCAGTAGAGGAGCGAAGCAATGGTGAGTCGAGGCTATGTTCTCGTGGGCTCATGACATCGTCGGGATATGGGATTTTCTGTATTGTGTCCTTGGGGTCGGACTTGAGGACACATGGAAGGGTTTTTTTCTTGGAAATTGTGTTGTCTCGGACTCATAAAAAGATTGTAGTAAAAAAATGGAATAAACTACGGAGACCCGGGGTCGGACCCGAGGCTGACACGATTTGGTTGGACACAAACTGGGAAAGGATACGCACACGGTTGTGTTAGTGAGACGAAATAGGACAAGAATTTAGGTTAGGTTTTGCTAATAGAAATGGATTTACTAATGGGCTTTGGAAAGTGATGGACTTAATGAAATGGGTTAGAAAATTGGAATGACCATTAATGAAAAAGTAGGATATTTATAGGATTAGGGAGGAATCTTCTAGAAGTTAATTAACACATGCTAATTAAGATTAGGAGGGAATATTATAGGAATATTCTTAGGCTTAATTAAGCATATGCATAACTAACGCATTCACTTAATCAACTCTAGAAGGTTCCACCTTAACCATGGTTAGCTATTTACTAAACTTCACTGCCTCTTTCCTAATTACAAGAACCCCACTCCAAACTTCCACTGCCTCTTTGCTAATTACAAGAACCCTACTTCTTCGCTAATTACAAAAATACCACTCCTTTTCTATAATTACTACTACTAATAATAATAATAATTCCTAGAAAAAAATAATTAAAAAACTAAGAATTCAGAAAAAATAATTATAATATACATTTTGAAAATAGGGTTTACATATCTATCCACCTTAGAAAAATTTTGTTCTCAAAATTTAAAATGACGTGACTTGGCATGATCAAGAATATAATTAAAATCACCTAGGTACAATCAAAATACTGAAACTTGAAAATAGTGTCATTTGGCATGACTAAGAATAATCAAAATCTAAGCACGATCAAAATATAATTAAAATATAGGCATAATTAAAATTATCTAGGTGCGATAAAAAAATAAATAATTATTACAGGAATAGAGAGAAAATGATTTGAGAATAGAAAAGGCAAGAAAGAAAGAAACTACAAGGGTTTATCAAAAAGACGTATAATAATGGAATCTATCGGTAAGAAATGTGAGATTAGTATAAAAGGTACCAAATCAAATTAAAATGAGAGTGCAAAGATTTATGGTTCAAGAAAAATCAATAATCATATGATAATAGGTTATAGTCTTTAAAGTATCCGAAAACCATATACATATCTAAAATCTCTTTACCTAGAATCCATGTCCCGCCATAGTACATCTAGCTTAGTGAACCAAATAATGATAGGTTACCGAATATTCTATCAACTTTATCCATTTGAAACAATATGACAGAATAACTCAAGAGATCAAAACATGATACATATAGGACAGTCTCAATAACGTTCGAAAACCTACGAATACCTGAAATTACATCAACTTCGAACCCATGCCTTACTAGTGCACATCTGGCTGCAGTGAACCCATAGATTCCATAATTTAGATAAATAGCTGCAGTACGCATCTTCTTGCCATAGTAGGTCACCAAATATTCTCTGAACATCATCCATAGAAATTTCAGACGAGCTTGAAAATTCAAGCAAATTCGAATTTACTAAAGAAAATTTAATCCCAATAGAAAAAGATTAGGGTAAGTATCAGTATTTGAAATGTAAGTATATGTTCTTGAGAATTGAGTAAGGAAGAAAAGAACTATAAAGAACTAAAATTAAGAGGAGTATTTGTTCTCCAACCTTTCCTTATTTCAGCAATATTCAAGGATTAAGGACAGAAAATTTATGGACCTTGAGTGGATTAAAAACTGATTCTTAACTGATATATGAATGACTAAGTTGTGTGTAATATGGAATGGTGATATTGAGGATTTAGGTGGGATGGAGAACTTAATAGATGAAAATAATATTCTAGCCTCTTTGTAGTAACATATATATATATATCGACCAATAATGGAATCATTTTGAAAAATATTTCCTTCTGATTAATGGAAAATAAGAAAGTAATAACTAGTCTACAGGCTTTACGATAGAATACTCTAGCTTGGGATTGATTCAGAGAAATTAAATTGGAATTTGATAAGGTTTTGACTAAAACCAATAAAGAAAAATATGAATCCTTGGACTAGTAGTCATTGGTGATATGTTTGCTAAAGGAGGAGTTTAAAAACTCAATTATTAAACTCTAAATAGCAATCAGGCTTAATCCCTAAAAAGTTTAGACTCCAATAGAGATAGGAAGAAAACTATCCTTCAAAAACCATGTGTAGAAGCATAGAAAATCACCAAGTCTTAAAGTCACGTGACAAATTACCTACATGGCTAAAAGAGGGTGATCCACTATACAGCACTTTCTCGATGCGGCTAAAATGGCAGTCACTATCAACGCGGTTCTACTTTTGGCAGCATTTAATGCTTCAAGTATCTCGTACTCCGAGCATACTATAGGTAATAGTGCCTGGAACACTCAAATCACTATCTTTGCCAGTAAATATGCGGTCCAGCGCCATATGTACAGCCCCCCTGCGGCCCTATGCAATCAGACTTACCCTTCCGACAGTCTTCAGACATTCTACGTAGCGGTCTTCAGATGCTTTCATCATGCAGCAGTGCCCCGAAGAGCCTTCCGAAGCCTCCTACACAACTGAGTTCTCCTGCTATAGTAGACAGATCCCTCCAAGTCCTAACGTATGGCACGTGGACATAGTTATCACAAACAGTTGTAGCCATAAGGGTTCTATGATTCCGATGGCAGTTTTGCTCCGTAACAACACAATCAAGGCGACGTATCCGGTGACAGCTGTAGCAAACCATTTTAGCCATCCGGTTTTGTTAGTTCAATGACAGTTTTGCTCTATCACAACCCACTAAAGGTCACGTATATGGTGAGCAGCGATAGCAGACAGCTGCAGCCACCTGGGCTCTAAGATTCCGGTGGCAGTTTTGCTCCATCTCCACCCAATCAAGGCCATGTGTCAAGATGACCGAACCATAGGGTTAACAGCTATAGTAGACAGCTGTAGCAACCCGGGCTCCGTGATTCCAGCGGCAGTTTTTCTCCAATCACTGCCTAAACATTGGTCCCAGAAGGCTAGAAATAGAGGGATGTGTACCCCTCTCAGGGGGGAGGAGTCATAAAAGCACAAAAATTATAGATGAAAGAAAGCCATATCGTAATATTTAGCGCCATCAAGCTAGAGATTCTCGATCCCACTTCGTCAGTTTGATCTTCAAGGAGTAAATAAGTAAATTGTTCCATCACCACATTACCCAGATATAAATTTTTTACTTAAGGCCCTCAATGCTTAGGTTCCTTCTGTAGTTTCTTTCGTTGTAATTTGCAAAGTATAAAAGTTAAACAAAGCTTTTAGCTCCCCTTTGCGATGCCAACCACCATGGAATTATAGTCACGACCTTGCTTCACTTTAGTAATTCATGGAATACTAAGAGATACAACAAATTTTAACAAATGATAAAAATAGTATATATATATATATATATATATATATATATATATATACCCACAATGGTTCTATACCAAATAACCACAAGCTAAGATATATAACTCTCTCAAGACCAGCTTATCCAAGATATTCTTCTACCTTTTTCTACCCTTTAACTAACTAATATTGATCCCAAAGATGCCCTTACTAGAAATAATATAGGTAACAATCTATGTTTCTCCTACTTATAACTATCCACTATTATATATATAGCCATCTACAAAATACATATTCAGCTTTCTAAAATAATAGCTATATATATATATATATTTTTAAATTATATATATATATATATATATATATATATATTTTTTTTTTTTTAAATTATATATATATATTTTTAAATTATATATATATATATATATATATATATATATATATATATATATATATATATATATATATATATATATATATATATAATATATGCTAAAAAAAATATATAAAATATATGCTAAAATATATATATATATATATATATATATATATATATATATATATATATATATATTTTATATATATATATATATATATATATATATATATATATATATATATATATATATATATATATATATATATATATATATATATATATATGCTACACTCAACAGTTGAACCATGTAGGGGGGTGTGTGTGTGTGCACACACCCCCCCTACATTGTATATATATATATATATATATATATATATATATGGAGGGGGGGTGTGTGTGTGTGTAACTATCTATAAAATATATGATAAACTCTAGAGTTGAACCATGTAAGCGATTGGGCCAATAGGTGTTGCAAATGTTCTAACGAGTTCTTAGGAAAAATCAAGTTGAAATTCTATAGGAAACCTTATTCCTCGTGGTTGTTGGAATGATTTCTAAAAATTGGATCATCCGCTAAGATTTCTAATAAGGCCAAAATTCAACAAATCAAGATAATTCTGGCAAGGTTTTCAATGGCGATAAGTGGCCAAATATGGTATATTTATGACATGAATATAGCATCAATAGTATTCGGAAACCATACATATCCGGAGTCACTTTGCGTAGAATTTATGTCCCGCGAGTGTAGTGTCCATCCGTTTATAGTGAACCTTCCATGAGTTAAATAATGATAGGTTACCAAATATTCTATCAACCTTATCCAATATTGATAGAATAACTCAAGGATCAAAATATTATGCATTTAAAATAGTATTTACAATATCTGAGAACATATAAATACTTGAAATTACTTCAATTTAGAGTTTATGTCTTGCCAGTGCGCATCTGGCTGTAATAAACCTGCAGTTTCTATGATTCAGATAAATGGCTATAGTGCGCATCTGCCATGCCATAGTAGGTTGTCGAATATTCTCTCAACTATATCCACAGAAAGTTCAAAGGAGATCCAAAAATTTAAACAAGTTCCAAGTTAATCATGATAAGAGAAGATATAGACATCTGTTCTTCAAGTGTAAGTATCGATTCTTGAGAATCAAACGATTGATTACTGGTAGGAGAAAAGGACTAAAGTCAAGAGGAGTATCTGTTCTCTGCCCTTTTCCCTTGTCAAAGATTTGGGGACATAAACTTATGGAATTAATCAAACCTGACTCTGACTAATTGAGTTGGATAAATGACAAAATAGAAGCAACACAGTTTCAAGTTGAGTAGAAGAAGCCAATGAGAAATTTTCGGCTCTAGGAAAGTACTTAGGGAATATTGACCTATACCAAAATTATTTTGGGAAAATAATTTCTTATGGCCAATGAGAGTTTGGGGAATTTGATATATTAGTTGGGCTAAATAGTTAGTCTATAGAATATTTGAATCAGGTCAAAGAAAGTCAAGTTGAAATGGTTTAAGAAAACCAACAAAGAAATTTGGAGGGTTTTGAAATATTAGTCATTGATGGTAGGTTTGCTAAAAGAGGATTCAGAACTTCTAAAATAGTAATTGGCCTAGTCCCTAGATAATTTAGAAACTAATAGAGATAGGAAAAAGATAATCCTTCGAAAATTATGGAATTGTAATCACGGCTTGAATCTCCTTAGCCATCCATATGACTCAAAGAGAGATGATAATTTTAAGAAATAATACAAATAATCACACAATCGGCCTAAGCTGTTATTTAGCATTCCTTATTCTACCAGGTTTCCCAATAGTACTCTAAAGCCTACGTACCATTAGGATGAGACCTGCATGGGCCACCACTAAAAACATGTCACGACCCGTGCCCGCATGTTCGGGTATGGGTGCGTGGATACGTCCAACCTACGCTGCAGAATCGGCGGTATTGAGCTGTCTAGACCTTAATAGTCGTCAACTTATCATAGTTATCAATCTCAGCTCATCACAGCTACTAATAACGTGCCCAGTATCAATCACCACATCATCACACATTTCACTATTTCTTTAGTACATCTTTACAAACATGTCCGAAGATAAATCTGGTGAAATAATAAAGACGACATCCTCAAGTACAGCACCGAGTACAACATCAAAATGGAAAGTAAATCTATACATCAACAGTTCTAAGTCATCATTAGATCTCCGTGTAACCTCCATGCCACTATCACTACCATCTCATCCTATAAGCCGTAAAAGCTAAGGTAGAAGTCATCGTCACCTGCAACGTATCCTGTCAGAAAATAAGCAAAGTACAAGCCTACGAATGAACATGTACAATATAAAACTGCAATACAACAATAATGATATAGACTAACCTGTAACTGGATAATGATACAATAACTGAAACAATGAACAATCAATCAATGCAGTAGTAATTTGAAATATTATTCTAATATGTGACCGGCTGGGAAGCACAATAGTACCATAGGTACAGTTCAGCCTAGCCACACAAGCACGATGTGTGACTAGACTATCCACAATATCATAATACATAGAATTGATTACATATAGACTAAATATTTCTCCAACCCCGACTCATAATCAATTAATGAACAATAAGCACAATCAATGCACAATCGAACTCGTGTCAATCAAGTGTCCAATGAAAAAAAATACAATTTTGAAATATAAAGTAAATGTCAAGTCGTAGTGTACTTACCTGGATATACGTAGTGAGTCAAAGTCAATCCTCGCTAGCTGTGTTAAAAGACACGAATATTCCTTAGAAAAATATTCTAAAAATTCCTATTTAGACTATTTATTTACTAAGTTTATTTCTAAAATCTTGTTAATACTTCTATTAAACCTAATTACTAATTCTAATCACCTTATTAACTAAAACTATTTTTAATACTTATTTACCTCCTTGGGCTCGGCCCATGATCCATTACTAATTAATACTAATATGGACCCTAGCCTGCTAGGCTCAGCCCATAATATTCAGTCCAAACTTAATATTAAAATTTAGCCTGCTAAAATAAATGAACTCTGGCCCGGTTAGCCCAAGGTTCATATGCCAACACTTAAAGCCTAAAACTAAACACCAGCTAGGCCTACAGGCCCATCCAAGCAGCTTAGTCTAACCAAATTCTCCATTCATGTTTGGTGAACTATTGTTACACAGAATTTTGGTTATTGACTAAAACAGTGTCAAACTAGACACTCGGTCCAACCCTGTGCCCAAGAGTCCCTAAATGACACTCATACCCAGTTTAAACAATCTTTCCTACCTCGTCACGGATACCAGTATTTGTATCGATCGAGATACGACGAAACTCAACTGGTTAACAATTTCAAGAAGAAATGATCAAGAGAATTACCTATATGAAGTCAGAATGGACTTGCAAATAGAGTCAAGACTCAATTGTGTCAGATACGAGTGTCCTAGCATCCAATCTACTATTAAAGCAATCCGTGGAAACCAGGCGTGCAACCTAGGAAACGAAGATTAGGATGATTTCACGACTCTTAAATACCAAAATTACCAAAGAATGTTTTAGAGAATACGAAGGAAAGGAATCATACTCACTGGTTTGGAATTTGAGTTCGAATCCAAAAAAATTTCCTCCGATCTAAATCGTGATTGGCTCAATCGATTGGGCTTAGGACTCGTTGTCGAACTAAACGATCAAAACAAACTTCAACCAGCTTCAAATTGGATGATGATCCACTCCGTTGGTACTCTGTTAGTGCAGAATGTCATTGATGAAAGTTCATCGACTGGTGAACGTTTAAATCAACCGATCATCACTGTCGATCGAGATTGAGTCAATAAATTCAAAGAATGGGAATGATCATAACGAGAGGAAGAACAAGGATGATGGACTCACCAGTATTTCATTGTCGGAGTAGGCGATGAAGTCTTCTCTACCATTACCGACGTCCTAAAATCGAAGGTTTATCGAAGAAACGACGATCTACGTCGCAGATCTTGGTAGGAATGAGTGAGCTCTGGTGAAGTCCAAGCAACACCGGCAGAAGACGATCGCTGGCGACTCTACTCATGAGGCTTTGTTCCTCGTGAGCTCCATGAAGAAAAAAACTGTCGCCATGGCCAAAGCTCCGGTCGAGAGAGAGAGAGGGAGAGAGAGAGAGAGAGAGAGAGACTCTTGGTTTATTGAACCAAGCAGTTATGAGAAAATTCATTCTCAAGACTGGGTTTGGGCCTACAGTTCGTGGGCGGAGATAAGAGCAATAGACTAGAAAAATAAATGTTTTATAGATAGAAAGAAACTTGGGCCCCTAGTTTGGGGGTTACAAGTTAGTTAGGATATTGTTAGGAATGCGTCTAGTAATCGCATGCTTAATTAGAAAAAAATATCTAACCTAGTTTTATTAATTACTAAATTGCCCTTCCCTAATCCTTTTTGCTCTAATTTAGTTATTAATCAAAATATATAATAAAATCTTTTAGAAAAATATTAAGTTTTGAAATTGAAAAGAGATTCAAAAATTAGGATTTTCAGAAATGGGGGTTGCAGGACGCTCGCTAGAATTGGCGGTCGGTGAGGTACACGACAACTAGAGGAAGGATGTATGGTAGATGTCGTCGAAGGATGACGACCGCGCTGGTGGATATGAAGGTTGACGAACGCTCGCGTGACGGAAGAGTGCAGGTCCAACATGGTAGAAGGATTTTTCGAAGACGAATGAATCCCTTGGTTCTGAGTTCTTCAATCATCTTGTACAATATCTCTAATTCTGACGGCGCCATCCTGTAGACTCTCTCTGACACTGGGGCTGTTTCGGGAATCAAGTTAATAGTAAACTCGATCTCCCGCTCTGGCGGCATCCCTGGAAGCTCTTCTGGAAAAACATCTGGAAACTCTTCGACTATCCGAGGCAACTGTACTGCTGCTACTGCCATCCGCGACACTGGAGGAGAAGGGTCAACTTCGCCTCGGGAAAAGAAAAACTCTGGCTCACCTGGAATGCTAAAAATAACCCTGCCAATGTGGCAGTCTATCCTAGCATACTGGTCCCTCAACTAATCCATCCCTAATACCACATCATAATCGGCCATCGGGAACTCTATCAATTTAGCTAGGAATTCTCTACCGCTAACTACGATCCGACACGAGGAAATCACTCTATCTACTCCCACAAGTCCATTACCAGTAAGTATATTCAGCCTCACTGATAATGACTCGGGCTCTAATCCTATTCGTGTCGCAAATCGTGCAGACATAAATGAATGCGAGGAACCAGAATCAAATAATACTGAAGCTGGAAAGGTGTTGACGAGAATAGTACCTGCCACTACCTCACCTGGTGCTATTCCTTCTTCTCCCATGGTCAAAGCCAGCACTTGACCATGTCCTTTGGGTGTGGGTCCCCTCTGTTGAAAATTCCTCTGCCTGCTCTGGATCAGGGCTTGGGCTTGGGCATACTGCAGCGGTCTCTGCTGCTGGAATGCCTGGGCCTGCGTCGGTAATGGCCTCGGGAACGGGTACTACAGCTGCTGCTGCTGCTGGACTGGTGCTGGTCCTCTAACTGAAGGACTAGAGAAGGCCGATGAACTCCTCCTGTTCGGGCAATTCCCAACCCTGTGGTCCGAGGCACCACAAACCAAGCACAAACCCTGTGCTCTGCGACACTCTGATACCATATGCCCTGGCTTCCCGCAGTGTGAATATTCCACTGCAGAAGACTGCTTCTGCTTCTGCTGCTGAGGGTGGGTCGGGGTTGAATGCTAAACCGACGTCACTGAGGCCGCCCGCCTCGGAGCTCCAATGGTCAAAGCCCTGGCCGCCGGTGCTGGTGCTGAAGACTGATTCATCTCGCTGTGGGATCGCTTCCGACCTCCGGTCCTATCCACGATCCTCTGGGAGGTATACTCATGCCTCCGGGCTATCCTCAGTACTGCATCAAAAGTCTGATACTCAAACTGCTCCACTGCCAATAGAATCTCCAGATGAAGTCCCTGCTGGAACTGCTGGGCTCTATCGAACTCGGTCGCCACCAAGGTGGGAGCAAACCGACTAAGTCTCGAAAACTCGGCCGCATATCCGTCGACCATCCTTCCCATCTGCTTCAGATTGGTGAACCTCGTCTGTAGATTGTATCGAGCTACAGCATCGAAATACTTGGTCTGGAATCTCTCTCTGAATACTGCCCAGGCAATAGGGGCCACTAATCCAACGGTCTGCGCCGCCCACCAACTGCGGGCAAGATCCAATAACTACAGGCGTACCACGGCCACCTTCTCGACTTCTGGAGTCATGGCTGCTTCTAGAATCACCTCGGTGTCCTGAAGCCAAGCATCAGCAGCGATAGTATCTTCACTACCGTCGAAGTAGGGAGGGTTCAAGCGCTTGAAGCTGTTGGCCGCGCTATTACCCTGATGACCTCCTCTGGTCAAAGCGTCTGCCACTGCCTGGTGCAAGGCATCTCCTCGACGATCCTGGGAGGCTAATAGTGACCTGATGAGAACCACCAAAGTGCCATCATCAGGCTCTGCTGGCTGGACGGGCTGAACTGGTGGCTCTCCTTCAGTAGGTATGACTCTAGAGGCTACTCTTGAATGCTGGGCTTGATCTCCAGGTTGTTGCTGGTCTGCGGAAGGTGATCCGCCTTGCTGATCGGCAGGTCCAGGAACAATGCCGCTGAAGAAGACGACATAGGGAACAATAAGGAAGGACCCGGACAGATCAATGATATAAGCATGTGATCAGGTCAAGATTACAGGGATTCAGAAGATACGAGCAGAGATCAAGGGCGAATACTGATTGAGACATCTATTCGGTAAACCCTCACATATCTTGATTTACAATGTCACGCCCCAGAACCAGAATACTGGAGAGCGGAGGCAGACATAGCCAGCTACGTATAATAAAATGGAACCCATGTCACTATACGGTCACGGCTGTCTAGATATATGAAGGTTTAACTACAATCCATCAGTCTCTTATGGTCAAGAACAAGCCTATTGTCTCAATCACAAGCAAGTAGTAACAGTCACAAGATATTAAAGCATTAATATACAATAGTAAGGCATCCCATATATTACATATTGGATAATCATGAAGCTAGTCGTACAAAATGTCAGGACTAGCAAGAGTTTTAGTCAATACATGATCAACCCTAGGATTTGTCAATCATGTTACAGCCCGTAAGCAGACAGTAAATAAAGGTACAATACGAGCTAACACGTGCTCGCCGGCTAAACGCCTCAAAAGAATAATTTTACAATAAAGTGGGAGAACAAAAGAAACCCATTCATTGCCAGGGTTACGCCTGGTGTTCACCATCTGGCTGGAAGGTAGGTAGATCCTCTGGTGCTGCTCCGATATCTGTCCATACAAAACCAGCTGGGTTAGACCCCAGAAAGAGCAAGTGCCACAAAGGAGACTTCACTTAGGAACTAAAACCAGCATATCACAATAGAATATTAAAGATAATAAATAAAGAACTGATAATAATAGAGATAACAACAGTAAACTGAGTACGAGGAAACCATTCAAGTAGCCAGGTCACAACCCTTAAACCAAACAAGGACCGAGGTTGTAACCCTTTACCTGAATAGAAACCTGTCTCAAATACTATTGGTATAGTGAAGACAATAAACGAAGAGAGGAAACAGAACTGCTCCGGGAGCCAGGTTACAACCCTTAAATCAAACAAGGACTGGGGTTGTATCCCTTCGCCTGAACAGAACTGGACCCCTGATCTTTATTGCTAAGGCCAGCATAATTAATCATGGTATTAAGGTAAGGTAAAACATGACGAACATGGCATGGGGTTGCAATAAGACAATAACGAAGAGAGGACACAGAACTGCTCCGGAAGCCAGGTTACAACCCTTAAACCAAACAAGGACCGGGGTTGTAACCCTTCGCCTGAACAGAACTGGACCCCCGATCATTATTGTTAAGGCAAGCATCAATAATCATGTCATGTCACAATCTTGCACAGGATCAGGATATGTCCAAGCGGGAATAAACTCCATCCAATCAATCACGGCCAATAAAGAGTACGGCTTGATACTTTTAACTAACTAGGGTTATCACAAGCCTAGTTACTAGCAAGATGCAATGAGATTATCCCAACAGCCACAAGCCCTGCAGACCATCCGGTTATCCAGGTCGAATGTCCGTTTATGAAGAATGCAACACGTGATTGTGTGCTGAAAATGTGCCCTACTCGTCGGTAGGCTACAAGTCCACTTAATGCGCCTAGATAACGGGATTGCCTATAGCTGGGAATCTCTTCATGTCTACTGAATTATTCTAGTTTATTAGCCTTAGTCAATTGCAGTAGGTATCCCTGACCGTGGTACTCAGGGATCCCCATCCTAGACATGATGCAAGACAGTACCAGTTTATTTGTACAAACACAATCGCCTACGGTGTCCAGATCCTTCATACTTGTCATATCAGGCTAGCTGTCGTAACAGCATGCCGAGATATATCATGTCAGTTTACTTGTCAAGAGTACGCCACAGCGGGCCACTATCGTGTTCTATTCTTACCTTATCATGAATGAGAGAAACTTGCATAAAACAACTAGTGACATATTCTTGAAGCCAAGGAAAAGATCTATAACTTTCATGTTTTGAGTTTTTCGAGATTCTAGCTACAAAACAACTTAAACAGGCAAAAACAGCGAAATAGAGCAATTTCGGTGCATGGGATTCCTGCACAATCGGCGCATGGGATTCCTGCACAATCGGCGCATGAGATTCCTGCACAGATCGGCGCATGGGATTCATGCACAAATCGGCGCATGGGATTCCTGCGCAATCGGCGCATGAGATTCCTACGCAATCGGCGTATAGGATTCCTGCACAAATCGGCGCATGGGATTCCTGCACAAATCGGCGCATGGGATTCCTGCACAATCGGCATATGGGATTCCATCGCAATCGGCGCATGCGATTCCTGCACAAATTGGCGCATGGAATTCCTGCATAAATCGGCGCATGGGATTCCTGTGCAATCGACGCATGGGATTCCTGCACAATCGGCGCATAGGATTCCTGCGCAATCGGCGCATGAGATTCCTGTACAAATTGGCGCATGGGATTCCTGCACAAATTGGCGCATGGGATTCTTGCACAAATCGGCGCATGAGATTCCTACACAAATCGGCGTATGGGATTCCTGCGCAATTGACGCATAGGATTCTTGCGCAATCGACGCATGGGATTCCTGCACAAATTGGCGCATGGGATTCCTGCGCAATCGGCGGATGGGATTCCTGTGCAATCGGCGCATGGGATTCCTGCACAAATCGACGCATGGGATTCCTGCACAAATCGGCGCATGGGATTCCTGCGCAATCGGCGCATGGGATTCCTGCGCAATCGGCGTATGGGATTCCTGCACAAATCGGCACATGGCCTCCCGACGCATGGCCTCCCGGCGCATGGGGTTCGTTGTCCCCAAACAGCAAGTTCAGCCATGAAAGTTCCGAAAACTTGCCATGGCCATAACTTCCTCATCCGGAGTCGAAATCAAGCGAAACAAAAGCCAAAACTGAAGGAAATTGAATTCTCTACAACATAGAACCATTAGTTTTTGGAAATACCAAGTTTTTAGAGATCAAAACCAAGAAAAACTAAACAAGAAGGAACTTAAAACTTAGATCTACAAAAATATAACCATAAAAATGGAAAATGCCAAGTTCTAAAGTATCTTAGAATCAAGTAAGGAAGAGAATGGAACAATAAAACTTTGAGATCCATCATGAAACAAGTTTGTACTTGCCTAAGCTCTCTCTCTCTCTTCCTAGTAGGTGTAGAAGTAAATGTGGAGAAGAAAAAGAGTAATGAAGAGCGAGAATGAAGGAATCGGTTAATAAAGGATGATAGGGGTGGTAGGTAGGTAGGGGTTCTCCCCTTGGTTCATGATGAACCAAGGCAACCCAAGCCTAGCCGAACCAACCCAAAATAAACTGAGCCAAGCCAAGAGATATGCAATACAAGAGGAAATACGTATACGTATTCCAAGATACGTAATACGAACTACAGGCATTATAGGCCTGCAGATTCAGTCGGACTTGATGGAGAGGATCAAGAGGGCACAGTTTGAGGACGTTGCTCTGCGGTGTCTCCAAGAGCCGGTTCGAGCTGGGTTGGTGGAAGGCGAGTTTTCTCTTGCAGAGGATGGTGCCTTGAGGCACGGTTCCAGGTTATGTGTGCCGAGCGGAGAGCTCAGGGAACAGGTTTTGCAGGAGGCCCACAGATCTCAGTACTCTATAAACCCTGGTGCCAACAAGATGTAACGAGATCTGAGGGAGCATGTTTGATGGTACGGGATGAAGCGGAAGGTGGCTTGCTTCATAGCTAGGTGCTTGGTCTGTCAGCAGGTCAAGGCAGAGAGGCAGAGGCCCGGTAGATTATTGCAGCTACTGCCCATTCCCGAGTGAAAGTGGGAGCACATCACTATAGATTTCGTATCAGGATTGCCGCGTACACCAGGAGGAAAAGACGCGATTTGGGTCATCGTTGACAGGTTGACCAAATTGGCCCACTTTTTGCCATTCAAGGTGGGTACGTCTATAGAGAGGCTTGCAGAGATGTATATACGGCAGATAGTCAGGATTCACGGGGTTTCGGTCAGCATCGTCTCGGATCGGGATAGTCATTTTACTTCCCATTTCTAGAGGAGTCTACAGATTAGCTTGGGCACTCAGCTCAAGTTTAGTACTGCATACCATCCCCAGACAGATGGACAGTCAGAGAGGACTATTTAGACGCTCGAGCAAATGCTGCGGACGTGCATCTTGGACTTTGGAGGTTCCTGGAAGGATCATCTACATTTGGTGGAGTTTGCTTACAACAACAGTTTTCAGGCCAGTATTGAGATGTCACATTTTAAAGCTCTGTACGGGCGTAGGCGTCGTACACCCTTATCTTGCGATGATATTGGTAAGCGAGCTTTACTGGGACCAGAGATGGTTGTTGACGTAGCCGAGAAGGTGAAGCTCATCAGGGACAGACTTCGCGTGGCGCAGGACAGACATCGGCACTGGGCCGATAGCCACCGGAGGCCCTTCGAGTTTGAGGTACAGATTAGAGTAGGATTAGATTTAGGTTGTTTGTTGTGTTTTATTGATCATGTTTGTTTATCATAGTTAATTTGAGACCTTGCTTGTGTTTAGGTCGGAGACATTGTTTTTCTGCGGATATCTCCGACTCGTGGTACTATACGTTTTGGTGGAGGTGGAAAGCTTAGCCCGCGCTTCGTCGGCCCTTTCGTTATCAGCAGAAGAGTCGGCGACGTGGCTTACTGTCACGACCCGCACCCTAGAGTTAGGGCACGAGACATGGGTACGTCCAGCCTACGCCGCAGTATCGGCGGTAGAATGCTGTCCTAGGTCTCATGCATTTAATAGTATGAGGCTAAGCAGTTTATACTCCCCGAATGGGGGTGACATAGCAGAATGTAAACTCAATCATATCTAAGGTAGAGCATAATGGAAGATAGATAAAACATAAAATCCGAAAGAGATACAGTAGATAGAAGTCTAAGTGTCTAAGATACACAAACCCAGAAATACGTCTCAAAGCTCAAATACAGTAATCCATAAAGTAAATACAACTCTAGACAACTGAAATAGCTATCTAAACAACCTCTAATGTGTCTCCTCTAGGCAAGCAGGCAACCTCCAAGCTATCTGTAAAATTTATCGATAGGTCCAGTCAGGACAGGAGCGAGCACAATACATCTTAATAGATCATAATAGGTTAGAAAATATAATCATGCAGTAAAGTAAGATACATGATCTGAAAGAAATACAGTATGTAAACAGAGAAAGAGAACTGTAATAGAAATATCTACTATACATAGAGAGCTAATAGTGACTAGTAAGTCGGAGTAAAATATAAACATGTGAATGGCATAGAAGATTCATGACTACAGCTAAGAGAGTGATTCATGACTACAGCTACTTGGATAATATTCACATGCCTATTTCTACTCCTCCATCCCCAATCAATACACAAGGATCTGTTCAAGTTATGTTAAGATTCGTAAAACTTTACATGGCTCATAAAATGAGTGATACGTGAAGGTGATTCATGATGGCTCTGTGAACATGAGAGTACATGTGTCACAAGCGATTCGTGAAACATAGAGATATGAGATGATTCATGAAATGCACAAAACATGCAGTATCCGATGCTCCCGAGGGGGATAACATCTCATGAAAAGATCCATATAGTACCAATCCGTGTGACCAACGTGATAGTATCAAGTAAAGTAATTTAAAACAGGAAAATAATTCTAAACAGGATATGAAATGATCAGAGAATGTACTCGCCTGCTATCTGAATGTCCAAAGAAAATATACTGTCCGAGGAGAGGTGTCTGGCTCCTATTTAGAACAGCACAAGTCACAACAAGTCCAAAATGGTAAAATAAAGCTCTACTATGCATTCTACATGATTTTAGGTCATTCTAGGTCAAAGTCAACTCTTGGTCAATCGTACTAGTCAAATTAGGTTAACTAGGCAGTACTAGGTCTAAACCTAGACTAACAAGTCTTATTAGGCCTAACCAAGCCTAGACTAACACTCACACAAAATCACAAAGCTACACAAGTTATCAAACACACATTACATATATATTTATATATAATTTTATTACAAGCAAGGTGCATAAAGACAAGGAGTGAGTGAGACATGAATGTGGATATGGCAATGTGTACATAGCAGTACAATATGTTCAAGTGTGAGGGTATTATGTTAGAAGGATAACATTTAGCAAGGGTTCATTGTGTCACATAGAAGAAATAATATGTAAAGCATAGGTTTAGCATGTGTGTGTGTGTGGGTGTTAATCATAACAAAAAGGGTTTATTTATACATCAAAGGGTTTACTCATAACAGTAAGTAGATTTTATGTGTATTCATGCTTGGGGTTACTGTCAACATGTAGAAGGGGGTTTTAACATATGAACTTGGTGCTAAGTGCTAATATGGCATCATACATTCCTATCATGTTGGCATTCATATATAGCATACATTCATACTTGATTACGTTACTTACTTACATATGGATACTTGCATATATGTTTCAATACCTTGCATTACCCACATGCTTTCATTTCATCCATTCATTCATGCATCGCATTCATTTATTCATTCATTCATTCATGCACCTATACATACATATTTGAATACATTCTATACTTTCATACATTATATCATTTATGCATACTCTATATTATATTACATTCTCTTAACACACACACACACACACACATATATATATATATATATCACATGCATACATACATATTTGTACATACAAGGATACACAAAATGCATATGTCGTATAGTAATCTTCTACTTAAAATCAATACTGTACCAATTGGACATTCACTAAATTTTAGGATTAAAGTATGTTATAGATCTTTGTGTTAGCTTTCCGAAACTTTAAACGGATCGCATTTTCGTGTCCGGAAGCTCCCGGAATTGCAAAAACACCGAAACACGTTCGTCTTTCGTACAGCTGACACTCAAATAATTTTACAGAAAGTTTCAGAACTAATTTGGCTTATTAAAATATATATATTTGGAAAGCTAACTTCGATACGGTTCTTTTAAAAAAACGGAAGATAAATCGGAGTTTTAAGCTAAAAGTTATGACATTTCTAAGTTGTTATTGCTACTAAAAACATGGATAAATATTATGACGAATTTAGGTAGTTTGAGACAAAAGAAACACAAGTATATAACATAATATATCAAGAACTCACTCTCTACACTAATATATACATATATATATATATATATATATATATATATATATATATATATATATATATGAGACACTATAGAACACATCTTCAATACAAAAATATGAGATTAAATATGTAATAATTCATTCATATATAACAACAACACATAGTGTGTCCAAATTTGGGGTTTTTTCACATGTACACAACCACAACACAAAGGACACTCCTATGACCTCCAAATGGATACGAAATGGACACAAATGGAGATACAACAATGGGGGTCATTCCTATGGGTTCAAAATATTTTTATATGGATGTAGGGATGGATTAGAGAAGAGATTATACCTTCCGGGAGAGAGATTCAAAGGAAAATCCTTCCGACACGACACCGACACGTAGAGATTCTAAAAGGACACGAACGAGCTCCGAATCCTCCCAAACTTGGCTAGCACCCTCTAACCATGGAGTAGAGGAGAAATGAAGAAGATTTGGTGGAAGAAGGGGTTGATTTGGAGATAAAATCAATGGAGGTTCATCTCTAAATTAATTTGGGGAAGAACAAGAGAGAGAAAGTGGATGAAAACAAATGAATGAAGGAGTGACTCACTCCTTATCCCCCCCCATAGGTGGCTGCCCAAAAAGGGTGAGGTGTTCCCTATTTGAATGTCCAAAATGCCCTCCACTAATCTATTTGATTTAAATTAGGAATGGGTTAAAGGTTGAAGTCAATTTAGTCTAGTTTAAGTCTCTAATTAAACTAAACCTATACATAAATAATTAGTCTAACTACTAACTAAAATTAATATCATGTGGACTAAAATTAATATCATGTGGGCCATGCCTAACTAGTGTGTGGGTCCCACTAGAGTCAAACTACCCCCCCCTCCCGGGTCCCCGTTTCAAGTCGAATTGAGTTGAAATTCGAACCCGACTCAAATAACCCCAAAACAATATCATAAATAATAAATAAATTTTAACCCCAAAATAATATCAAAAATAATAAAATAAATTTCAAAAATATTCAAAAATGTAAAATAACAAAAATACCCCTGTTTCTGAAAACGGGGGTGACAAATCTATCCACCTTAAAAAAATTCGTCCTCGAAATTAAAACAAAGCAATCACAGGAAACACATACAGAAAACAATCTCATTCAAATACTTTTCAAAAAAATCAGTAATAAAAAAATCTCTTTGAGGCACATCAAACATTTGTAAATAAAAACTGATACATGTCCGCTACGGACACAAAACCATCACAAATCACACCTATCAAAGGTCAAAATCAACAATCCCAACGCAATAAATATCAAAATAATTCAAAGAGGTCAAATGCAAAATATTCTTAGGCTAGAAATGACATTAAAATATCCTAATCACATGGTTAGGCTCTAGGTCAAACAGTCTCTAGGGTTTCACTAGCAAAACATCAAAATCACAAGTCATAATTTTAAGTAGTTTTAAAATAATTTAAAAATTATCAAAAATCATATCATGATTTAAATGTCAAATCAATAAATGATTAAAATTTCAAAATTTCAAAATTACCCTCATTTTAGAAAATTGGGTGTTACAAGTCTACCCACCTTAGAAAAATTTTGTCCTCGAAATTAAAATGTTCATACTCCTTCTAGGTCAAATCCCCCACAATCAAAGTCTTAGAACTTAAACAATCATACGATTTAAAAGGATGACATACAGGATCATGGCATACGGTGGTAGTGAAAGTCTTATCTAGGTATATTAGTCATGCTAAACCAAAACGGTCATAGGGTATCAAAACACACAAGCAATCTAGGGTGCTAAACTAGAAAAGATACAGAAATAACAATCATCAAGACTGTAAGGCAGTCTACCATCCTATATGAAAACTGGTACTTATCAAAAAATAAAATAAAGATAACTACCAATTATATATAAAGGGGTACTATTCAAGGAAAAATCAAAATCAAAATTTTAAAAGCACAAATATCGAGCATTGAAATCCAATCACATTATATATATATAGAGAGAGAGTGTTAGAGAGGAAAAAGCTAGCATTATGTAACTGTTATGTGGTTTGTGTGTGTATGGGTGTATGTGGACATGTTCATATGGTTAGATAGTAGGCATGGGTGTATGTGAAATATACATGAAGAGTATAGGAGGATTTGGGTTTCAAAACTATAGCTATCCAGTTACACTACTCATGGCATATTGGTTAAACAATCTACAACACACAACCTATTTACTCATAACGTGCATGGCTAACCATATACATATACATATATCTATATGTATAGAGAGGTAGAGATTTAGTTATGTATCTATATACATTATAACATGTATGCCTAAGCTCTATATGTATCTATATAGATATATGAACATAACATAGAGAGGAAATGTTAGGTTTACATGGCAGTGTATACTAAGTTAGGGTGTGTGTCCTTGTACAGGGTATAGCTTAGTATTGAAAGGTTAAATCCGATTTTAGTTCAGCATTTACATACAAAATCTGAAAAATGAGCTAACATTTAAACCAGTACAATATTAACATAATGTAATTTCAGAATCTAGGGCTTGAACATCACAACCAACTTAATGCTCCTAAGACAACCTAACATGATGGAAATAAAACCCTAACATACTATCCACACATTTATCTATGCATACAGTTCAATATTACATATTAACTCTGAAATTGAACTAAATATTTGAAATCAATATAAAAATGTTAACATGTATTCAGTTTTAGGATTTTGAAGAAATTCGAACATAAAACCAACCCAATGTTTATCACAACCTAACATGTAAGAATACGAAACCTAAGTTTATATCCCTACATACCACAATGTATATAGCTCAAAACATTACATTTAAAACAACAATTTAAACTAATATTTAAAATCCAATATTAAGGGTTAATATGCACACAGTCTTAGATTTGACAAATTTAAACACAAAACTCAACTAAAAAAAAAATTGAATTGAAACCCTACGTATAACATACATATGCAGTGATGTAAACATAACTAATAACATGAAATCTTTATTTGAATTACGAATTTAAACTGGAAAAGCAGAAAACCAGAAATATTGGAATTTTGACAATTTAAACATCAACAACATATTAATATGTATTTAGATAGGTGGGAAATCAAGTGTAGCATGCATACGTGTCAGGCAAAGAGTGTGTCCACTATATATATATTCTCATGTCCCAATATAAAAATCAAATTCTATATCAAGACCAACATTTAGATTCCTACCAAGATTGCAAAGTAGGTGATTGGTGAAATCAAGACAGTTTTATTATTATTATTATCATTTAATACAAGAATAGTAGCAAGAAGAAAATAACAATAAAATCTGTTCTGTTTATTTGTTTAAAAGAAGGAACCATTTTGAAATCCAGAGCTAAAATATTAAATCCAAATAAGTCTAGCAAAATAATTGATTCATTGTATTAAGAAGAAACTCATAGCAAGAAGTTACACAAAGGTTTATAAAAACAGCTAAACCTACTCCTAAGTTAAACAATGAGAAGTGAAATAAAACAAAACAACAATAAAACTTTTTTTTAATGACTGAAACAAAAGTAGAGAAAACATGTTCAAAATATTTAAGGTACAATCTGATAATCATATGCGTCCATCCACAATCATGGTACTCTAAATCCTCGTCATACTAGTAAGCAAGGCTACGATAATCACATAGTCCTCGACTAAGGCACATAACTCTAGAATCATGGTATTTAACATTTTTGCGACGCTGCTAGCTTGGCTGCAAAAACCTTAAATTCCCACACCCGAAAAATATATCCAAAATCAGACTATATGTCATCACTATGCAGGCTAATGTGACTATAGAAGACTAGATTCCAAAACTTAGATGACCTAGCCCATATAATTTCATCTTGACAAAATTAATTTAAATCAACAATGAATACCCAAAAATCAAATTTATCAACGAACATCAAGATTCAAAAATGAACAAAAATCCTTCAAATCATATAACTACAAACTCGGATGCTATAGCTAACATCAAGATTCAAAATTCAACAATCTTCATCAAAATCAATAAATACAAACTCAAATTCAATAATAATCCATCAAAATCAAATTCATAACAGAAAGTAAAGATAAATCAAATCAAGGGAAAAAAAAGAGTTTTCAAATCGGAGTTAAACAAGATTCTCAAGGGTCGTCCCAGGAATCTCTCAAGGGATCCTAACTGTGATTGAGTATCTTCAAAAATATATCCTAATCCTACTGCAGGCTGTAGTGATACTCTAGTTCGAATACTACTACACAAACTCGACCTGCATGGGCCACCACTAAAAATGTGTCATGACCCGCACCCTAGAGTTAGGGCACGAGACGTGGGTACGTCCAGCCTACGCCGCAGTGTCGGCGGTAGAACGCTATCCTAGGTCTCATGCATTTAACAGTATAAGGCTAAGCAGTTTATACTCCCCGAATGGGGGTGACATAGCAGAATGTAAACTCAATCACATCTAAGGTAGAGCATAATGAAAGATAGATAAAACATGAAATCCAAAAGAGATACAGCAGATAGAAGTCTAAGTATCTAAGATACACAAACCCAGAAATACGTCTCAAAGCTCAAATACAGTAATCCATAAAGTAAATACAACTCCAGACAACTAAAATAGCTATCTAAACAACCTCTAATGTGTCTTCTCTAGGCTAGCAGGCAACCTCCAAGCTATCTGTAAAATTTATCGACAGGTCCAGTCAGGACAGGAGCGAGCACAATACATCTCAATAGATCATAGCAGGTTAGAAAATATAATCATGCAGTAAAGTAAGATACATGATCTAAAAGAAATACAGTATGTAAACAGAGAGAGAGAACTGTAATAGAAATATCTACTATACATAGAGAGCTAATAGTGACTAGTGAGTCAGAGTAAAATATAAACATGTGAATGGCATAGGAGATTCATGACTACAGCTAAGAGAGTGATTCATGACTACAGCTACTTGGATAATATTCACATGCCTATTTCTACTCCCCCATCCCCAATCAATACACAAGGATCTGTTCAAGTTATGTTAAGACTCGTGAAACTTCACATGGCTCATAAAATGAGTGATACGTGAAGGTGATTCATGATGGCTCTGTGAACATGAGAGTACATGTGTCACAAGCGATTCGTGAATCAGAGGAAGCATAGAGATACGTGATGATTCATGAAACGTACAAAATATGCAGTATCCGATGCTCTCGAGGGGGATAACATCTCATGAAAAGATCCATATAGTACCAATCTGTGTGACCAACGTGATAGTATCAAGTAAAGTAATTTAAAGCAGGAAAATAATTCTAAACAGGATATGAAATGATCAGAGAATGTACTCGCCTGCTATCTGAATGTCCAAAGAAAATGTACTGTCCGAGGAGAGGTGTCTGGCTCCTATTTAGAACAGCACAAGTCACAACAAGTCCAAAATGGTAAAATAAAGCTCTACTATGCATTCTACATGATTCTAGGTCATTCTAGGTCAAAGTCAACTCTTGGTCAACCGTACTAGTTAAATTAGGTTAACTAGGCAGTACTAGGTCTAAACCTAGACTAACAAGTCTCATTAGGCCTAACCAAGCCTAGACTAACACTCACACAAAATCACAAAGCTACACAAGTTATCAAACACACATTATATATATATTCATATATATTTTTATTACAAGCAAGGTGCATAAAGACAAGGAATGAGTGATACATGAATATGGATATGGCAATGTGTACATAGCAGTACAATATGTTCAAGTGTGAGGGTATTAGGTTAGAAGGATAACATTTAGCAAGGGTTCATTGTGTCACATAGAAGAAATAACATGTAAAGCATAGGTTAGCATGTGTGTGTGTGGGTGTTAATCATAACAAAAAGGGTTTATTTATACATCAAAGGGTTTACTCATAACAGTAAGTAGGTTTTATGTGTATTCATGCTTGGGGTTACTGTCAACATGTAGAAGGGGGTTTTAACATATGAACATGGTGCTAAGTGCTAATATGGCATCATACATTCCTATCATGTTGGCATTCATATATAGCATACATGCATACTTGATTATGTTACTTACTTACATATGGATACTTGCATACATGTTTTAATACCTTGCATTACCCACATGCTTTCATTTTATCCATTCATTCATGCATCGCATTCATTCATTCATTCATTCATTCATGCACCTATACATATATATTTGAATACATTCTATACTTTCATACATTATATCATTTATGCATACTCTATATTATATTACATTCTCTTAACACACACACAAACATATATATGTATATACACATGCATACATGTATATTTGTACATACAAGGATACACAAAATGCATATGTCGTATAGTAATCTTTTACTTAAAATCAATACTGTACCAATTGGGCATTCACTAAATTCTAGGATTAAATTATGTTATAGATCTTTGTGTTAGCTGTTCGAAACTTTAAACGGATCGCATTTTCGTGTCCGGAAGCTCCCGAAATCGCAACAACACCGAAATATGTTCGTCTTTCGTACAGCTGACACTTAAATAATTTTATAGAAAGTTTCAGAACTAATTTGGCTTATTAAAATATATATTTGGAAAGCTAACTTCGATACGGTTCTTCAAAAAAAATAGAAGATAAATCAGAGTTTTAAGCTAAAAGTTATGACATTTCTAAGTTTCTATTGCTAATTAAAACGTGGATAAATATTATGACGAATTTAGGTAGTTTGAGACAAAAGAAACACAAGTATATAACATAATATATCAAGAACTCACTCTCTACACTAATATATATATATGAGACACTATAGAACACATCTCCAATACAAAAATATGAGATTAAACATGTAATAATTCATTCATACATAACAACAACACATAGTGTGTCCAAATTTGGGGTTTTCCCACATGTATACAACCACAACACAAAGGACATTCCTACGACCTCCAAATGGACACGAAATGGACACAAATGGAGATACAACCATGGGGTCATTCCTATGGGTTCAAAATATTTTTATATGCATGTAGGGATGGATTAGAGGAGAGATTATACCTTCCGGGAGAGATTCAAAGAAAAATCCTTCCGACACGACACCGACATGTAGAGATTCTAAAAGGACACGAACGAGCTCTGAATCCTCCCAAACTTGGCTAGCACCCTCTAACCATGGAGTAGAGGAGAAATAAAGAAGATTTGGTGGAAGAAGGGGTTGATTTGGAGATGAAATCAATGGAGGTTCATCTCTAAATTAATTTGGGGAAGAACAAGAGAGAGAAAGTGGATGAAAACAAATGAATGAAGGAGTGACTCACTCCTTATCCCCCGCATAGGTGGCTGCCCAAAAAGGGTGAGGTGTCCCCTATTTGAATGTCCAAAATGCCCTCCACTAATCTATTTGATTTAAATTAGGAATGGGTTAAAGGTTGAGGTCAATTTAGTCTAGTTTAAGTCTCTAATTAAACTAAACCTATCCATAAATAATTATTCTAACTACTAACTAAAATTAATATCATGTGGGCCATGCCTAACTAGTGTGTAGGTCCCACTAGAGTCAAACTACCCCCCCGGGTCCCCGTTTCAAGTCGGATTGAGTTGAAATTCGAACCCGACTCAAATAACCCCAAAATAATATCATAAATAATAAAATAAATTTCAACCCCAAAATAATATCATAAATAATAAAATAAATTTCAAAATATTCAAAAATGTAAAATGACAAAAAATACCCCTGTTTCTGAAAACGGGGGTGACAAATCTATCCACCTTAAAAAAATTCGTCCTCGAAATTAAAATAAAGCAATCACAGGAAACACATGCAGAAAACAATCTCATTCAAATACTTTTCAAAAAAAATCAGCAATAAAAAAATCTCTTTGAGGCACATCAAACATTTATAAATAAAAACTGATACATCTCCGCTACGGACACAAAACCATCACAAAATTACACCTATCAAAGGTCAAAATCAACAATGACCAACGCAATAAATATCAAAATTATTCAAAGAGGTCAAATTCAAAATATTCTTAGGCCAGAAATGATATTAAAATATCCTAATCACATGGTTAGACTCTAGGTCAAACAGTCTCTAGGGTTTCACTAGTAAAACATCAAAATCACAAGTCATGATTTTAAATCGTTTTAAAATGATTTAAAAATTATCAAAAATCATATCATGATTTAAATGTCAAATCAATAAATGATTAAAATTACAAAATTTTAAAATTACCCTCATTTTAGAAAACTGGGTGTTACACTTACAGGCTAGACTTGCCACCTACACTAGTGGGGGTCCACAACATATTCCATGTATCCCAATTAAGACGGTACGTGGCTGACCCTAGCCATGTGCTTGATCATTCAGAGATTGAGGTAGGACCTACTCTCAGTTATCTAGAGCAGCCTTTGGAGATTCTGGATCGCCGAGAGAAGGTATTGAGAAACCAGGTGATACCCTTGGTTCACATCGCATGGAGGCATCATTCTCTAGGAGAGTCTACCTAGGAGCGGGTGGATGAGATGCGCGAGCGATACCCTTATCTTTTTGGACCGTGAGGTATGATCGTCTATCCTTCTCATTGTCAGTTTTGCCTTTCAATTTCGAGGACAAAATTTTTTTTAAGGAGGGTAGATTTGTCACTTTCACATTTCTAGTTGAGGGTATTTTGTCATTTTTGAATAATTTGAATTTAATATATTTTATTAGGAATTTAAAATAATTTATTTGGATGGTGTGATTTAAATACTAGTTTATTTATTGCCATGTCGTTTTGGTTAGCCTAACCTAGATTGGACCTAACATAGATTAGTTATAGCTAGCCTAGTTAGCCACATTGAGTTTAGTAGTATTGGTTAAATACGTTTAAGTCATGTTTAGCTAAGTGGGTGGGTTGCAACTTAACTAGGAAAGAGCCCTAGATTTTAGGCCACTCATTAGCCTTGATTCATTGCTAGCCCTTAGATGCAACCTAAAAATCCTAACCCTAGCTTAAGTGGCCGGCAAAGACCCCCCTTGCCTATATAATATCTTTTAGAAAGTTGTGCCTCTTTCCATTATTCTATCATTTTTCCTAAGAACTAGGTGAGCCTCCATTCTATTTTCTTCATAGTTTAATCAATAGAGCTTCATTTTTATTGAGATTTCTTCCATAGTGCTCTAATCACTGTTCTTCTACTGTTTATGGAGTCACAACTCAGATTTGAAGCAATTTAGAGATTTTGGGTGGCTTTGGAGAGCTCCTTTGAAGAGGCTTTTTGTGTTGAAGAACACACATAGGTAAATTCCTATTCATCCATTAAAATTAGGTTTTCTTTGCATAAATACCAAGTCCTAGGTGTCCTTGTACTGTAGGAATAGGGTTTGCTCGATTTTGTGTCATGTACGTGTCCGTATCGGACACGTATCAGTAACCAGCGTAGGTGTTCGACGAAATGCCACAAAGGGCATTTCGATCAAGATTTTGAATTGTAAATGAATAAAAATTTAGGTTCTAGTGTCGCCTAGAGGATCTAGGTGTCTGAGGTGTTTCTTGTGTTGTGTCGTGTCGCTTTGGACACGTGCACACGCGGGGTGCACCACGCGCGCGCGGGGGTGGCATTCTCCTGCTACCAATGGGTTCGTGTGACCTATTCTGGACACGTGGGCGCATGTCTTTCGACACAGAGCTCGGGGCAGTGTCTGACACGACACTCCCCAAGTCTTGTGTCATTTGGTTTTATGTCGAGTGCAGGATTCAACCCGCACTGGACACGCGCATTAGTCGGCTGAACCCAGTTCTATGTGCATCAGGTTGTGGTGTTTTTTGGACACGTTCGTGTCACATTTTGGACACCATAGTATATGTATAGCTCGAGCCCATATTGAATGTTAATTACCAACCTAAATCCCGTTAATTAATTGCTATTTTAATGATGGAATGGGAAAATCCCCATTCGACTGATACTCTAATGTATCAGTGTATAACACACTGTTCTTCATTCCCTTTTTTATTTTAATAATTTATATCATGTGTTTTAGTTATGTTTAATTTGTTGTACAACAAATAACATGTTTAAGATATAGGAAATCATTTTTGGGAAGAATTGTTGAATAGGTTTTTGAATGTGTAAATTGTTGATGACTGATTGATTGGGATTTGAACCTGTGAGATGTTGGAAATTCCTGAGACACTAACTGAACCATGCATTTCACTTAAATTTTGAGACACTTGAACACTGTTTCAATCGAAAACCTGTGATCTGATTTCCTTTCCTAAACCTGAGAACATATCCCGTAGCACACACTTTAGTCCCATACACACACTCTAGCGTGCATATATCTGTCACCTGTACACTACACTCACTGGATTACACACAGGTTCACATAATTCCTGAACACTACACTGTCATGTAGGCACTGTCACTCTATGTCATTTATCTCCTGTATACTCACACACACATTGATACATCTCACATACACACACATGTTCCTGTCAACACACATATATTTCCTACACACATTCACACATGAACACATACAGTACATATATTCCTGTGCACAGATACTTCTTGTCACACACAGGACACTTATGAAGACACACATACACAAGGCAATCTGAGAACACTAGGCTGCCCTTTGTGCCTGTCACCCACATTCTTATGGAATTAACACACACACACACATCTCTCACACACAAACTAAACCTTGTTATATGCATACACACACATGCTCACATGTGCACTAACACCATGCCTATAGCTACATATGGAAATGCCTAATGTGATGTGTGAATGGTAGAGTAGGATGTAATGGGTATTTCAATATGTGTAGTAGCTAATGTGCTAGGCATAATATATATATATATATATATATATATATATATATATATATATATATATATATAAATATTCATATGTGTGAATAGTGATATATGTATATATGTGGTATTGCCCTATGGTGTGTCTGTTAGACTAGTGAGAGCTTAGTTAGGCTTGTTTAGTCTTGATTGGGCCTAGAATAGACTAGTTTAGACTTGTTAGACCTAGTTTGACCATAGTTGACCTAGTTTGACTTCTAGGGTTGACCAGAGTTGACCAAAAGTTGACTTTGGTGTAGATTGACCTAAAATCATGTAGAATGCATAGTAGAACTTCATGTTATCATTTTAGACTTGTTGTGACTTGTGCTGTTCTGATTAGGAGCCAGACACCTCTCCTCGGATAGTATATTTACTTTGGACATTAAGACATCAGGCGAGTACATTCTCTGATCATTTCATATCTTGTTTAGGACTATATGTTCTGCTTTAGATTATTCTACTTGATGCTGACACGTTGGTAACACGAATTAGTATTATATGGATCCCTTCATGAGATGTTATCCCTCTCGGGAGCATCAGATACTCTTGTCTCGTATGTTTCACGTACATCATGTATCTCTTGCTTCTATTATCATAAATCTTCGGGAATCAGCTAGTGACTCATGTACTCTCATGATCACCGAGCCTTCACGAATTAATTCATGAATCACCCTATACGGGTCAAGTAGTTTAGTCATGAATCTTAACGTAACTTGAATGGATCCTTGTGTATTGATTGGGGTACGGAGGAGTATGAATGGTCATGTGAATAATATCCAAACTAGTATAGTCATGAATCACTCTTAGTGTAGTCATGAATCAGTCCTAAGCCATTCACATGTTTATCTTGTACTCTGAATCACTAGCACTGTCTCTCTTTATATATCATAGATATTTACTTACTGCCTCTCTCTTACATTATGTTGTTCTTCAGTTTCCTGTATTTATTCTCTAACATTATTATATTTTCTTTCCTGCTATGACTTGTTGAGATGTATTGTGCTCGCTCCTGTCCTGACTGGACCTGTTAAAATATTACAGAAGATGAGGACGAGGCGTGCTGTCCCACTTACTATGGGACTACCCTAGATGACAGTACAGGCTTGGACCAGCAGCATGAGCCTTTAGCTGTGGACGACACTCCTCTAGACTAGGATGTCTTCTTTTATATTCATTCTGGATAACTGTATATATTGATACTTGGGATATGTACTTATCTTAGACACTTAGACTCTCTGTTTGTACTTGTGGATTCCCTTTCATTTAAGCAGTATCTATCTTTCTATCTTATCTTCTGTCTTAGTTGTGATTGAGTTTACATTCTGCTATGTCACCCTATTCGGGGAGTATAACTGTTTAGCATTATATTGTTAGATGTTGAGACCTAGGACAGCGTTCTACCGCCGACACTGTGGCGTAGGCTGAACTTACCCACGTCTCGTGCCCTTACTCTAGGGTGCGGATCGTGACAACTTAGCCTGGTTTTTCTAGTTCGAACTCACTTATGGCTCGGTCTTCCCTACCATGGCTAATACACTAATCAAATATGCCACTACACTATCTGTGCCATAATTCTTAGTCATCTTTCACTCGAAATCTTAACCATGACTAAGGCCTTCTGTAGTAATAATAAATTATTTATTATTTATAAAATTCCAAAATTACCATTTAATTTAAATATAAAATAAAAATATATTTCAAAATTTTGGGAAGAGGGGTTACATACATATACTAAGTATACATATATATGTACTCTAATATTATATATATATATATTTTTTTTTTTGTACTCTAATATATATATATAT
>JANAVB010026000.1:6805295-6815295 GCA_029216955.1 Iris pallida
AGTTTGGAGGGACAAATTGTATTATTCTATATAATATACCAATATATATATAAATGGCATACAATCCTTCCATACTGGACCCAGCCCACCAAATTATATATAAAAAAATTATTATGCTGGGCTTTTAGCCCGCCCAATGCTTGTTTGGCTCAGGCCCAGCCTATTGCCACATTGTTTTTCTTTTATTATAACACAGAAAAGAGAGGGTGAGACAGAGAATGAGGAAGAGGAGAAGAGAGAGAGAGAGAGAGAGAGAGAGAGAGAGAGAGTGTGTGTGTGTGTGTGTGTGTGTGTGTGTGTAAGACTCCTTCCAAATTTGTTGTATTTATTTAATTGATAAACCATTTTTTTGTCCATTTTTCTATAGGCTATCACTATGTGTGACTGCTCTCTCCAACTAATTGTTTCAAATAAAATTTTCTTTTTCTTTTCTTGGTAGTAGTAATAATTATATTTGATTGATGTAGATTTCCATTTTAAACCTATATATTATATAATTACATTTGGCCCATAAGCCAACACTTATATATAAAATATATGTATACATTCTTTTCCATACAACACTCTAATTTCTAGCGCGCACACACACACACACAATCACACAACAAGCACGACCAACTTATTCCAAACAGAAATTCCAACACACACACACACACACACACACACACACACACACAAAAGGCCAACCTCATTTTCTAATTATTTTCCTTCCTTAGTAATACTTACTATTTCCATGCAAAAAGTGCACCACCACACAGTCCAGTTGCATGCTCACTGCATCCCTGCCATTTTTTGTCGAGAAGTGCACGTCTTGTACTCCCTGCACTTTCCAGCTGGCCCGAGTCCCCCACTGCCTGCTCGACAAATTAATTTCTCCTGCTCTTGCTCCCTTCTCTATATTTTACCACTAACACCTCCATAGTAGACCAAACCCTATCTCTACTAGCAGTCTAGCCCCGCTACTACACCACCTTCCCTCGCCCGCTGCGAGCTCCTGAGTCGACATTCTCGATGTCGCGAACTCGACCACTAACACCACTGCATGGCCCATCACCTGTTGGAAATTTATTGTACCATGTCGATTCATGAGATAAAGAACATAAATTAAATTGATTGCGGAAGCGTACCTGAATCCATTGCTTGACTTGATGGATGTTGAAGCGATCGTCTCTTTATTGGGTTCGATCTTCCAACTTGCTACGACCCTTAATGACAAAGGTGAATCTGAATCCTTTGTCCCTCTCTTTCTTTTGATGGGGATGCAGAAGAGAAAAAAAAAAGAACATTCTCTTTGGTGGTCGTATAAGTTGGGGACCATAACCCTAATGAATACACACACACATATATATATATACATGTGTGTTTTGATATTTCTAATTTGGTCCCTCATCAAATTAAAATTATCTCCGGTATCTACACATTAATTCCATAACAATTATACCCTTAAGCCAATTTCCAAATAGACCACTTTAATTTGGCTTAATTATTTAGATAGCCCAAACACAATTAATTTTACATGTGTGGCCCCTTAATTATTGAATAATTCTAAGCGGCCTTCGTCACATATAGCGTAACTAAACCATCAATGGTCACATATACCAATATAGCTAAATGACATAGATCAATCATGGATGCGTAGCATGAAAATTACACGCAATGTGATAAACACATGTCTATTTCCAACTGGTCCTCCTTAACTTTAGTGAGATCAATACTTTAACATAATGAAAACAGAATGAACTAAATTTCCATATATCTGATCAGATAAATATCCAAAATACTTTAATACATAAATGTGTCCAAAACCAAATAGCACCCAAATACATAAAATACAAACTCCCACTATATTGTCATATTCTTAATTAACAGCCATATGAGCAGTATGCTCATGAAAGACCTTGGGTGATAATACTTTTGTGAGTGGATCCGCTAACATGGAGTTTGTCCTAATGTGCTATATGGACACTATAACCATTCTAAATTCTTTCCTTCACAACTAGAAACTTTATGTCAATATCCTTTGACCTATACAAGTTTTTGTTGTTATTGGAATACAGTACTGCTGATTTATTGTCACACCATAATTTTATGTGGTCTTTCAACACCGTACTGTAGGCGCAGTCTTGTGACAATTTTGTAACCATATTCCCTGAATAGATACCCCACAACATGTTATAAATTTTGCTTTCATGGTGGAAGAAATTATGAGTGCATGTTTGACACTCATTCAAAATATACCTCCATTAGTCAGCATAACCTGATGTGGATCTCCTACTGTGTTGGCATCCAATAAAATTAGAGTCGGAATACTTTATGATCTCCAGAATTATCCGATCTCTTACAAAGAGCATATAATTTATTATTCTCTATTAATTACTTAAGTAGTTTGGCTGCTATCAAATGATCCATCCATATTTGCTTAAATATCTGCCTAATATCTGAATATGTACGCAATATCCTGACGCGTACATACTTGAGCATACATTAGACTCCCTACAACTGATCATGAAGGAAAAATCTATTGTATTTTCTTAATTTTAAGGCTATTCTTTAGGGCACTGATTGAGACTGAACTTGTCTCCTTTAGCAACTGGGGTGTCACCTAGTTTGCATTCCTACATGCCAAATCTTTTAAGCACTTTATCGATATAGCTCTTTTGTGATAATCCAATAATACCTCGAGAACGATCTCGGTGTATTTGAATTCCTAATACAAAAGAGGTGTCACCAAGATCTTTCATCTCAAAGTTATTTGATAGAAATTTCTTGGTGTCATGCAATATGCCTATATCATTTGTGGCAAGCAGTATGTCATCAACATACAAAACAAAAAAAATTTTTTACTCCTACTGAATTTGTGATACACACAATCTTTAACAACGTTAACCTCAAAACCAAAAGAGGTAACAACTTGGTAAAATTTATAGTACCACTGACGAGAAGCTTGCTTGAGTCCATAAATGGATTTTGTCAATTTACAAACCATATTATTTGGGTCTTTCGACACAAAGTTTTCTGGCTGCACCATATAAATAGTTTCGTCAATGTTACCATTGAGAAACGCCGTTTTGACATTCATTTGATGTAACTCAAGATCAAAATGTACAACATGTGCTATGATTGTTTTAAAGGAGTTTTTCAAAGATACCGAAGAGAAAAACTTTTTAAAATCAATCCCAAAATTTTGAGTAAAGTCACTAGTTACAAGACATACTTTATACTTCTCCACATGACCCTTCGAATCCTTCTTGGTTCTAAATGTCCATTTGCAACCAATGAATTTCATACCTTTTGGTAATGGGACAAGTTCTTAAACTTTATTGTCTTGCATGAACTTATACTCCTTATTTATTGTATCAATCCACTTTGAAAATTAGAACTTTCCATGGCCTGACGGAAGTTGATTGGATCATTTTCCAGTATCCACAATCTTCCTCACGTTCCTAAAGAAATATGACAATATTATCCGAAATTATATTTCTCCTTTCTCTGGTGGACCATCTTAATATTACCGGTTCTTGAGGTTGTTGAGTTTGTTCCTTAGGAATAATTACCTTATCTTGAATGGGGTGCCTCTACCTTGTCGTTGTTAAGGTATCTCAACAACGACTTATAGAGGTAATTCGATATTGTCTTATTGAGACTCCAAATTTACTTCTTGATCATGACAGGTATAGAATCCTGTACATCGTCAAAAGTGATAGTAGGAATCGTAATTGATTCCTTCTCAAAGACAATGATCCGGACTTTATTTCTCTCCCAAACTCAACATCCTCAAAAAATATTACACTTCTCGTCTCAAAATTTTCTTTGTGTGGGATTGTATAGTTATTAACCCCTTGATCTGTAGCATAACCAATAAAGTAGCTGCTTATAATTTAACTTTGGTCTGTATTTTCTTTATACATTAATATAGACATTAAAGTCTATAAAGTCAATAAAATCCAAATCTCATCAGGCACAAGTCGTTCAACTCTATTTCTAGAGATGTGACATAATCGCTTATGTCATAATGAGGCTAAAAATATTTATTGTTAATTTTGTGTTTAGTACCACACGACTCCACTTGCAAGGTTTTATTTAAGCTGCAATAGTTTCAACTGAATATAGGCGATCATAAATCTTAAAGAACCGTTACCAATAATATTTGGATTTAAAGATAGACTAAACTTATTATTTCCAAATGAACAATGATAACCAGATTTGTCCATTAAGGAAACTGAAACTGAATTTCGTCTAAAAGACGGTACAATAAAAGTGTCTATCAAATCCAAATAATAATCGGTTCCTAAAATAACCTAAAATGTCCTGTTGCTTTCACTTCTACCGAATTGTCGTCACCCACATAGATGTATTTTTCACCATCAATTGACTTTCGATAACTCAGGCAACCTTGCCTAGAACATTAATGTGGGTAGTCCCACTAGAATCTAACTACCATGAGTTTCTTGGTACTAAATCTAAATTAACCTCAGAACAGATCAAATTTAGAAATGTACTTTTTTTATACGCCATGCGTGGTACTTTCTACATTTCTTCCTTTTGTGTCCTGCCTTATCACAAAAGAACAACCCTTAGTTTTATATTGTTGTTTCTTTTGATCTGGACCCTTAGCAGCTACTGTATTCTTCTTTTTTTGCCCTTAAAGTTTATCCCATTAAACATGAAAATTAAAATCTTATTGGCAGATATTTTAACAACATTAACTGTAAAGAGAACAAAGCAACAAAAAAATGCTCTAACAAATAACCAAAGCATAAAATATAGTCAAACAAATTCAAATAATGGTGAACCCTATCTCAAGATACCTAGTACATCATTAATATCAAGTCTTTGGACAGTGATATTAACTGCAAGTACTATTCTTGGTGTAATGATCAAACGTTGACAATAAGTCATGTCAAATAATAAGCCTATCTTTGGATCGGGTTATTATTCACATGTAAACCGTATAATTGTCACACATTTATCACCACAAGTATGTGTGCAATTCGGCCAAGTATTAACCTTCCTTTGGGCCGGCTAATACCCGCATAAATATACACACACAAACATCCGACATCCCTTGTAGACTATCTACGCAAGAGAGGTCACTTTGGCGACATCTTGTTTCAATGAGTCTACTTAGAATATTGGACAACTATTGCTAGTCATAAAAGGCACCAAAACAAAATTGAATGTTGACTAAATTTTACAAAACTGAATCATGTCCAAAACTTTATATACATGCATATTCATTGATTATTATTCAAATAAAGTAATAAAAAGCATAATCATGAATTTCAATTTGACAAAATTGGATATTATCACTATAACAAAATTCACGAAATAATCTACGGAGGATATGCATCCAAAGATAATATCAAATAATGCATAAGGATTACTTTAAATAGAATAATCTATAGAAGACTAAATATATGATTAACATATTACATCAAATAATCTATAAAGATTATACCAAAATTGATCTACTATATCAAAAGTATGTGAATCTTGTGCATGATTTAAATCACGAATTAAATCAGCCAACTACAAAGACAAAACCCACATACAAATTTCAAACGAACCTTATAAAAACAATTATTAAAACCACATATATCCCAGTCTTGGATATCCAAATAAACTATAGTTTATTTTCCAAAAGCTGGAGACTTTGTAGCCCTCTCTGGTTGAAGTCGGAGGAAGTGGTGGGATTACTCCAATCCCCTCAGGAAAGTGCTGGCATCATTATGAAGGGAGGGGGGAGTCAAATGTGGAAAGGGGGTGAAGTGCAAAATTTAAAAAAAAATTGCAGGGGCATTATTGAATCAACAGGAAAAGAATTGATTGCTGGGTCGTGACGTTTCACCCAATTTTCCTAGAGTTAGGGTTAGGATTTTTTTAATGGAATTGAATTCTCAGAACACCTAAAACCTAATTTCTAGATATTTTCCCCTTACACATATAATCGAAAGAAAACCACTGTTATTTGTAAGCAGTGTAGCTCCCCTTCCCGAAAATTTAGAAATATTTTTTATTTTATTTATTTGAGTTAAATAAGATTTTTAGCATTTTGTAAATAATTATTTAGTTAATTATTACGGTAGATGACTCTAGCCATAGTTGAGTTTTGAAGTACTAGACGACTAGGATTTGTGGCACGGGAGGTGGAGCAGTGTGCCTTGACTAGTATACTAGCCATGCCCGGGGAATGCCGAGCCATAGGAGTGTCCTAAATAGGAAAACTAGGCCAAGTTGCGACTTAATCTTTCTAGATGTTTAATTATTTATTAATTAAATTATTGACTTACAGAAGACCCGGTTGTACTCAGCTAGTCTGAACTAGACCCGAACTGATTCCAAGCCTTTGCAGGAATGTAGTGGGACCCAAAGACGACCATGTAGGCATATTTATATGCGTACAAATATTTTCTAAATTATTTTGGGTATAGATGTACATTATTAATGATTTGAATATTTGTACAAAATTGGTATTTTTGTTATTAGATATTGTTTCACTGTATTGGTACAATTTTCTGGACCCGGATAAAGGTGAATAGTATGGATTCACCAAACTACCAGTTGAGTATTATTTTATTATCTTGGTGATGATTAAATAAATATACTTATTACTATTAGATATTAATATTATTGGTTGTCCTTTTATTGTCAATTGAATTTACGTATATGTACACATATTTAGATACATTATATATATAGACAGATAAAGGTAAGATTTATTTTGATTTTATAGAGAGTATTATGTGTATATATATGACTACATATATATGGTAATATATGGAAGGTAAATATAAATTATAGGATATATATATATATATATATATATATATATATATATATATATATATATATATATATATATATATATATATATTTTAGGATATATATATATATATATATATATATATATATATATATATATATTTGATTATATAGGCATATAAATATAGTTAATATTTATTAGTGTATATGCACATATAAATGTTATATTTATAGATATGGATATATATAAATATACATGGATGTGTATATATATATATAGATATATACGTGTACGTATAAATAAATATACATGTCAATGTGTGTGAATATCTATATATATATATATATATATATATATATATATATATATATATATATATGTATTCCTATGTAAAATATATATATATATATATATATATATATATATATATATATATATATATATATATATATATATATATATATATATATATATGTATTCCTATGTATTCCTATGTAGATATGGATATATGCTAATATATAAATAAAGCTAAAACCCCCAGTTGAGCAGCCCAGCCCGAGTGGCCATTTCCCCACAACTCTTCCCGAGCCCAAGGTCCCAGCCAGTTCCTAGCCGAGCTTCCTATAAACTGAAGAGAGCAACCCCACAGGCCAAGCCTGGGCCTCCCCAATCCAAAGCCTAGACCAGCAGGCCGGCCCAGCCACTCCCCAAGCAACCAGGCCCATATCTCAGCCAAGCTGAGCAGATTGCTCCAACTGCCAGATCGAGCGCTAGGTTGTCACAACCCGAGAAACCCAAGCCGCACTTTTTTGATACCTATAAATCGACAGAAGTCGGGAGGGAGAAGTATTCCACAGACGAAACCCTAGCTCGAACGCTCAAAACACGCCGCCGTCCCTGCCACCCGGGCGTGCCACCCGTACGCGTGCGCGCCGTCGAGGGGCGTCTCCGTAGGCTGGCCGGAGACGCCAAGCCGCACGGACAACAGGAACGGAGCACAGCAGCAGTGGGCAGAAGGTGCAACTTCGCGTTGCGTTTTCTCCACCATCGTTCGACGATTTCCCGAACCAATTGCTCTGGTACGATCTCGATATAACCCCCTTAAATCTCTGTTAAATAGTTTGATTTCTAGTGATCCGAGAATCGAGTGAAATCGAGTCAAAAATCATCGAAAATCAGTTCTAAAACAGAGTACTTGGCAGCCTCTCAACCCAACTTGACAGTCATTTTCTGAACCGAACAATAGGGGATTTCAAAAACTAAATAAAGACAGTTTTAGAGAACCTATATGGCTCTGCAAACTATTTTGTAGAAGTCGATTTGATCGACTGAGCGTCGAGAGATCGGCGTCTCAAGTTGACCAAAACCTGTTTTCGAAAATTAGAAATTCATCCACACGACGTGCGTCCCGCCAAACCGGGCGACGTGGTCACGCATCGAAGGCATCGAAAGCTGCGTAACGGCTTCGTGGTCGTGTGGGCTTTGACGGAATTCAAATTGGTTGTGTGTGCGCGACGAATTTGATGCGTATCCGTCGAAATTTACCATATCGTGCACTTTCCAAATTCTTCAATTACTTTGTGCACGCTCGTCAGATCGAGACAAAACTTGCGCCAACAGGACCGTATCATTTTTTTGGTCCTGTATGCCAAATTTGGTCCAATTCTGAGATCGTTGACAAAATCACCGTTTTGCGGGCCCCATGGTTCCACTCAATGGGCGATTTTGTGCACGGCCCGCCGGAATCCAACTCTGGACATACGGTTGGGTTCGTATCGGAAAACTGGATCCGTAGACATGTGGTTTGACGACTTTAGAGACCTTTGACTCTGGCAGGCTTTTCGGTGCAAAGCGGGTCCAACGGCGGACACCGTTTTTGCCCGAAATTACCGTTTTGCCCCTTGTCCAGAATTGGACTTAAGGACAGGCAATCCTAGCTAATTTGACTATTCTGAGAATGTTGGTAACATTTATTTTAGCTTTCAGAAACACTTGTGATGACTTGGACTTTCTGACTTGTGATTGGCGATACATTGTTGGTTCTTCATGCAACCCCCAGGCAAGTATACCTTGCCCACTATACAGTATTTTATGCATTTTCTATATTATTGTTTCTTTTCTGTCATATTTGGTTCTTGCTTCTCTTGTTCGTGCCATTACTATTTTTCTCACTTTATGTGCACATACGTTATTTCTTTCCTTCTGTATATCACTCTAATTCATGTATAGGTCCTGATAGTGTTGCCTTGTCGCGAGTCACATTCACTTGATATGTCTTGACCTGTTAGTTGTACTTGACTTTATTCGACTTGACTGGACACCTGTATAGTTCCTCGTGACATAGAGGACAGTTACTAGGCATGCGGGCTATATGATAGTTTCTGTTGGCCGGTAGTTCAGATGAGCTTCGGTTGTATTGATTATTCTGTTGGCCGTTAGTTTCATGCTACGGTTGTGATATTCTGTTGGTCGTTATTCTCGAAGGAGATGCGATTGTGATTATTCTGTTGGTCGTTAGTTTCGGATGAGCTACGATTGTCATGGTACCCCTGTCTGTTAGCCCAAATGTCAAACATTGTCTTTGATGTTGCGTTATCATGTATTTGTTTAGAAGTAGAGTGTCATATTTCTGTCATTCCCTTTATGCATATTATTTACTATCATAGTGGCATGTTTTATGTATCTTGCTAGTCCTCTGAGGACCTGATGATCTCTTCAGGTTTAGCGAATGCATGGAGTTAGTTAGCAGCACAGGATGGTAGAGGATTGCGATGTATGATACAGGTATTTGCTCATGTTATTTTTTTATTATCCTCTCGTGCTTCATATTCCATACCATGATATATTCTGCTTATTTATAGACTCATATCATTCTTAGAGTCTAATCGAACAATATACTAATGGGCTGCAGACCATGAACCATACTTGTTCTTTCTTGCTTATATGATCCATGTGGATTGAGATATATTTTAGATTAGATATGATACCATGACCTTGACAGCTTATATGTACTCGAGTCGGGCTGGAGTCCGTTCGATACGTAGCTGGCTTGCTTACGAGCTCGCGTCCGAAAAGCGGGTGCGGGTCGTGACAAGTTTTTGTGGTGGCCCATGCAGGTCAAAGCATATCGTATCGGTTACGTAATTGTACTGATACGAGCCTGCGCATCTGACTAAACCCTTAGGAATCTCAATCCACTCTGCTTTGAAAATTCTTTTAGAAATTTATATACCGTTC